>CP063411.1:0-540959 GCA_017357885.1 Monilinia vaccinii-corymbosi
TATCTGCAGGGTAGCCGACCTAGAGTACAAGAAGACCGAGTATCGATTTCCTGATATGGTTATGCTCATCTGCTACAAAGTGTATAAGAAGGTTGAAAGCCTGATATGGCTGCAGAAGCGTTTCCAACAAACCTTCTACACTAAACTTGAATATATGCTTTAGTTCAGAGAAACTACAAACCTGAAAGAGAACAGATACATCTAAGCTACATACATTGTAGCGTTTGCGATAAAGGAGCTGGGATAAGTATATAATCACAATATAAAATATAAATAATCCTATCCATCATTAGTAAAATCATATATCCCTAAATCATCATTTATAGACTTATAGAGTAATCTGTTTAGCAGTCCCCGCATTGTTATATAACCTATCCACAATCATTAAATACCACAAAACACAAACCTCCCTGCCTATTAACTTCAAGATCAATACTTACCACACATCATCATGGATTCCCTAGTGTCCTTTCGCACTGTCGACGCTACCCAAGAGACTAACGCTTTAGCTATCCAAGCCCTGCTCCCTTTTTAATCACATAGGTGTACGTTGAACTACGTCATTCTCTTTCTCCGATCGCCCATCCTCAACCACTCAGGAGCTATCCATAACGCACTGGCCTACACCCTGCACCTATCCAACGCCGATAAGAGCAAGTTCAAGGCCTTCAACAAGATCGCTACGCAGAGCAATAGCCTCACGAACTACTACAACAACCTCATTGACAAGTTGCTCAATATCATTATCAAAAAAAGGCTGTATATATAGGATAAAACCAAAACGATCGATTACACTAACCAGCAAGCAAAGCTGTTGGTGTAGCGCAATATTTGCTATATCTATTTCACAAAGTTATAGGATAAATACTTAACAACTAAATGTTGAGAGAAGGATAGTTTTAAGATCAATCTGATCTTTGGTATTGCAAATGTAAGCCAATAGCAGCGGGCGAATATCAAAACTAACCTTTATTATATAGCTTGGAGGACTTCTGTTAAAGATGCCGTTGAGCGCTTGAACAGTACTATATAACAGTGCTTCACCAATTTTTCTTCTCAATTAAAGGATTTGATATATATAAACAAAAACTTTGTTGTAATTAAAGATTAAATAAATAACAAACTTTCTTTTTTAGAATATTTTACTGTTCCAAAAGAGTAATACAGAATAAAGATACAGAAAGATATACGCTTTAGAATGTTTTGCCTATAAAATAGCATAAAATATATAGAAGATGAATCCTTTATACCGTTCTTCTATTCAACTACATTGATTTTCCCTTTTTATATATTGATGCTTTAATATATCTATCAATCTTCTATACTAACAACCATTTCCTAACCAGTATTCAACCCTATACTATCTCGATCTATACTATCTCGATTTATACTATTTCGATCTATACTATCTTAATCTATATTCCTTTTACTTAACAAACTTCTTGTTTTAAATCCTGTTTTGTATAGATTTGCCGCTATTCTGTTTATTAACATTTAGATTACCTATATCTTCCACAAATAACAGAAGCATAGCATACCTATATCCGACCCCTTCATGAACACAACGTTTTCCAAAAAGAACAACACAGTCGAATCCCTATTTCAATACCAGAATCGCTTTATCAAACCTTAATCCCTTACCAAAGCCTCAAAAATCAAAAACTATATAATAATCAAAATATCTAAAAAAAAAAAAAAAACAAATTATATATTACAAAAAATCAAAAAATCTCTTTTGTTCTTTTCCAACCCAGCTTGCTGTAATGTATCTATACATCGAACATTTTCTATACTATCCTGCCCATCTAATATAATCTTGTAGAGATAGGCTACATTACAAAGACTAATATAACTCTGAAGTATATACTATAGCTGAAGAAGTCCTATATTATCCTATTGATATATAACAAATATATCCACCTCTTCACACAGTATCTCAACCTCATCACCAACGTCGACTCTATCATCCATCAGTGCATTACCCCTTGCCTCTTGAAAACCTACATCCAAGCCCTCTACTGATGCTTTAACCAGAATAGATCCCTAAAGCGCTTCTAGATTACAAACAACTATTACAACTGGTTCATTTTCCGCAAATCCATAGCTTGGTTCCGCTTCTAGGCCTCCCTAAAAGACCTACAATTCACACCCACCAAGGACCTTTTTGCTATAATCACAACACATTCAAAAGCTTCCCGCGCTGTCAGAAAGCTATTCGATTTTGCCAAGCACAAGCGCTCGATTGATCCCCGATATGTGTTAGCCAGATACGCTTTTTTCCTTATAACCTTACACCTCCCCTAATCGAACCCAAAATAAAGAAAACTCAAACAGATCTTCGATATATATATTTGACATTTTTGTAATCTCCTTCTTCGCGGCTTCCTATACAACTACTCCTTTTCCTTTGTGCAGCAGGTTTTTTATGCCGATCTGTTTTTGTAATACTGCGTTGCTAAAGCTTATAACAATAGAAATTTCTAACTGATTTTGTTTTTAAAACTTATTCACTATATAAACTACAATCAACTTTTCCTGAATTCTATTTATTGCTTTAAGAATCTCTACAAAATATACTTGAAATACAAAAAGCTTTCAATGCATAACTACATTACAGCCTTAATCAACTTCATCTATCATTTTCGTTTCTCCAACCATATTACTTTTTCAGAGAAATGTATCATAATCCTGAAAATCTGCAATTCTAAAACTTACTTGCAATCAGCTATTATAGCTAAAATTATAAACTAAAAACATTTAATCAAAAAGAAACTATAGCACAACCTTGTTTATTTTCAAGAAAACTCAATATACAAAAAATACTTTTGTAACAATATTATTATATAAAAGTCTATTAATGCAAACTATTATATAGAAATTCTTTATTCAGATAATAGCCTAGTCTATATCCTTTTTACCCCTAATGCTATTATGAAGTATCATATAATTATTGGCTTACAATACATTATTCTAGTAATATATATAAAGCTCTACTTAAACAAAATTGAATTAGAGAATAGATATCAATATAAAAATATTTATCGATTTTACATTTGTAAGATCTTTCTTTATATCCACCAATCTATCCTCGATTATCATTTCTAAAAACCAACTTTTCTAAACATCAACTATTTCCTTTCAAATTCTATCTTACAAATTTTATTGAATTTTATCTTTTAGTATTTCTTTATAATCGTTTATTTAGCCAATTGATATCTCAAGTTTTCTAAAGAAAAGTTCATCTTCCAATATTATTTGCTATATCATATTACAAAAATCTACAAAAGATTCACTACAGTTTTCAATATATTCTATTGATAGAAAAGAATATATATAAAGAAATCCATATTCTATATAATATAGAAAGATTCTTTCTTGTTTTGCTCAATAGATCTATCAATCCCTAACTCGGAATTTGATATTGCAAATAACAAATCGATCAATACTTTGTATTTCATTAAGGAAATCGATCTGGTTCAGCGAAAATGTTTAGGCCTAAATAACACTAATCCTATCCAATAACACAAATCCCATTGTAAACTTTTACAATCATTGTAACCATTTTATATCAATCAAACCCCAAACTACCCTTTATACGTTTCTAGATCGAAAAATCAACGCTACTTTCGTTATATCATATCTGAATCCGATGATACTCTAAACAATAATGTTCTGAATAATACTCTAAGCGATGATGCTTTAAATAATGCTTTAAATGATGTTCTAGATGCTCTAAATAATGCTCTAAGCGATGAAGAATCGTCATTACCTTCCCAAAATGGTTTCTCCTTTCATTTTTGCGAATCCATTATACGAAAATGCAAACCCGACAATCTGTTTGGTTCTTCTTCATTCTACTAGTTATTATATAGGAAAATAGTTTGTAAGTCGTTTAAAGAAAGTATATAAAAGTTTGTTTTTTTCTTTTTTTTATATAGAATCTTTTTTTTCTGTTTTATATTATTACTAATATAATCTTAAATTCCTATAAATCTATTCAAACTCAAATGTTCATTAATATTTTATATAATATAAAATCTTTTTTTGTTTCTATTATTATTCTAATATCTTTATAAATCTATTCAAACTCAAATATTCATTGATGTTTTATATAATATAAAATCTTTTTTTGTTTGTTTCATTACTTCAATATCTCTATAGATCTATTCAAACTCAAATATTCATTAATGTTTTATATAATATAAAATCTTTTTTTGTTTGTTTTATCATTCCAACATCTTTATAAATCTATTCATACTCTAATATCTAATTATAACCTTGAATTCTTTAATGTTAATAACTGTTTCTATATACTTTACTATCATTTCAATAATTGCTATATTAATCAATCATATATTGATTCTATTTTTTCTTTTTATTATTATTAATTAACTTTTAATTGATTTTTAATTAATTATTTCTTTTTTTTATCGTTAATTTCAATTGTTCATTTTCACTTTTGTTGTTATTAATTCATTTTCAATCATTTTCTTTTTTATTATTATCAATTTATCTTTACTCATTTTCTCTTTTCATTTATCTTTAATTAATCTCGCAATCGATCCTTGATATCTATATAACTCAATCCTTTACAGATCACATTTGAATCCTTCATTTTCCTTTTTTGTTTACCTTTTCCCCTAATATATTTTTCAATTCTAAAATTCAACTATTTAAGTTCTATTTTACTATATACGTTTATAACTCAATCTTACCATCTAGTAATCTAAACACTGAAGTTTGTTTTCAAGGATTGAATGTTGGTTTTTACAAATTCTTTATTAAGTTAATATCTATATTCGAGTTAAACCTTAAACTTAATCTTTACTTTAGCAATTTCAAAACGTATAACGAAAAAAAGAAACTGAAGACTATTATTCAATAGCTTTAAGCTTATATCCAATAGGATTATCTATAAAAAGTTTTAAATCTTATTAAAATCAATATAATCAATAAATATTAAATCAATATTATACTTAGTAAATCAATCTATAAAGTTAATTAAATCTTAAAAAAGCGGAAAGGTTATAAAGACAACCTAGCGAAAGCAGTACCTGTTTCGTTAAGCATTGTTAGCTTTTCCTTGAATCTCTATTCAGTTCAGCCATCAGTATTATTCATCAATCTAACAATATCTATATACATTCTTGGTTAATTTTTTTTATTTACAAAAACCTGTTTTCGATTTACAAAACATTTATTTCTTAAGATAAATCTAATGATACATTGAACATCCAGGATTTCTCATTTTCTGTTTTGCATTCAACTTTACAAAATCCAAAGAAATATATAATCAAATTCGATCTAGATATATAATCCTTTTATTATATCGATTTATTCTAAAGCTCTAAAGGCAATCATAAAACCAAAATCCGATTTTTAAACAAGTTCTATATTGTTATACAGAAATCGATTATATATAACCAAAAAGATATTCATTTCTATATAAAATCAAAAAGTACTAATGTAAGATCTTATTTTTGTATAATATAGTAATACAAGCTAATATCCTTAATCTATTGATAAAACCTCTATACAAATATCTATTGAAACATCTATTTCATTAAATCTATATATTATCAAAATATACAATAAAAAAAAATCTTTATCTATAGATTTGTTTTATTTCTTTATCAAATCTTCTATACAGTATAATGATAACAATAGACAATCGAAAAAGAAAATCAAGTTGGCTAGTTTATTTATTGTAGATATTTTATTTATTAATAAAACTGAAAAAAGAAGTTTTTGTTTTTTCAAAAAAAGAAACTTTTGTTTTTTCAAAAAAAAAAGTTTTTATTTTTCTAATAATGATGATTTTTCTATTATATATAGTAAGTAGGTAGATGTAATGCTGTTTGAAGTAATAGAAGTTGATTTCAATAAAGCATTAACAGCGAAGTTAGAGAACAAGATAGAACTTTTGTTTGTATAAAAGGAAAGTAAACCTGATAATCAATTTTTGGAACAGGTTTAAGAACATCAGGATCGGATAAAGAACCAGCAAACCTTTAGATATGCTTCTTCACTTTACTTTGATTTATAAACTAACTTTGTTTAAAATACAAAAGAAATTAGAATCGAAGATCTGTAAATAGTTCAATGAAAAGTCCTGGCTAAAGATATACCGGATCCTCTATTACAACCCTGTTCAAAAGCAATTGAGATTTGTTGTTTCCATTTACAACATATCCTACAAATTCCTGTTTTGTTAAACCTATTCGATCATCAGAACATTATTGCTCTAACACTTCAATATCCATAACGCAATACATAAACATACAATAAGGATCAGCAAAACCATTATCACTATTACTATCTGTTATATCCAACATCTTTTCAATTTGATGTTTTGTAATATCTATAAATCCCTTAACCAACATCTTACACACAAAACTACTATCAGAACTCTATACCTGATAAATAATCAAATGATCCACAAATACAATCTAGACTGCCTCTGCTCTTCATTTAGCCTAACCTACAAATTCAATATCTCTATTAACATCAATATTATCTTTGTACTATTATCTTTTTTAACAATATAGTACCAAGAGTTTCGCAAATACTACAAAACGAAAAACCTTTTCAAGATAATATATACTATTATACATAAAAGTATTACAACAAACAAACCAAATCAGTTTGTCAATTACTTTAGCCTTATATCAATACAGCGAAACAAGAAAAACAAGCTTATTGCGCATTACAAGAATAGCAAATACATGTGCCTAACTATCTCCCATTCCTATAAATCCAAGGTCCATAACCTGTTCTTCTGCAACAATACAATCTACAAGATCTTTTTGTTGTAGCAGAATGAATATCATAAAGAAAAACTCTTAAGTTTGCAGAGTATATAAATCATATCGAGCAACAAAAGCTTTAACAGTCAATATATCTATCTCAACCTTATAAATAGTACTCTAATTATAAACAGGCTTAATGACATTTTTAGCTATTTTAACCTGATGAAAAGAAAAACGTAAAAACATTACAAGATTCTATCTACATTCGATACTGCCGAGTTTGTTTGTTTTGGGAAAACATAAGATGCCTAATTGAAAAGCTTTAAAACCAATCACTTTGCTAACACCCTGAATAGCATGATTCAGATTCTGCAGCCGATCATCAAAGCGATCATACTTTGATTCACAGCTAAGATTAACTTTTTAAGCATAGAGCTTGTAGTGATTCTATCGCCGAATTACTATTTGGTTATTCTTTACAAGTATCCTTTAAAGTAGAAAAAGAAAATGAACTTTTATAACCAAAAACTTAAATCAAAATTGTTTGTCGACAAACAATACTATTGCAAAGTTTGAATCAAAAAGCATTCCAACCAACTAAACAACTATAAGCTTTTGTTCAAATATTATAACTAAAACCATTACCTTATATAACAGTACATCAGCTTTCTTGCTCTTATGGATATCTATAAACTATCAGGACTTGAAAACCCTTTTTACTTTATCGAAAAAAAATAAAGCAAGTATTCCAAATAAAAAATAACAAACAATTCCAAACATATATACCAACAGAACTATATAACATAACCAGAATTGGCCTTATCTGAACCATCTAAGCCTTATCAACGCTTCATCAAGCAAATCGCAGTGTTTTTAAACAAACTAACAAAAATCAAAAACAAGATTTACAAATTCCTGACAAAAAGATTAATCTTCGCTTTGACCTATTTTACAAACACCCAGATCATATACCTGATAAGTCATCCACCCTCTGTACGCATTCACTCTAACCCTTAAAACCCTCTAATTCCTATACTATATTATAAATATCGCCAAAAACGATATCGTCCTTTTACATAAAAAGCGTACAACAAGAAAACTAAACAAACTGAAAAAGTATTAATATAAAGATCTCTTTCTGCAGTTATCTAAGTATATAATAGTGCAATGTTTGGTTTTCACAATCAGTCTAACGTTGAACAAGATATACGCGATAGATATACTGAAGCTATTCTATAATGCAATTCAAAAGCTTCAAACCTTTTTTTGATACATTTAAATAAAGAACAAAAAAAAACATATCAAAACATAGTTTTTCTATAATACAAATAATAAGAAAGAGTGTTCATTGATCGATTAGAATTACAAGTACAAGTTAATATATACTAAGTTTAACTCTATTTACCAAAAGAAACAAAAGCTTTGTAGTTCTGTAAAGAAGAAATAGATATTTTTTCTATAAAAAGAAATTATTGATTTAAAAAAAGAGTTTTAGATTAAATTTTATTAGAACATTTGATTATTTGTTTGCTTTGATTCATTTGAATCAATATAATTTAACTTCATTATAATAAGATTTCTATTAATGATTTTGATGTTTGTTTATATAGAAGATCCTGTATAATGTTTTTTTTGTTTTGTATTGTAATCTAACAAATGTCTATTTTGATATTTTATTAAAACACATTGACTTTTTAGTTTTAATAGAAATCAATAAATGATTACCCCTTTGCCTCTACACAAAATATAAACATCCTCGCGATGTATATTTCTGTATCATTCCATTAGCAAATTAATCATTTATAGAACAGTTCAAAGATATACAAAGCAATTTCACTGATTTTACTTTATCGATTCTACCCAGCAGAAGAATAGATGTATATAGAATCACATACGTTGCAGATAGTAATTATATAACCCTAAACCTCAACTTCATCTTAACCTATCCACTATATCGACATCTATTGCTTTTGTTGAATCCTTTAGCCAAAAAACATTACTGCTTACAATCATCTCAAGACACGTCTGTTACAACATCAAGACTTTCCAGAACCTGAGCAATAAGCAGGAATAGGCATAGTTTACTATTTTGCTATAACTATTTGTGTTTCTTATAAAGTTTACTTTAAAATATATTTAAAAAGAAAAAAAAGAATAATTTAACAACAAAACTTAAACGTTTTCTGATAAATCAAAACAAAAACAATATCCAACTTCTATTCGTTTTTTACCTACAACATCAATCCTTGTCTTCCAAATGCTATCAAAGGTTCATAATATAACAACACAGAACTTTCTAAAGTTCAATTTAAAAGTTATCCAAAATATCATCTTCGATTATCTAAATACTTTTTCCTTCAAACAGAAATTAAATCATAATATAATAAGAATATTGAATAAAAGTATTAATGTTTAAAGGATCAAAAGAAGATAGAAAGAGTTATATCTAGATATAGTGATTTAATTCTATTTCTTTGTTGATAATGAATTCAATAACGAGAAACAAACATTATTTTGCAATCTTTTTAAGATTATCTTCGAGATTAGGTATTTTCAAATATAGAAAAGCTTAAGAGATTATATGAAATGTTATTTTCTTTATACAAATAAATATATCAACAAAATGGTTATTATCAAGATTAATCCGAAAACAAGAAAGATATACCTGGAATTGTGGGAAAGGTATATGAAGACGATCAAAGAGAACAAATATTGAGATATTCGGATGTACAAATATAAGGAAAAAGTCAAAAAAGAAGATTTTACAATAATATAGAAAGTTGTTTTTATATAAGTTCTAGACTAATACAGTATAGGAGATTTGTGGTTTGAATAGAAATAAAGAGGCTTAGATCGATGAATCAATTAAGTTGAAGCTGGTAGATTTTGCTTTATACTTATAGCTAAAAAAGAAACCTTAACTCTTTGAGATTCTTTAGAAGTTATCAATACAATTACTTTATCGCTTGCTTGATAATGTTTTTGAGAAGTACAATTGCAAAACGAACAATCTAGGTTTTATGTTTCTAGATCTGTTAAAACTGGTTTTAAATGATGATATATTGGAAGAAAGAGATAAAGAGTTATCTTTATGATATTAGTATAACAGAAACTTTAAAGATTTAGGTATAAATGATATTAGGAAAGGAAAAAGATAATTGAAAATAGCTAAACGATAAATTATTATATAGAAAAACATTATATAAAATATATAAAGTTTAATTTATGTTAATAGGTTGTTATAAAAACATTATATAAATATAAAATTGTTATACAAAATGATTTCGAGTTTGTTTGAGTATTATCCAAATAATATTTTGTATGATTATATAATTGTAGTAAAATACTAAAATGGAGATTTATATTATATAATAGATAAACCGATCAGCAATCTATAATGTGACGTTCAATGCCTTAGAGAGCTATACTATACGAAGTATGTATAGGGTCAACTGAAATTCCTTAGTATTATCGACTAGAGATCTATATACAACTAATAGAGCTCTATATATAGTTATCGCTACGGCACATTCCGTTTTAACTCCACCAGAGCACGATTCCTGACTGTCCTAATCCTGCTATATACATAACGCATATAGCCCTTTTAATCCACTTCGTAATTAACTTAACACATAGTGTATACGTAGATCACGCGGGTTGGCTATATGCAATATCTTGAGTTATAGGCATGCCAGACGTACATGTCGGGCGTATATGCCGGACGTACATGTCGGGCATACATGTCAAGCGTACATAATGCCTACACATAAAGCATATGCTTCACATAACGTTCTGAATCTTCTGAATCGTAACACTACTTCCCCTTTCAAAAGAGTTCGCCTTCGAACAACTAATCTCTTACTATGTTGCTTAAAAAAGCAGTTTCTTATAGTTATTGATTAGCCAAAAAGAACTTTGTTCGATCCAGATCAAGTATAGATCGATTGTTATCTATATAATCGTAGTTGTTTTTGTTTTGTTTATAAAATCGTAGCTACTCTAATAGTAAAGCAAAAGAGCCAAAGCGAATAGGATTTGCTAGATGGAAATCTTTTAATTTGTAAAGAGCTGTTTTGAAGTTAGAAACAGAATACCAAATGAGATCTTTGTTTATATTAAACTATACAATTCGATATTTTAGTGTTTTTCAAGTTAGCTTTACAGCTAACACTTTTTCCATTTCCTATTCGAAGTCATTAGTGATATTGATAGAAAACAATGATTCTTGTATTTAGCCTAGAAATGGATCTATATAGGCTTTATATAGTTTATCTAGAAAAAATACAAAGTAGATCTTCATTGTTAAAAAAAGTTCCAATCGAAAAAAGTAACCTACACAGCCTATAATCTTAAAAAAACCCTAAACCAGGAAGTCGAGCTTCTACAAAGGTCGTTGTATTAAATATTCCTTTATGAATAGCTATATATAATCTCCAATATCGAAATCAATAGATCTTCAATGTAAATTAACAAAACATATCATTTTCTTCTAAGCCTTTAGAATATGCTCTTTGACATATACAACCACAATATAACTATATTCAACGAACTTGCATACCTCTTATACATTCAAATTACTAATAGAAACACTCGTTTCGGGCTTCCAATCCCATATGTGCTTTAAGTGATGCCCATATAGCACTTCATAAGAAGTAAGCCCTTCAAACATATCATATAGAAAAATAAGCTATACATAATCCATTAAAGACAAGAATTCCGACCAGTCATCTTGATAATAGCTAATGAAGAATCGTAATCGCTGTTATAGATACTGATTATATATCTCCGTTTGATCATCCGTTTAAGGGTAGTATATAATAAAAAGCTTGAGATTAATACCTAATATACAATTAAATTCAACCCAGAAATCCGATATGAATTAAAGACTTCGATCCGAAACAATCGTATTTAAAGCTCCGTAGTAACAGTAGATATGATATATATATATTTAAGCTTACTGTTGCACGTTAATCTCTTTATAACACAGAATTGAGATTGCCTACTTCGAGAATCGATCTATGAATACTAGCACATTATCGTAGTCATGCTTATCCTTATTAAAACTACAGTAATCCATAGATATATCACTCTAAGCTCTTTCAGAGATAGAGAAAAAGTGAAGTAATCCAAGAATACAGTCATATAGTACAGAACTTCGCTTACAGAAATAGCAGTTGCATATATATTATGCTATAGTAGCCATTATACCACACCAATAGTATTGCTCTGTAAATAAAAAATAGATCTTCCGAACACCAGAATAAACTGTAGAAACAGAATCGTGAGTCTCTCGAATCAAAAGAATACGCAAATCGTTATCGTTAAAGACAACCAGTTTGTAGTTGTATAATAATAATCCATCAAAAAGTGACAAATGCTTATAGCCCTTTAAAGCCTTTAAACATATAACGTTCAAGCTTTTTGTATTCCTATTAGCCTATAGCACTTTATTAACAATATCAAAAACAGATACTATAGGAAAAAGGTCTATAATAGCTATTATAGCATCGTCCGATAAATAATCTTATAAAGAATCTCTTATAATTTGTAAATCGATCTGGCTATCTTTTATAAATTACTATACCCGATTCTTCTTTTTAATTGTGTTTTAGATATCAAACTCATTAACACATTGAATAAATGCATCAACAAAAAAGTTATCTTTGCTAAAACGATATATTATAATAAAGTAATAATCAATTAATAACTTAGTTCAACAGACTTAGCATATATTCAAAGCTTTTGTAATTATAAAATACTCAAATACCTTGTAATCAGTATATACACAGATTTGATAAAGAGATCCAATAAGTTTAAACTTCTAGTAGAAAAAGAATCGAACAATTGAAAGCATTTCCTTATCATAAACCTTATAATTGAGCTCTACAACAACTATAGTCTTGGAGAAATAAGCTACAAATAGCCAATCATCTCTATACTTTTGGGAAAGCACACTAGCAACTACATCATCACTCATATCCGTTTCGAGCATGCAAAAAAAGCTATAGTTGTAATATTGCAATAACAAGACGATCATTAGTTTTTTCTTGAATATATCAAACATCTAGTAATATATATTGTCGAATATGAAAAAGGTATTGGCTTTAGTTAACTTTGTAAAAAGCTTAACAATAATACCATAATCTTTGATAAATCGTCAATAGAAGTTGCAAAAGCCTAAGAACAATTGAATGCCTTTGATAGTAGTAGAATAAGCCCAGCTTTCTACAATCTCAATTTTCTTTAAATCGACTTTAATACCCTTAATAAAGATTATAAATCCGAAGTACTTAATATACTTCATGTTGAATTCATACTTCTTAAGATCTGCTTGTAGACCAGCATTTTCGAATCGAGTTAGAATAAACTTTATATGCTTTTTGTATTCTTCCTCGTTTTCAAAGTAAATTAGTATATCATCAAGATAAGCTGTACAAAATACATTAAAATAATCGAATAGTATATCATTTATATATCGTTGATAAATAGTAAGACCATTTGTTAACCCAAAAAATAGAACTTTACACTTGTATAAGCCGTAACGAATACAGAAAATAGTATACTTTTCCAACACAAGGTTTATTCGAATACAATAAAAAACCTAACGTATATCAAGTTTTGTATATATCTTCGCGCTAGCAAGCCGCACAAGCGTTTCGTCGATCAGTAAAAAAGGATACTGATCCTTTCGAATAAGAGAATTAAACAATCAGAAATCGATACAAAATCTTAGATTTCCATTTGGTTTTTTTACGAATAGTACTAAAACAGCATATAATGCTTAATTAGGTTCTATAAAACCCTTTACAAGATTATCCTTTAGATATTCTTTAACAACTTCAAGCTATTCTAAAGACATCTTGTATAAAGAACTATATTGTAATGCTTTTTCTACATCACCCTCCAGTATGATTTTGTAATCGTACAAGCAATACAACAATAATATATTTGATCCTTTCTTAGAAAAGGCTTTTCGAAATACAATATATACTAATAGAATCTCAAATTCCGAATTCATAAAAGCTAATATACTATCCAATTGTTTATATGATTTAGATTTGCAAAGTTGCTCTATGTTAACTATAGTCCGATCTATTGATTTTTCTTCAACCACTAATTCAAATTCTTGAAAAGTTATTGTAAATAGTTTATAGTCTTTGCTCTTCTTACAGATTAAATTGAATTGAGCAAAAGTAAAAAAATAGATATCAATAGAATCTGAAAATAATCAAAGAAATGTTTCGTAGATTTGTTGAGGTCTAAGTATAGGCGATTTGGATACTAGTTTCTTGGAAATGAGAACATTAGCAATACTTGAAACGCTAAAAGTAATGAAGTTAACATTTGGAAAAGGCCTAAAGAAGTCTTGACGTATCTAGAACTTATCCAATTGTTGATCCTAGCAATCCATGTCTTGTTGTATAAGCCGATCGATTTTCTTCTTGCAGAAATCTTTTCTTATAAGGAATAGGTTTTTGATTAAACTATAAATAAAAAAATGTTCAAGAAGTCATTCAAAGTACTGTTTGAAACAATTAAGCTTTATACAAACTTTCAAAAACCATTTATAGTTTAATATTATATTAAAAGAACTTAAGTTGGTTATTAGAAAAAGAACAAAAGCTTGTTTCTGTTTATCAATAGTTAAATTAAGGAAAATATAATGTGTGATTGCATTGCCGTGAATGCTATTGTAGCTTTTAACTGTTATCGAAACATCAAATAGTATATATCAAGATTTAAACATAGGAAAAAATATAATAAAAAGCATATAATCAATAAAAGCAAATCTATTAACTTTAGAATCTATAAAAGCTTTTGAATTATAACAATAGCTGTTCTTCGAAAGAACATATAGTAGACTTATAGATTGCTTATTCATAAGTTTAGTCAAATTAAGAAACCTTATATCTCAAATCAAACTTAAAAAAAAGTCTTTCCCTAAACGTTTTGATTTAATCGCGATTTTTCTGTTTAACAAGCTAATTTGACATCCTCAACATAAATCGCAGGATCTTGAACGTCTTCAGTTTCATAGGATTCTTCTTCATTTTCGTTATAATCTAACGTAGGATCGATACTACCAATAGTGATAGCATTGATGCGTAAGGTAAAGATACAAATAGTACTAAATCTAGAGATGTTTTCTTTTCTGGTATAAGAATTGCTATTACTATAAACAGAGAATTGTTTTAGCGATTTGATATAGTTAAAGGGGATAGGTTTGTTTGTATAAGTAGGTTTTGATTAGTAGGCTGAAATCTTATTTCACTTGATTAAGCTCAATCTAGAAGGTTTTACAGGTAGATATAGACTAATAGTTGATCAAGTAATGCGATTATTAAAAGCCTGGTTTTGAGGTTAGGTGGATTTATACTTGTATTTTCTTTTTACCATTTTAGCTTTATATTCGTCAAGTTATATAAACTTATCAACAAATTGTTTAGTAATAACGCAATAATCAGTCTGACTAGCTATAAAGCGATCTAAAATAGTATTGATTTTATTTTCCAGATTTTTATAAAAAGTTTAGTCGTTAATAATATTAGCCTTGATGGCTAATAGTCGAAATTGGCAATACTACACTAGGAAGCTGTCTAACACAGCGCCCTGCAGCATTTTCCAACTACTATATTGTTTTTGAATATGTTTTAGTTTAACAGGATTAGTAAAAAGCTTAAAGATCAAATTGATAAGTTTTATTGTAGTAAGATACAGCTTTTAGGCATAGTATCGATCTATATAATGCTATGCCGTTTTTTCTATTTAATCAAAGACAAAGGCTTTTTTGTATAATTTCGATTCGAATTAGTATTTATACATTTCAAGCCTTTCTTTAATATAAGCCTGCTATACAAATCTTATAGACTACTTGCTATCATTAAGTTTTTCAATGAGATTAACGATTTTGAAATGCTTAAATGCCGATTTAGCTTTTACTTGATAGCTAAAGATATCACTCTTTTGATCCGAAAAATCAAAAAAGGGATTAGAAAAAGAAAAAAGGTTTTCTTTAGATTAAATTTGATTAACAGAAAAAGATTTGCTTTTACAACATGAGTAATGCTTTCAGAAACTGCGATAGAAACATATCGAACACCGGGTTTGCTTTACCGATTATACGGATTGATCGAATAGGACTCCACTTCTTTTGTAGAAACGAAAACTATTCAATCCTTTAAATAATAAAAACTCACTAGTAAAGCTTGTTGTCCAAGAATCAGAAAAAGCAGTTTGACCAACAGTAAACTCTCTGAGTTGATTATATAAAGCTATAACTTTGCTTTCTAATACAGTATTTCGTTTTTGCAAACGAAAATGTTTAGAAGCAAAAATCAGCGTAATCAATTGCTCTAAACCCTTACTAATTAGTTTGCCTTTAACTAAAGTAATCCAAAAGTGTATTCCTTAACAGGTTATACATTGAGTAACAGAGACTATACTTTTAGAAAAAAAACAACAGATTACTATAGAAAATCCTAAACCAAAAAGGTTTTCTTTAGGGTAATCAAAAGTTGTAAAGGGATTCTCTATAACAGATTAACTAGTATTTTAAAGTGATTTGGCTGCTTGAGAAAACGTTCAATATATAATAAATCAGAAAATGTAACAAAAGAATAATATTTCAATTGAATAATAAGAGTTTTATCGTTTTCAGAAAACTAAATCCGGAATTGATCTTCCTTTTATAGAACCAGCAATTGAGATAGCGATTCTAAAAAGATATTATAGAGAAAAGGGTATATATTTAAACAACCATCGATTAACTATAAGACTGGGATATATAAATCAATAATAATGTAATGTTTAATGCCTTAAAAAACTATACTATACGAAGTATATATAAAGTCAACTAAAATTCCTTAATATTATCAACTAAAGATCTATATACAACTAATAGAGCTCTATATATAGCTATCGCTATAGTACATTCCGTTTTAACTCCACCAGAACACGATTCCTGACTATCCTAATCCTGCTATATACATAACGCATATAGCCCTTTTAATCCACCTTATAATTAACTTAACACATAATATATACATAGATCACGCAGATTGACTATATGCAATATCTTGAGTTATAGGCATGCCAGGCGTACATGTCGGGCATATATGCCAAACGTACATGTCAGACATACATGTTAAGCGTACATAATGCTTACGCATAAAGCACGTACTTCACATGACGTTCTGAATCTTCTGAATCGTAACATATAATAGAGTTATTAGGTTTAGTTTTCCAATATATAGTTATATTTAATGTTGTTTGCTAGAAACCTTAAAGATTTTGTAGAATATAAGATATTTAGATTAGTTTGAGGATTAGAAAACTCTAATTGATTATCTATTATATAATAACTTCAGAATTAAAATTAACTTTTGAATTGATAGATATATTAAATGAAAATCCTGATTAGAACAATACTATAGAATCTTCAATTACAATTTTATACAAAAAACAATATCTACATTATATTACAAAAACTCTATACCAAATATGTAAACTTTATTCTGTTATACTTTGTTATTGTCAGCGAAAATGGCACCCCAGATGCTAGACCAATCTATAACTAGAAACACAAACATATATATCTATAACCAACCCGCAAAGACGCTTTTCGCTTTCCAGTTCACCGGAGTCCTGCAAAGCATAACACTGATTCTGCCAATAATCGCACCCATAAACATATCAATATTCAATATTATGCTAAACAGACTTGAATAAATGAAACAAAAAGCTGCGTTTAAACATATAATCCTCAAGAATTTTACAAAAACAATGAAAACCTTTGTATACAATTCGCTAGAAAAACATAAAAAGCTTATCCGAAAGATCCAGAATAGTTCACTAGCTTTCCTCAATCAACATCTATCAAAAACCAACATTCCAGAACAACCCATACAACAGACCTATACAGAGGCCTTCAGGACTCCCAAAGCAACAACACCAGGCGCGCCCCGAGAGCATACTATCCCTCTAACAACAGCCAAGAGACCCAGAAGCGCCGTAATGCCAAAAGCCAGGCCCGCACAAACCACAAACCTAAAAAGGAAAACAAACTTTTGTATCTATATCTAAATAGAAACAAAAACACTACTTGCACAAAATCAACTTTTCCTTATCTGTAAAGCCATTATAAAAACTATATCTCAAATCACAATAAAGGATATTCTACAACTCTAAGCTATTTTTACAAGCTAAACAATCAAACCCAACACTAAGGCAACCTATAACTTTATCCTGCAAAAGACTAACACAGTCAAGATCTGCAAAACAACTTACTGCATTTTCTTAAAAAAGATAGAGAAATAATATATATATTAGCTAGTGTTCGTTTTAAACATTTTTAAAAGCCTAATAGAAAACCAGCTGATTATCTTTACTATAGTAGCCAAGAAAGCCAAAATCTAAACTAAGATAAAGCCAATGAATTACTATAATGTATATACAATTGATACTACAACAATTTGGTTTATAAGTTTCAAACAGAAAATCTGCTTTTTCACTTTCTTTGGATCCTCCAAGCATTCCAAGTTCTTGAAGAAGAGATAGAACATGGAACTGCATAATTTTAGCTGCCAAAAGTACTGCAACCCCCTTCACTGTTACATACCCTCAAAATGCAACAACTGTAGTATAACGATCACCAAACACTAAAAGACACACAAAGCCAACTACACAACTCTTCCCAGATACGCTAAATGCTATAGCCTTTTCTTTGTTAAACACAAAAACTACACTGCTACCCTCAAAAAGATGAACAGGAAAATAGTTTGCCTAATTGTAACCCAGCTCAAAGAGATCCACTATCAGCAAACAGCTATACAGAAAATGTACAAGCTTGCAGCTAGACAGCAACAAAAGCAAGCTATCAGGACTAACGTTCAGATAATAATCTTAATTCCAGAAATATATATAGTAGAATACAAAACCACAAGCTTCCAAATATAATGTTTCAAACATAAAATTGTCTTTATCAGCTTATTCAATCTAGCCAATCTATTAAAACGCTATATCAATATAGCATCAGATAACATTTCCAACTCAGCTTTTAACAGCAGCATAGAACTGAATATACTTTCAACATCTATTTTATTCTTATACTAAGAAACAGATCAGGGCAAAACAGTAAAGATTGTATAACTGTTTAGGCTAATAGGTTGAGAATAGCTTAAACGAATGTTGAAAGATCGAGGCCAGCGTATATAGCTATATTGCAGTTAGTGTTCAAGGAAAGAACCGATGTAGTTTGTATATAGAAGCTTAGCACACATTCGGAGACTCAGATACAGAATTACCTAATATACAAATACTATACACTGATAGACATATAAAAGCATATAGAACTAGCCAAACAGGAAACAGAAAAGCTGAAAGCGATATTGTATACACAATAGACAATAGAGTTGGCTATATAACAAAGGCAGAACAGCAACGATTAGGATCTTGTTTGACTAAAAGTCAACAATTACCACATTGTCAATATATACAAAGAACCAGATACTCTATAGATAATCGAATATATAATAGGCTTACAGATTCTACTGAACTTTCTGATAAACAAAAACTTTAATGTAAAACACAACATGTTCAAATCCAGGATCGAGTCCTTTAACCAAGATACAGCTCTGGCCAAATGGATGTACAACAGCAAAGCAGACTATATTAGCAAACCAGGGGAGCCTATACATTGCACAAGCCATACTATAAACCTAATCTTCTCGAATATTCCATTTGCTAAAACAAAAATAAAATATAACTTGAACTGCAACTTAAACCATTATACTCTGATTATAATGATATTAGCAAAAGGCTTGGGCGCTAAAGGCAACGCTGAGTATAGGGTAACAAAGGCAAATCTTGTAAGGTTTATATGCCTAATCAGCTTCAGGATCCTCTATTTGCTATAATCAGTCAATGTACGATATGCGAAAGACCTGGACAGCATTGTGGAGCTTCTAGCTATTCTGTTTTAGAACGCGATCAAGACAGTAGGAAGGTATTTGTAAGGTATAGCTAAGATAACGTTTTGATAGATATCAGTATATATAGAAGCATATACAAGCTATATCAGAGTGTATAGGCTTTCTAGACCGAATCATGAGCGGAAAAGGCAGAAGATGCTTATAGCAATTAAGTAGGCCAAACGCGATTATTGGTATAAAGTGATTGATAGTATAGTAAACGATATAAACCTATATAAAGTGATAGATTGGTATAAGCTAATGCTATTGTTCAAAGCTTTACTGTTAATAATGAATAGTAGAAGTATTGAAAGTATTAAAAAGAAAACAAAAGTTTTATTAGAAAAAGTGCTTCATCGATATAACAATTCTGACGATCTGGATTATAATTTGCTAAAAGCAAAAAAACAATAAATGTTCTTTTTATAAGTAACAAAAGTATTGTTAAAAAAGATAAAGAAAAACATAATAAGTGTTTTAAATATAATACCAAATGTAGATTGTTTCACTGTTCGGCTTTTTAAAGCCTATTAACAGTATATCAAACTGTTTCTGAAGGATCTTTTCCAGAAGTATTTTAAGCTAATACATTTTCTAACAGAATGGAAGCTAATAGAAGTAATGATATTATTAAAGGCAGAGAAGAAAGACAAATCATTGATCTGCTTTTGAAGGCCTATTATACTTCTATTCTGTATTAGCAAAGGCCTGGAACGTTTAATTGCCAGAAGAATCTTATGAGCAGTTATACACTATAGAGTTATCAGTCTACAACACAAAAAAGCCTTTTCAAAACGATCAGTGATAGATCTAATGGCTTCCTTTATATACAATGTCAAATCAGTTTTCGCTTAAAGAAAGAAAGTTATACTAGTTATCTTTAATATACAAAGCGTATTCGATATATTGCTGTCAAAACGGCTTCTGGATCGGATAAGGAAACAGGGATAGTTTTTGGAATTGCTAAAGCTGATCTGCTTGTTTCTGCAGAACCACAAAGTCAAAGTGAAGCTGGAAAGCGTATATATTGCGGAATCGCAGGTCAAATGCAGAACCCCACAAGGCTTCCCGTTTTCTTTAGTCCTATATATATTCTATTTAGCGAAATTGCTAAACTAGGATCACTTGTTTCGCTTTAAGTATATAAACGATATAGCTATCTACCAGGCCTTCAAGACGGCAAAGAAGAATATAGCTAAGCTAAAGCATAATATCCAATAGATCATACAATAAAAAACAGAGAACAAGATTGTTTTCGTTTTAAAAAAACTAAAGATAATCTATTTTTTATAAAAGAAAAGCTTGAATATTTTTAGTATAAGAATTTTGCTGAAGTTTATAATCAGATCAATAGAAACAGCAAACAACGAATAGCCAGTATTGAAATGGCTAAAGATCTGACTAGACTGTAAGCTAACCTTTAAACAGTATATAGCCGAATATATAACAAGAACAACAAGAATCGTTTATTATATCAAAGGACTAGTTAAAGTAAAGTTCGGATTATTTATAGTGTTGTTAAAGAAGACTATAATAACGTATATTCAGTTTTCTTTACTATATAGATTAGAAGTCTGGTACAGAGAAAGGCTGAAATCTAATATAGTAAGTAGCTTCAACTGTAATCGGCTTGTTAATACAAGACTAGGTCTGCTGATAGAGAAAGCCAATAAGGTTATAACGCTAATAGTATAGAACGTCCTTCTAGCTTAATGTATAGCATCTACAGCAAACGTACTCCGGGATACAGGATTGCTATTAGGCAATATTGCATTGGAACACGCTTGTATCCGTTTTGCGTTACAGCTATAGACGCTAGATCCAACACATCTTTTAGTCCTATAACTTGAAACACTAGTCTTGCTTTAGCAACAAGCAACAAAACTGCAATAAGCAGATAAATTGATCCCAAAAGCCTTTTGGCCAATGTTGGCCAAACTATACTTCTTATCTAATTATCAAACTAATTTTATAAAAGGAAAACCAAAGAAAACAATAATAACAAAGTTCAATATATAATAGAACTAGCTAAACAAAGATATTATTATAATCTTCTTAAACAGCTTCGAACAGTATAGAGATAAAGTTAAACTGATAGATTACGGATATGTTATATACAAAAGCCAAATACTAATAAAGACAGATAGCAATACAATCAACAATATCTTTTATATCTTCGACGCTGAAACAATTGGTATGTTTAAAAGCTTGCAAAACGTAATCGATATCTTATAGCCAAAAACTGTATAGCTTTAGATATATATCAATAGTATTTTGATGATTTAGTATATAAGAACGAATGTGCTTAACATCTTCTAATAGGCTTTCTTGGAGTACTACAGATTAATCGATCAATATAAGGTTAGTATCAAATGATCGCTAGATTATATAAGTATTGTAGACAATAAGAAAACGGATGAATTAGTAGACGTCGAAGCGAATACTAGATAAATAACTAACGACTGATTGGTTAAACCTATCATCAATAGGATTAGGTCGATTGTGCAAATGTTTGCCTACAACGTAACTACAGTTTGATGAAAGCAGTGCAAAGCAAACCTATCAACGATATATTATAGATAGAAATTTGATTACTCGATAACAGAATTTCTAGAATTTCAATTACTAAAAGCTATACTGTATAAGCTTTTAGCAATCCGTATAGCGTATAGCGACTTTATATAATACTATAGAAGGTTTAACTATAATAACGTTAGATTGAATTGTTTTTATAGCTATACAAAATCATTAAAGCATTTAGTGTTTTATAAGATCTTCCAACGAAAGTTTTATATTTAGCTAACCAAACCAGAACAGTTCTTTAATTGTACAAAAGAAGAATACAAGTATTTAAGTATTTTGATATTGTAATTTAAACTATTTGAAAACTTTCTAACAATTATTCAATATTTCCAGTTCAATGTTTGTTAAGCAAACATCTAAACGAAAACGTGATAAACATTTATATTACTATCAACTGATTATTAATTGAAAATTAGATTGTTATTAATCAGTTTAGAAAGATCAAAATTCAAAAGTAAAAACGCTTTCTTGAATAAAAGAAAGAAGATTATAAGAAAAAAAGAAAGCTATACTATCTTTAACTTTAAAGTTGGGATAGAGCTTAGTTAGTACTGGAAAATGCAGTTTGCGGCTGTATATAGGAGGTCTTCTTTAGTGTAAGCCCGTTTCTAATATTCTACAGAAGGTTAAGTTTAGTTAGCTTATATAGAAACGTTAAACTCAAAATAAATAAATAAATAAATAAATAAAATAAAGAAGTATTCATTGATTAATTGAAACTATAAATACAAATTGATATATGCTAAACTTGATTTTATCTATTAAAAGAAATAGAAGCTTTATAGTTTTACAAAAAAGAAATAAACATTCTTTTTATAGGAAAAAGTTATCGATTTGAAAGAAGAATTTTAAATTAAATTTTATTAGAATATTTGATTATTTGTGTGCTTTGATTTATTTAAATTAATATAATTTAATTTTATTATAATAAGATTTTTATTAATGATTTTGATGTTTGTTTATATAAAAAATCCTATACAATATTCTTTTTGTTTTGCACTATAACTTAGCGAATTGTTATGATTTAGAAGATTCAGAACGTTATATGAAGTATGTGCTTTATGTGTAGGCGACATGTACGCCCGACATGTACGCTTAGCATATACGTTTGACATATACGTCTGGTATATCTATAACTTAAGATATTACATATACGCTTGATATATACGTTTAGCATGTTTATAACTTAAGATATTGCATATAGCCAACCCGCGTGATCCATGTATATACTATACGTTAAGTTAATTACAAAGTGGATTAAAAGGGCTATATACGTTATGTATATAGCAGGATTAGAACAGTCAGGAATCGTGTTTTGATGGAGTTAAAACGGAATGTGCTGTAGCGATAGTTATATATAGAGCTCTATTAGTTGTATATAGATCTCTAATCGATAATACTAAGGATTTTTAGTTGACCTTATATATACTTCGTATAGTATAGCTTTCTAAGGCATTGAATGTCATACGAATGTTCATTTTGATATTTTATTAAAACGTATTGACTTTCTAGTTTTAATAGAAATCAATAAATGATTATTCTTCTGTTTTTACGTAAAATGTAAATATTTTTGTGATATATATTTCTGTATTATTTTATTAACAAACTAATCATTTATAAAACAATTTAGAGATATACAAAACGATTTCACTGATTTCATTTTATTAATTCTATCTAACAAAAGAATAAATATATATAAGATCATATATATTATAAATAGTAATTATATAATCTTAGATTTTAACTTTATTTCAATCTATTTATTATATCGATATTTATTGTTTTTGTTGAATCCTTTAGCCAAAAAGTATTATTGTTTATAATCGTTTCAAGATATGTTTATTACAACATCAAAACTTTCCAAAACCCGAACAGTAAACAGGAATAGATACAGTTTATTATTTTGCTATAACTAGACTATTTATGTTTTTTATAAAGTTTATTTTAAAATATATTTGAAAAAAAAGAAAAAAGGATAATCTAATAGCAAAACTTGAACGTTTTCTGATAAATCAAAACAAAAACGATATTCAACTTTTATTTGTTTTTTATTTACAATATTAATTTTTGTTTTCCAGATATTATTAAAGGTTTACGATATAACAATACAGAACTTTCTAGAATTCAGTTTAAAGGTTATCCAAAATGTTATTTTCGATTATCTAAATACTTTTTCTTTTAAACAGAAATTGGATTATAGTATAATAGAAATATTGAATGAAAGTATTAATATTTGAAGAATTAAAAGAAAATAAAAAGAATTGTATTTAAATATAGTAATTCAATTCTATTTTTCTATTGATAATAAGTTTAATAATAAAAAACAGATATTGTTTTATAATCTTTTTAAAGTTATTTTCGAGATTAGATATTTTTAAATATAAAAAAGTTTAAAGAATTGTATGAAATGTTATCTTTTTTATATAAATAGATATATTAATAAAATGGTTATTGTCAAAATCGATCTAAAGATAAAAAGAATATGTTTAGAATTATAGGAAAAGTATATAAAGATAATCGAAAAAAACAAGTATTGGGATGTTTGGATGTGTAAGTATAAGGAAGAAGTTAAGAAAGAAGATTTTATGATAGTATAGAGAGCTGTTTTTGTATAAGTTCTAAATTAATATAGTGTCACGGGGCCATGGCTATGTGACAGCTTAAATTGGCTAGTAACTCGAGAATCGGGTTACTAATCAGTCAGCTAACGGATATAATCACGGGATCATATCTAATCTCGCTTATGTTATATGTAGAGGCCATGTATAGCATAAGCGTAGTATAAATACTGTATTCTAGTCTGTTATACGTAGCTCTTTGAGCTATGTCTTAGTTATAAATCTAAACTGATTGATAGACCTGCTTTGAACTATATTCTACCGCTGCTACTCCGTGATATATAATATAGGAGATTTGTAAGTTAGATAGAGATAAAGGAGTTTAGATCGATAAATTGATTAGATTTAAGTTAGCAAATCTTGCTTTATATCTATAGTTAAAGAAGAAACTTTAACTTTTTAAGATTTTTTAAAATTTATCGATATGATTACTTTATTGCTTATTCGATAATGCTTTTGAAAAATACAATCACAAAATAAATAATCTAGGTTTTATACTTCTAGATCTGTCAAAGCCAGTTTTAAACAATAATATATTAAAAGAAAAAGATAAAAAGTTACTTTTATGATATTAGTATAACAGAAATCTTAAAGATTTAGATATAAATGATATCAAAAAAAAAGGAAAATAGTTAAAGATAATTAAATGATAGATAGTATAAATATATTAGAACATTATATAGAAAAACATTATACAAAATATACAAAGTTTAATCTATTTTGATAGATTATTGTAAAAACATTATACAAAATATACAATGTTTTTCTATTTATATAAGTGTCACGGGGCCATGGCTACGTGACAGCTTAAACTGGCTAGTAACTCGAGAATCGGGTTATTAATCAGTCAGCTGATGGATATAATTATGAGATTATGTTTAATCTCGTTTATATTATACAAAGAAGCTATGTATAGCATAAACGTAGTATAAATACTGTATTCTAGTCTGTTATACATAGCTCTTTGAGCTATGTTTTAGTTATAAATCTAAACTAATTGATAAACCTACTCTGAACTATATTCTACCGCTGTTACTCTGTAACACTATATAGCTCTTCCTTTTCGACTACAAAATGTCAACCCGCTTATCCGCCCTAAACCAACCTGATTCCGTAGAAGCGTTTGCTGTTGCTATAGCCAACGACACATTTGCTTAGTACAGTTTCCTGACTAGCCTAACTAATTACCTCTAAGAAACCGAGAAACAAGTTGATGTTTTTTCGACTAACCTCCAACTAGAGAAATCTATATTTGTTTACAAAATCAAACGTTACTATAACTTTGTTTCCTGTTTTTTGTAAGAATCTTACGATTTATCTACTCCTGCTTCAGTTTTTGCTATTAACTCTTCGTTTATTGATTCCATTACTTTTATTAAATCCGTTAAAACTGTTTCGTCTTTTGCTATTTCTATTAAACCTTAATTAAATGAAAAACTACTTGATCTTGCTTTGTTTAATAGCATTAAATCCGATCTTGACTGTTTTATAACTCAGATTTAAAACAAAATATTTATCAATTTTAATCGTTTTATTACTGTTTATTTCTGTTTATTTTATATTATTGAAAGATTTATTAGAACTATTACTGTTCAAATTCGTTTATATAACCAAAACGGACTATTCGTTATATTAAAGAATTATCAAGATTTGTTAGATATATTGAAAAAAGTATATAGGAATATCAATAAGAAAACTAAAGCCTAGAAACAATTAATAACTTTACAACAAAAAAATCTTTTGTTTAATATCTTTTATACAGAATTCCAACAGTTTATTTAAAAAGCTGGAATAGCCAATGATAATGCTATTTTAGTTATTCTATTAGAACAAGGCCTGTTAAACGAATTAGCAAATCTAATAATCTATACTATTCCTTTAATATATAGCATTAATGTTTATATCGCTTTTTACCAGAACCTGGAAAACTGTTGCCAATATATAAAATATAACCATTTATCTTTTGCTATTTTGCCTGTTCGCATTTCTATTATTATTTCTGTTTTTATTTCCTGTTCTACTGCTGATCAAACGTATGCCAGCAGAACTGCTCCTGCTATCTCTGTTAGAGATCCGATGGATCTTAGCTCTCAACGCTGCAACCCTGTTGCCGGCGTTTCTTATCGAGAACGTGGCGAATGCTTTCGCTATAGTTCAACTGCATACGTAGTACATAACTGCCTTTGCCCGGACTTCTGCCCTGTACAGACCTGCTCTGCTACTATCAACTCTACCTCTGCTCCAACCAGCCTTTCTAGAAGCTGTATTGTCTGCTGCTCCCTATCTGCCTTGCCCTCGCGTTTACCTATCGGCTTGGTCGATTCGGAAAACAGAGTATGTTTGGATTAAAGCTATGCTAGGCGTTTGAATTATACATTTTGCATTTATCTATTATTGCTATTCAAGGAATAAACCTGGTTAATGAGCTATTAAACTATACGAAACTAATGATTCTATCTGTTACTGTTCTGTTGTCTGAAGCCGAAAACATATCGACTTATGCTATAGTCAATAATGATTACAAAAGCTTTGCTTTTGCAAATTAAAGTTAGGTTGAAGTCTAGAAAATACCTATTTCTGTTCTGTTTGTACTATTTGAAGTTATAGAATTTGATAGCAAAGTTCAGCTTAAAAACTGTATAAGCTTATATATCTTTGTTGGCCTAAAGATCAATAATTATATCAAAAAGAAGATCCGAATATATATAACAGAATTAGTTTATTATTCTATAATTCTAGAAATTGTTTAGTTAAAAAAGTATAATTCCTGAATCCAGTTTTTGTCAAATATATTCCGATTCGATAACAATTATTGCTGAACTTATTATAGTACTTCTATTCAGCTTATCTAGATTAAAGCTCTATCTGATGTTCTGAAAAGAAGTAAATCTGTTTATTTGCTTGTTTGTCTGTCTGCTTTACAAGAAAAAGATATCGCTATTGTATCGATAAACATTTGCAAAGTCTATATTTGTTGTAGATATGATTTGTTCAGTATTATTATAAAGGATATCGAAAAAACTATGAAGAAATCTAACCTGATCAACCTGAACCAGATCTCTGAAGAATTCCACAAATAGAAAAATATATTTTCATCTAGAAACACTAACAAGTTATTGCTTTATCGTTTATACAACCACAAAATCTGTTTGCAAAAAGGAACTGTTCCGTCCTTTGGCCCTTTATACTCGATATCCAAACTAGAACTTGAAGTTTTGAAAAAATAGCTTGAAAAGAACCTATATAAAGAATTTATCCGCTTAAGTTCCTTTTCTGTTGCTTTGTTTGTCCTATTTGTAAAAAAACCTAACAATAGTTTACGATTCTATATAAACTATTATGCTTTGAACAACTTATCAGTAAAAAATCGCTATCCGTTTTTGTTAACTAAAGAATCTCTAAATAACTTGAAAGATATAAAGTATTTTACCAAAATCAATATCATTTTTATCTTTAATAATATCTATATAAAAGAAGAATAAGAGTATTTAACTGTTTTCTGTACCTAATTCGGCTTATATAAAAGCTTAGTTATGCTGTTCGGCTTAACTAAAACCTTAATAACCTTTTAGCACTTTATTAACAATATCCTACACAAATACCTAAACCAGTTCTATATTATCTACTTAGACGATATACTGATTTACAGCAAGACTTACAAAAAGCATATCGCTTATATCCGTAAGATCCTAAAAGCCCTCCAAAAGGCTAGTTTATATACTAAACTATCGAAATACGAATTCCTGAAATCTGAAACTATATTCCTAAGTCTAATTGTAGAGGAATATAGCATCTGTATAAACCTTAAAAAGATTTATACAATTGTAAAATAGAAAACGTTTTCTATTATTACTAATATTCAAGCTTTTATAAAGTTTTCGAACTTTTATCAACGATTTATTAAAAAATTTTCAAAGATAATTAATCCGATAATTAACCTAACGAAAAAGAATATATTATTCTATTAGAGTTTTATTTATAAAGAATCGTTTAATCTTTTGAAAACTGTTTTTATTGAAACACTAATTCTGACTTTTTTCAATTAAAAAAAGAAAACAATCATTGAAACTGATATTTTAGATTATATTTCTGTTAAAGTATTTTCTTAATACAATAATAAAGGTATTCTTTGTTTTATAATGTTTTTTTCAAAGAAACATTTTGTAATTGAATATAACTATAAGATCTATAATAAAGAACTATTAATTATAATTCGTTGTTTTAAAGAATAATATTCTGAATTGGAAAAAGTATTTTTCCTAATTAAAATAATAACTGATTACAAAAATCTAAAATATTTCACAACAATTAAACTGTTAAACCGCTGCTAAACCTGCTAATCTGAGTTCCTATCCCGATTCAACTTCCGAATCATATATTGTTTTAGAAAACAAAGTACTAAGCTTGATGCTCTAACCAAAAAGTTAAAGGATTTGCTTAAAGAAAAGGATAAACGTCTTTTATACTAAAACTAGATCATTCTGAAACGCGAAAATTTCAAGCCTAATATATTTTTACCTGTTTCCGTTTTGACTATTCCTTACATTGAACGCAATTGCTTTATACCAACAACATTGTCTAAAAAGAACCCTGTTCTCATTTCTAATCCTGCTTTTGCTCCTGACCCTGTTTTTGTTCCTATTTCTATTCCTGATTCTGTTTCCGCTCTACCAAAGAAGAAAATGAGATTCGCCGCAACTACAAGAAGTCAAGCGGATAGAACTAATAGCTTATCTCCGCCTGAACCCTCTATTCCTGTTTCTATAGCTCTAATCCCCGAAGAGTCCCTGAAAGAACCTGTCCGGTCCCCTGAACTTGATATACCCGCTTTCGAACTACTAGAATTGCTTAAAAACCTGAAAGGTCTATTCAAAAAAAAATATACTGTTAACTTATTACTATTCTTTGTTCTAAATACTTTACATAAAAACAACTTGCATCACTCTAAAATTATACTAAACAATTGCCAGAAAAACAACAACTTGCTATATTACTAAAACAAACTATACATTTCTATTCTAAATAAATTAAAAGCTGCTTTGTTTTGTTTATACTATAATTCCTTTGTTATTAGCTACCTATACTATATTTATATATTTAAACTATTTTTCTAAAATTACTATTAGTTTAGTTATTACGATTACATTTTCTATTAGATACGTAACTGCTACAGTTGCTACTACATTGCTCTAAATCATCAAAAACAAAAAAACGTTTTACATTTGTTTCTGATTCTGCAATAAGCCTAACTACATATCTTTATCGATTTTATAACACATTTATCTTATAGTTCTGAATATAATACGATCTTTGTAATTGTTAATCGTTTAACCAAAATGAAGCATTTTCTGCTCTGTTATAGTACTTGTAACGCTAAAGGCATCACTGATATGTTTCTGAAACATATATAAAAGCTCTATAGCCTACCTAGTTCTATGATATCCAATCAGGATGCTCAGTTTATCGCCGATTTCTGGAAGCACACTTGCAAACGTTTAGCAATTAACATCAAACTATCAATTGTTTACTATTTTGAGATTAATGATTAAATTGAATATATAAATGCTATGCTTGAACAATACTTGTAATTGTACATTGTGTATCTACAAGACAACTAGGCCGAATAGCTGCTACTAGCCGAATTTGCCTGCAATACCGCTTGGTCTGAAAGCTTCTGTATGATTCCGTTCTTTGCTAACTACAGCTATCACCCAAAGTTAGGATTCGAATTTGCTTCTATATCAAACAAACCTATTATCTGTAATGCTAAAAAGTTGATTAAAAAGATAAAAGCTATCTCAGTTTATCTATAAACTAAACTAACTGCTAATCAAATGTGTTATTCTAAAAACATTGATACCCACTATTCTCCTATTTACCAATACTCTATTAAAAATCTAATCTAATTAAACACTTACAATATTAAAACCCTTTAACTATAAAAAAAACTAGACTAGAAAAACCTAAGCTCATTCAAAGTAATTAAAATAATCAGCCCATACATTTACAAATTGGAACTGTTTGCTTTGATAAAGAACCATTCAGTGTTTAATATAAACCTCCTACACTCTATTACCAACGATCCATTACCTAAATAAAGAAATCCTCCACTCCTGCCTATAAAAATCAAAAAAATCAAGCAATTCAAAGTTGAAAAGATCCTCGATTCTCGAATCAAACATTATAATCGCAAAAGCCTATGTTTAAAGTATACTGTCAAATAGATCAGCTACGATAATTCAACTGAAAAACCTGCTAAGTACTTAGAAGATTGCCCTGAACTAATAACAACATTCCATCACTGTTATCTTGAAAAGCCTGGCCTTTATAACCTTAATTATTTCAACAAAGCTTAGACTTAAAGAAAGGAATACTATTACAGGATTATAGCCACATAACAGCTTAAACTAGCTAGTAACTCAAGAATTGGGTTACTAATCAGTCAACTGACAGATATAATCACAGGATCATATCTAATCTTATTTATGTTATACGAATAGGCCATATATAGTATAAGTGTAATATAAATACTATATTCTAGTCTGTTATATATAGCTCTTTAAGCTACGTCTTAATTATAAATCTAAACTGATTAATAGACCTGTTCTGAACCATATTCTACTGCTGCTACTTTGTGACAATAAAATTGTTATATTCAATACAAAATGATTTCGAGTTTGTTTATATATTATTCAAGTGATACTCTATATAATTATATAATCATAATAAAATACTAAAGTAGAGATTTGTATTATATAATAGATGAATTGATCAATAATTTATAATAAAGTAATTGAATTTAGAGTTTTCTAATAAATTTGTTTAAACTAATATAAATCTTGTAAAACATAAAATAATTTAAATTAGTTTAAAGATTCTAAAATATTAGATGATTTTTTATTATATATCAACTTCAAATTTTAGTTTATTTTTTATATTGATATAATTATATATTATTATATAATAATTCTGATTTTCATGATCCAATATATAAGATAAGAAACTTCAACGTTCAATTATCAAGTATAGCAAAAAACGAAAATTTATATAGATCCTGCAAAACTTGAAATAATTTAAATTGGTTTAAAGATTCTGAAACATTAGATAATTCTCTATTATATATCAACTTCAAATTCTAGTTTATCTTTTCAATTGATATAGTTATATATTATTATATTATATGAATTCTGATTTTCGCGATCTAGTATGTGGGGTAAGAAACTTCAACGTTCAATCATCAAGTATAGCAAAAAAACGAAAACCTGTATAGATCCCGCAAAACTTGAGATAATTTAAATTGGTTTGAAGATTCTAAAACTTCAGCTGATTCTCTATCAATAGCAGCTTCAAATTCCAGTTTATCTTTTAGATTGATGTGGTTATGCGCGAAACAAAAACCCCTTTTAAGCCGTACCTTTTAAGCCGTAAAGCGGGGTGGCCGGGGGGGTGGCACGACCCCGCCGCGGGCCCGTGCACCCCTTTTACGCCGTAAAAGGGCGCCGGCATAAGAGGTGCTATTCAACTGATAAACAGTTGATGGCAACGTGAATGTTCAAGTTATCACGTATTTAGTCTAGGCGCTTGCTTAGCGAGCGTTGAACTGGAAGTATTGAGTGACTGCCAGGAAGTTTTCGAACAGCTTGGGCTGCGATATCAAGATGCTTAGGTACTTACGTCCTTCTTAGGCTCCAGCATAAGAGGTAGCTTAAAAGATACTTGCTTTAAAAGCTATAGATCTAGGGAACCTTTGGGTACAAAGCTTTCAAATGTAGCTTGCCAACCAGCAGCCCACGATCCTAGACATTGATCAGTTTCATCATACAATGAAGTAGTGAGGAACTAGCTTACCTTCAACAATACCCTCCTCCGCAAAGCCGAGGTAACCCATCAGCCATGGAGTTAACAAAGCAAGCACACCGATGGCAACGAGAGTGACAATGACAGCAGCCATTTCAGGGTGTGCCTCTGCCCATTCTTTGATTTTCTTGACACCCGCAATTGCTTTCACGTACGCAGATTTCATAGCCGGCGCCATTTCCTGTCCGCGGCGGATCGCATTTTCCAGGGCAGCTAGTATAGACGCTGCAAAGCCATCGTACCAGCCGTAGGTGTGTATAGTTGATTCAAGATCTGCCTGAAGAATAGCATCGTTCTTCTCAGCTGCAAATAGCTTGGCAACAAATTCGTCAACAAGCTCAGCTCTGCTGGGGTGGTCTTTGTACGGATGAGCAGAGATCGGCTTCTCATCTGAGGTGGATCTTTGGTCTCCGCATATGTAACAACACTCGAATAGCGTGGAGAGTATCTCCATAGTGATGATGATAATGATGATGGTGCTGATGGTGCTTTTTGGTTGAATAGCAGGTAGGTAGATGGCAAGTATCCGTTTGTTTGAGTTAGAGAGGGAAATATATAGAAGCGGGGGGTAATTCTTCTCTTGGGGGCGAGGCGGTGGCATAAGGATTCAGACATGTTGTCAATGGCAATCCGCCAGCTGTGAGATTGTTTGTGATGCGACCGTTTGATGCATTCTGCCCGCTTGCATATCACGTATTCGAATCAATGATTGAACCAATGAGCCATAAACGCACCCGGGCTTACAACTGGCAAACAAAAATGACTCTACTCCTGAAAAATGGTTTGTTAGACGCTAAATAGTTCGTGATATGTATCATTCCTGATCCCCGTAAGGGCGACAAGTAGCTAGACGACGAATAGATGAAGTAGAAAAGAAGAGAAGAGGCAGAGGATGAAGGAGAATAGTTTGTATTAAACTTTAACCTTACCAAGTGGCTGTAACATGATCCGTGCGTTGACATCAAAACAAGAATTAATATATATAATTAAATTTTTGATAAAAGTATTTTGATTAAATTTCACTTTATTTACTTTATTTACTTATTAAGGATCGTAGAGTTCTAGATGTTCTTACACCACCAGCCAATGAAGTCATGTCATTTTTTAACGCCTTCGTCTCCCCTTCTCGGACCAGTGATGCATGGTTCCTGACGGGTCGTACAACTTCCTTTCCAAATATCACTGGTTCAGGTGATACCGTCTTGTCCGATCGCCTTCCGTGCAACGGTACCTTTGCACCGGGCTGCAAGGTTTTCCACGTGCCTCTTAGCAATAGTACACAGGCCGTTGAAGTGGACCTAGACGATGCCGTCGCTATCGGACTTAAGGAGCAGGTGATGGTCTTTCAATACCACGGCAAATTTCACGCCGTCGACCATGTGAGTGCCATTGCTCTTCTGTGCACGACGGATCGGGAGGAAGATGATTGCGAAGAGATCCCAAACGTCTCGGGGCCGGAATAGGCGCTAAAGAAAGGGTAGAGTTGTCCGCATTCCTCGTTTCCCCTTTCACGAGGCACGCCATTTGATATCGAAGATTTCGGCATTCGACTGAGTGCGGGACTGCAGTGTCCAAACCATGACTGGTCTTTCGATTTGATTCACGGGAAAGGGGATCGGGGAAGCCATAGATTAAAGGTCTGGGAAGTTCAATTACGTCCCGTTCCTGGAGCTACCGAAGAGAAAGAGGTTTGGGTTAGAAGGAAACAAAGGATAGGATGAGTCTCATTCAAAGTTTGATATTAGATGGTCATTAGCATCAAGATTTTGTGGCTTTGGATGGAAGGAACCAAGGAATCAATGAATAAACTGATTTTACTGTGATAGATGCAATCAATAACTTGAGGTTGTAGTAGGAGTCATTGACTCATGAATTATCTAGCTGAAGGGTTATTCAAAGTGCAAAGTATTATATGTAGATCTAATTCATACGAAGATGATTATATCATTCGAGTACTGGTCTAAATGGCTCAAGCATTCATGAGAAGGTCGGGGTCGTAAAGTACGAAAGACGAAGTCAATTCAAGTGAGATAAGCCTATGAGCCCCGAAACAGCCAATAGGCTAAAAGTAACTATAATTAGAATGATCGAAGCGTCCGAGGTTTCTCATTGCGTTTACAGAGTATAATAGCGAAACAAGAGGTTTGATGTTCTCACAGAATTCTGTGTAGGATCTGTATGAGATCTATATGAATTCTTATGTTTAAGTTTACCTAACTATTGCGGAAACCTGATGTTGAAACGAAACTTCGGGTAAATGGAGATTAATGCGATAACGTATAAGGGGTAGAATCTGAAGCTAGACTCTGTCTTAAACGAAGCCGGTCAAATATCCGAGTGATGAGCTTGTATTAGTAGACAAGTAGACATGCTAGACATGGTTTGAATATATCGGATTTCATCAATCGAACTTTTGATCCCAGCATAATCGAGGTTTACCTGTGCTGTTGGTGTAATAGTTTAATTAGTATTACGAGAAAAGTATTACATGATTTATAATAACATAAAACTCTTGACAAGATGTAGTCAGTACCTGTCAAGTCTGCAAATGCATTCAAGTTCAAGCAAACTTGTCAAATTTGTAACCTAGACTGTAACAATCGATTGGAGGAAATATCGAATAAAGATTCGGTTGAAGTTCAAGAATTCGCCGAGGATGTTCCTCGTTGCCTCCAGCCCTGAAATAATAGAGTTTTCAAACCTATATCTTGTTTCATTACAATACGATCTTATACAACTTTCTCATCTCTTAGTACACCGCTCGAGAATCGGATAAATAGCTGCTCGATTGCTTTGCTTTTGACCTTGTAGATTCATCGTCTGCTCTCTCGTCTCTCTTTACTCTGCTTTTTCGTCTCTCGCTACTCTACTCTCTCGTCTCTCGTTACTCTACTCTCTCGTCTCTCGTTACTCTACTCTTTCGTCTCTCGTCACATCATTCAAAATGCTTCCAAACTTCCAGCTTCTATTGGTGGGTCTCGCTTCCACCATCTCTGCATCACCCGTTGCTGCGCAGAAGCCACCAGCATTCCTCCTCGCCGGTGATTCTACAACGGCCGTTCAAAGTACCGGCGGTGGTGGCTGGGGCAATGGCTTCTTGAGTACCCTTCGCAATGGAGCGGGAGGTATCAACTATGGACACAACGGCGCAACGACCGTCAGCTTTGTGGGGCTTGGTGACTGGGCCAATGTGTTGGCATCCGTACAAAAATACAAGCCGAAATTCACCCCCTGTGTCACAATCCAAGTAAGTGATACTAGACCTCGAGAAGGGGGAGGGTCTGAGAAGGTAGGAAGGTGAACTGGAGTTAACAGGTGAATGAATTAGTTTGGACATAACGACCAAAAGGCCGAGAAGGGCATTTCGATTAATGAATTCAAGCAAAATTTGAAGAAGATGGCAGAAGATGTAAAGAACGCTGGCGGCACTCCTGTAAGTTTATCCCATTCATACATCCACACATCTCCTTTGTTTTATCCAAAGCCCGGAAATGCACCCCTTGGCAACGAGGAAATGGACGTCCAAGTTTTCGCAATGAGGTTTGTTAACATGAGCATCTAGATCCTCGTTACTTCTATCAGCCGTCGAACTTTCACCAGTGCAGGCGTTGTCAAGGAAGATCTCGGGCCGCAAGCCAACGCTACCATCGAGGTTGCTAAATCGATCGGCGCCTTCTACATTGACCTCAACCGCGCATCCACCGATTACCTCAATGCGATCGGAGCAAAGAATGCCGCGACCTACAACCTAGCCCCGAAGGACTTCACGCATTTGAACGCTGCAGGAAGTGTGCTATTTGGAAATATGGTTGGTGGGTTGATCTCTACCGCGGTTGGTAGTTCATTGGGCTTCCCTATGAGCAATTATATCTCACTCAACCGCACCATCGCCATGGATATTGGGACGGGAACTTATATCCTCCCATCTGGATTTGGAACTCTCCCCAGCAACACCCTCCCAAAATGAAGAGCGTGTGAAGAAGTTACATGGAATACTGAAATGAAAATCTGTATATACTAGATTAATGAATAACGATCTTTCATTAACTCGGAATCGTATACAGAAAATAAGAAGATTAGAAATCCAAAAATTATGAGAAATTAAATTATACTATATTTTATAATATTCGGTCCTCTATATTCCACATTCGAGCCACCGCCTCATTTGGGCCATCAATTACACCAAAAATCACTATACAAGACATTTATTGTATCGTATCGAAGTAAGATATCAAGTGGAGTTCTAAACAAGCATGTTATATTGCTTATATTCTGTTTGAATAGAAAGCTTAGGCTTATAACGAGCTATAGTTTCGATTTATATATGTAGATCCAACCAGGTCCCAGAGTAAATATACGCCAGATGAACGAAATACGGAAAAATTACTGTTTGGAGCAAAAACTCGCTTGGTTCCCCCTGTTCTCGGTAGAATTGCTGCTAAACACCATTATCCACCATTATCCCACCATTACTACAACATCAATAAATCCACGAGTAATAGATCTCCCGATGCAAACTTGGTTTCACAAATCCACATATAATCGGGTAAAAGGCAATATGTAAGATTACACAGATTTGGCATGCATGTGCGATAAGCAACGAAAATGGTGCAATCGCTTTTTCTTTCATCCAAGGATGCTTAAGAGCTTTCATTGGGCATACACGGTTAAGCCTTTCGCCATGGCATTCATTCTCGGAATCTTCATTTCCACTGTCACCTAGTTCCTCCGCCCATTCTTCCTTTCCAACATGCCTCCCTTTTCGTCTGTGAGAAGCCGAATCTTTTCTCGGCCGCAGGAGGGAAATCAGATTCACCCCCCACGTGTCAATGGTGAGAGCGATGGAGTGGCATCAAGCCTGACCGGGACCGACGACATCAGCAATTCCATCGAGGAAACTAGTATTTCAGCGGAGAAAAATAGTCCCGAGACCAACACCCAAGATGCCACTCCGGTGCTTGAGACCTCACTGCAAGATGTCGAAAAAGCTGCGCCGGGAGGGCAGTTCGGTGATGATGATCCTCTTCTTCGGGATATTCCTTGGCAAGTTCGTCGGATCGTTAGTCTCGAGGATGATCCGACCGAACCGACCATTACCTTTCGTTACTTTCTCTTGACCCTTCTCTTCGTTGCCCCCGGGGCTTTCTTATCGCAGATGAGCTCGTACCGTACCACATCCGCTCCATACTCCGTCTTTTTTGTTCAAATTTGCGCCAACTATGTAGGGATGTGGCTCGCCAAGGTTCTTCCTGCCAAAACCGTCTGGTTACCATTTGGAGGAAGTTTTAATTTAAATCCAGGCCCCTTTGGAACGAAGGAACATGTTTTAGTTACCATCTCGGCGGCGTCTGGTGCCACCTACAACTTGGCATACGCTCCCATCTCCATTGCCGAGCTGTACTTCGGCATCACGGTTCACCCTGCGGTTGCGATCTTCTTCATGTGGAGTGTGGTATACACCGGATACTCCTTTGCAGCTATCGCGAGACAATTCTTGCTTTATGATCCTATATATCCATGGTATCAAGCGTAAGTTTAAAAACCCCGGTTGTCCTTTTCACGTGATTAATCCTGTCCTCCCATGATTCTCTTACAACTTGGCGTGACGTGATTTCAAGTGGGTGAAGCACCAATGCTAATTTCGCAATTGGGGGGGAAAATAGACTCTGTCAGACTGCCCTCTTCGAAACCCAAAAGAAGCAGAGGCAGCATCCATCTCGCATTTCCCAGAAGCAAATGAGAGTCTTCTTTGGCGTCCTTGCTGGCATCACGCTCTGGCAGTTCCTACCCGAGTTTGTCTTTCCCATGCTGGGGTCCTTGGCGTTCCTCTGCTGGGTAGCCCCCAAGAACAAGGTTGCAAATTTCATCGGATCCGGCTTTGGCGGGATGGGTTTCTTGAACCTGACCCTCGATTGGTCCAGTATTGCTAGTCTGAGTAATTCCAACAGTCTGTTTGTGACTCCCTGGTGGACCCAAGTCATCATCTTCCTGGCATTCGTCATCAACTGCTGGGTCTTGATTCCTGCTGCAAAGTGGGGGAATTTGGCTTCTTGGAAGCCAGGATTGATGTCCAATCGTCTGTTCATGGGTATGTGATCCCACCATCAGGATGAAATACGTGACGTGCCGTCTTCAAGTGCTAACCGATGGTCAGAAAATGGAACCCGTTACCCTACCACGCGGCTCATCACCCCCCAAGCTACACTCAACGAAACCGCCTATGCTGAGTATGGACCCATCTACATCGGTGCCCAACAGCTCTGGGGCATGTTTTTTGATTACGCTTCTTACACTTCCGGCATCAGTTGGATTTGTTTCTTTGGTTTCACCCAGATAAAAGATACCATTTCCAAATTGAATGCTCGACGCAGGAACAAGGTGGAAGGGGAGACGATCAATCACCAATATGGAGATCAGCTCAACGTTCTTCAACGCTCTTACAAAGAAGTTCCCTGGTGGTGGTCACTTGTCCTCTTTCTCATCACCTTTGTCGTCATGATGGTCATCCTTGGTACGGGGCACCTCTTTATCCCGCTGTGGACATACTTCATCGCCGTCCTCACCGGCGTGGTTGTTGTCATCCCGTTGGGCTGGCTGTACGCCCTGTCCAACTTCCAACTTCCCATCGGGAGCTTCAACGAGCTCTTGTATGGGCTCATGGTCAATTCGGTCGATGGACACAAAAACCCCTCGGGCGCATCGGTTTATTCATCCATCGCCGGTGACGCATGGTATCGTGCACAACTCATGCTTCAGGACCAGAAGATTGGTCATTACATGCACATCCCCCCTCGCGATACATTCTTTGCCCAATTTTTCGGTTGCTTCATTGGCATTCCCATTAATTACGGTGTGGTCAGGTGGGTGCTGGATACCAAGTCGGAATACTTGAGCGGCGCGGCAACAGACCCCACACATCAGTGGTCCGGTCAAGGTCTTGCGACGACATTGACGACTAGCACCCAATATGTTTTGATTGGGCCCCGTCGCCTCTTTGAGCTGCCAATCTTTCGACCTCTGCCCTACGGATTCCTCGTCGGTGCGGTCCTTCCCCCCATCATTTTCCTCCTCCATCGTCGCTTCCCCCGCGCCAAATTCCACCTCTTTAACACCACCATCTTCTTCTCGGGCCTCTCCAACTTCTATGGAAATATCTCGACGGGATATACGTCATCCATCATTGGTGGGTTTATCGTGGCGTACTGGGCCTACCGATATCGATACGAGCTGTGGTCACGATATAATTATATCCTAGCTGCCGCCTTTGACGCCGGGTTCAACCTGAACATGTTGCTGATCTTCTTATTCTTTGGTGCCGGGAAGATTATCACGATGCCTAATTGGTGGGGGAATAATGCGGATAGTGTGGATAGATGCTTTGCACTGGAGTAACGAAGACATGAGATGAGATGAGATAAAATGTCATATGAAACTTCACTTGACATGATAATAATGAGGATAAAAATGAATAGAATTTACAACCCAAAACAATCAAAACAAGGGCATCGATACCATACTCTACCATACCATACGAAATCATTTCCTTCAAAATGAGATGAATCCCACGTAAACACATATAAACACGTGGGCCACGCCACGTGTGAGATTGAAGATTGCCCTGCGCTATAAATGAAGATTGAAAGTTGCAAAGTGGACAGTGAACGGTGGTCGGTGAATTGATATGATTGCATGCATGATGCCAGATAGATATCAGTAAGCCTTCCCCATCCCCATGCAGAACTCTGTCTGATCGAACTCTATCCTCATAAGATCTTTCTGGGACCGGACCGGAGGGATGTGAAAGATAACAGACACAACTTTACCTCCTTATCTCCTCCTTCCCTTGGCACGCGTGGCTTGACTCGTTGTTTGCTTTCATACGATACAACCGGGAGGGAGCATCATTTCAATCTCTTGGCCTACCGCTGTAGAATTGTACAGGTAATGAATGGCCTTCTCGTGCTAGACATGAGAGAGAGGACGTAAAAGACGACCGCACTGCTAAGGTCAACAGAGATACGGATCTGGACACGGCGCAAATTTGAATCGAACACTCATCCATTGAGGAAGAAAAATAGTCGCTCAACAATTGGGTATTTGCAATACAAAAACATATCTAACCCTCCTACCAAATTGACCTAAATCCACGAAATCTCAAAGCCCGACTGGCCTTCAAGATTATTGTGCGCCCAAAGTTTGTAGTGCAGCTCTCAATTCCTTTACTGCCGTTTCCGCATCCTCAAAATTCAATGCTGAAATTGCCCATCTTGCATGTTTTTGGGCTTTAGCAATCGCTTCATCATCAGTGTTTAATTGTCCACGAGATTGTATGACGGATGGAGCAATTGGTGTCGTGTATATATTTTGCTGTAGAGGTCCGGATTGAGAGGTAGCTTGTTCCGCCGGCGGCGGTGCATAACCTTGATGAGATGGTGGAGGCTGTCGATAAAAATCCTGGGGGGTGTCTTGGGGTCCAGGAACGGATGCTTGTTCTCCAGGCAAAGTTGGAGGTGGAAATGACTGAAGATCCGCAGATGGCTTCATTCTGGAAGATGGCCCAGGAGCTGCTAGAGAAGATGTATCGGAGAGACCAAGACCAGATACAGCACCAGGAGCAGGAGCTGTTTGTAACGTAGAATCTCGAGGCTCTGATGTAAAAGTTGGGATTTCCGGGAAATAACCCCCACCAACCGAAGCCTTTCTATCTTTCTGGGATGATTCAAGTGGTGATACGTTATCATCTTGAACTGCAGTATATGGGAACCCATCTCGAGGATATGGCTCAAAAGAAGCCGGCTTCACTTTAGGAGATCCACGAGCGGATACTTGCTGTGAAGGATGCAAAGAACGATCCAAAGATGATTGTCTTGCTAACCTCGCTTCCAATCCATCTTGCTCGTCTGGTACCTCTTCTACCGAGGCTTGCCTTGCTTTCTGTTCCTTGAAAGGTTGTATCTCAGGATCATTTGGATCCAATAGTAGTAACTCATCCTTGGAAGCTGGTTGTGGCTTGGGGTTAGATTCATTAGGATCCTCCCCTTGTTTCAAAGCCCTCACGATTCGAACCGCATTCCACTTCGCATATTTGATTTTCGCTTGCGTTTCGGCATCAGGTGGTGACCAAATGTTCAATAGCTCGAGGAAGGTTGCCGCGGCTTGAAATGTATCTGCAGTTTGCCTAAAGCCCATGAGTATATTTCAATCGAGACCAAAGTGGCTTGAGAGTCGTACCTCGTAACTTTGTTTGCTTCAACCGCTCTATCCGCCCGTGAGAATATTTCCAGACCAAATTGTTCGACGTATGCCTGACCTGCAGCATCATCCATGATTGCATCGTTGTCTGCGTTTTCGGATTTGATCTGCCATGGTTTAGCTCAAGCCTGATCCTTTGCCATGTGGAACTGTCATACATACCCTCTCAAGTTTATCCATCAAATGAGTAGTATACTGCAATGTTTCCGCATCTCCATCATGTAGACCTTTCGCGAGGATTTGATTCACGATCCAGAATTCACCTGCGAATTTCAGTAAGAACTTGTGCGACAAGGCCTCAAGTTTGCGTACACCAATATGATATGACTGGCTTCGCCCTTTCCATTTGTGCAGCCTTGACAATGAATCGTGTCAAGTCCGCCGTCTTCAACTTCTGCGGAATTTGCGAGGGCATGATTGGATGTGGGCGAAGATGAGGCGACAGCAGGGTTTAAGTATGAGTATGAGTATGAGTATGATTGTTGATGATTTGTTGGATCTTCCCTGTCTCCCTCTCGGTCTCTGTCTTGGTGAATGAATGAATGAGTGAAGTGAATATGAGAAGAATGCGACAATGATGCCGGAACAAAGATCCAACATTGGTCAAAACCCCTCACTAGATTCTGCCAGATCATCCATCTCACCGCCTACCAATTACCCCAGATTTCATTTCACGAACCTCCTCCACCACCTTAGACCTTTTTCATCATCTCCTCTCATTATGCGACTGTGGCCTTTTCGAAGCTTCACATGAACACCAACTCCACTCAACAACCTCAACAACATCACTTCTTTCTCTTGTACATGTATTGATACGTACAATCAATCTATTTGACAGCTACTATAGCTACAGATAGTAATTAGAAAGCTTCCAAAATGGTTAACACTGCCCTTATTTCTACTGCCGCCGCGACTTTGTTCTGCCTGGTGCCGGCAGTTCATGCTGGATTGTACCCAAAGAGTTCCGCGGTTTTGTCAATCGATGGAAAGGATTATGATCGTTTGATTGCTCAATCTAACTATACTTCTGTAGGTATTCCGGATGGCATTGGAAGACCAGTCTTTAACTCTCTGCTGCACAGATTGTCGAGTTTTATGCTCCATGGTGTGGTCACTGCAAGAACCTCCAACCTGCCTACGAAAAAGCTGCTAAGAGCCTCGCTGGTCTCGCAAAAGTAGCCGCGGTCAATTGCGACGAAGAATCGAACAAGCCTTTCTGTGGAAGGTTTGGTGTTCAGGGATTCCCTACGCTCAAGATTGTGAAGCCTGGCAGCAAACCCGGAAAGCCAATCGTTGAAGACTATAATGGACCACGAACTGCAAAGGGAATTGTCGATGCTGTAGTTGATAAAATACCAAATCTTGTCAAGAAGGTGGCGGATAAGGATTTGGAAGGTTTCTTGGCTGATGCGAATGATACTGCCAAGGCAATCCTGTTTACTGACAAAGGAAAGACGAGCGCTACCTTGAAGGCTATCGCCATCGATTTCAAGGGCAGTATCAAAGTGGCACAAATTAGAAATACAGAGAAAGCATCTGTGGAATTATTTGGTATCACCAAATTCCCTACACTTATTTTATTACCTGGTGGTCAAGCAGCCGAAGGAATTGTGTATGATGGCGAGTTGAAGAAGGATGGCATGGTCAAGTTCCTTACACAAGCTGCCGAACCAAATCCAGACCCACCAGCTGCAACTGCTAAGGCTTCCAAATCCAAGACAAACAAGAAATCTCCCCCGAAAGCAAAATCCGAGAAGCCTGTCACTCAAGATGACGAACCACGGGAAGATCAACCTACTGAATCACAATCACAACAGGCTGAAACAGAGAAGCCAATTGTTCTCCCCCCAGCTCCCCCGATTCCTGTTCTTAAGACTGAAGCCGATCTCAAGAAGAATTGTCTAGGTCCCAAAACTGGTACCTGTATCCTTGCACTCCTTCCAGAAACATCGAGTGAAGTCTCAAGCTCAGCCTCCACTTCTTTGGCCGAGATATCTCATAAGCATCATTTGCATCAACGAAAGTTATTCCCTTTTTACATCCTTCATGCCGAAAATCCTGGATTCTCTCAAATCAAAGAAGCTTTAGGGTTGAAGGACCATGCCAATATCATTGCTCTGAATGGACGACGCAACTGGTATCGATCTCTTCCCAGTAAGGGGGATTCTCTATTGGCTGAAGATCTAACAATTGAAGTGATTGAAGACTGGGTTGACAGTATCAGATTGGGTGAAGGTGAGAAGAAGAAGATTCCCGCGGGTCTCATTCCCGAGGAAGAGGAGATTGAGGAAGCCGTCGTAGAGGAGGAGACCCCAGTACCTGAAGCAAAAGCTGCGGAGGAACCTCAGATAATCATCGAGGAGCTTGAAGAATATCCTGATCCACCAGCTCCAGAGCCTGAGATCAAGCATGGGGAACTCTGAGCAGTTATATGAAAAGAAGTTTTGAATCACATGAAGGAAATTGAAACTTTGATGTTTGTCGGTATGGTATTGTGGCAACAATCGTTTGAAACCTGATAGATAGTAACAGTGAGCAATATACCATCCTTCATTTTGCAAGTATTTGAGGCATATGCCAATGTAGATGCGTCGTCAAAAAGTCTACCTCCAAGTAGAATTCCCATTCCAGTCACCCCATCTCCGTCGAAACGCCTTTAAAACACCAGGGTATCATCATCCAATGATGCTGTGCTTTCCTCGCATGATTTGAAGTTCTCGCCTTAAGCCGTTGCACCACCTAACATTTTCTTCCCTCTACTTCTAACCGCCCCATCTAAAATTTCTCTGACCTGTTTACATCCATCAACCCCCACAGCCAACATACCCTCCAATCTTCCCGCCTGTACTCTGGTCTCCATAACCAATACCACAACTCCATCACCATCGCCTTCTCCACCCGTCGCTACCGTCAAAAATGGCAATTCCTGCTCCTCGCCCAGATTCAAATCCAGCAGAGGGTCTGCTTTTTCGTCATTACTCGAGTATGAGGATGTAGAACCGGCTGTGCAGGCGCAGATATAGGAAGGCATCGGGATGCCCGCATCGATTAAAGCCAGAGTTGAGGCATTGATAAGGGCCGAGAGGAGCGAGCCGTCCAGGGAGAGGATGTGAAGGGAAAGAAGGATTGTCGAGTGAGGGGTCAAACTCGTCAGAAGGTGGGGAGTAAAGGTCGTGGAGAGGGTATTTGAAAGTTCTTGAATGCGTCTGTGAAGGCCCCCCCCCCTCATTAGCCTCCGTTCCTCTTAGACCCCCGGCAGAGTCGACAGAGTGTAGATCCTAAAGATGCGACGGACAAGGGAAAAATGGACGAAACTTACTTGTCGTTCTTCCCATACTTCTTTCGATCCACGCCCGCAAAGCCGGCAAAACTGATCTCTACTCTCACCTCTGCTTTCTCCCCTGCAGTATTGTTGCCACCACCTCCACTGGATCGTAATTTGGAGGGGTCGCAAGGTCCGGTCACGGTGCAGAGAACTTGCGTATTGCCCATGGAGAGGTATGAAGATCCATCCGAGGAGGGTTGGGTGGAGATCTGTGCGGTGAGGCGACGGAGTTCATTCCATCTGCGACCGTCAAGACGGAGGAGGGCGAGGGAGTATGTTGAGGTATCGAGGGGCATGGTTTTCGAATTTGGGTTTGGGGAGAAGGTCAAGTGTACGGAAGAGGGCGTGCGCGGATACAGACCGACGAGGTGTATAGATGTATAGGGCTATCGTGGTGAGAAGGTGTGGAAATGAAGTTTTGCTGAGAAAGGAAGCTTTGAAGCAGAGACGTGAATGACAATGATTTGGATCGAAAGCTTGTGAAGCTCAAATATTTTTGTTGATCTTGGATCTTAGAGCTTTTACGATTAGATAAGATTAGATGGATTTGTCAGCCTGAACCTAACCGACATGAGTTTCTCCTTAGTCATCATATAATAAATATAGCCAAAAGAGTATAAATATTCGGCATATTAGTATCATCCATCTTTCGGTATCCTAAGCCCCGATACAACCTATTCGCTTCGCTATCTCAGTCATAGAACTCTTCTACACCGGTCTCTTCCGTGATCCTTTCCTGTCAAACATCCACATTCGGGAACTTGGAGCTCAATAGCGATTCTGTCGTTCCAAATGGGAAATGAAAGGTCTGTCAAGGTGGATTTGTCATCTACGATTCATGGTTTGCTTTGGAAAGAACAGTTTAGAACCCCGAGGATACGTGCGAGCGACTTCGTTATTGTAGCACTCAATGGCTGATGGAAGTTTCTCGGGATGCAGCAGGATGTGGAAGCGGTGATGTTATCTGTTAGCGTGGCGAGTAACCTTTGAGGGGAACGTATTTACCAACCACATTGTCCTCCGCAATACGGGCTGACCTGGAGCATAAACGATGGGTTCAAAGGATGCCGCTCTCGCGGCTTCTCGCGGCTTCTCGCATCATGCTGCTCAACAAGATTCAGTATTAAAGCACCCGCCTCTCAAAGCGTAAGGTTGGTGTTAAAGTCAATAATAGCTATTCGACTCATTATTGTAAGGGCCTTTGTAGGGATATGTACTGGAGGCTCTCCCGATTGGATTGATGTCGGTGAAGGGCGATTAACTCTTTCTTGACTCCTTTCTTGAGTCAGTAGGTCGGGTGGATGTTCATCCAAGCTCATATGGACCTTTGATGTTGATTATCTGATCAACAAGGTAATCGACCAGTCGCTTAAAGGTATTTCGATTAATAAAAATACCTATTCTTTATAAAAATCCGGATCAATATACACGACTAATAAAATGCTTTGTCTGACGAAGATCAACAATAAAGATTAATAATTAGAATTATAAGTAAACCATATATATATATATATGACAAACGCGGTTGTTCGATGTTGTGACGGAAAAGCCGCCCTTGCCGCCACTAGGGTATGCCCTACCACAGGAGTAGAAAGCACTAATATGGGAACGCCGCGACAAGCGCTCAAAACTCTATAGTCGCCCCTGATTCTAACAACGTTGCCGCCGATACTAATCAGCCCTGTCAAGCTAGTAGATTAAAATCTATACTATTAACGCTTTCTTTATATTTCTATACATTAGTTATTATGTATATAAACCTAGATAGCCTTGATCTACAGTGAATTCCTCACTTGTAGATTCTAACAATCAATTATAGGTTTATCTACACTTCTTTGATCACAGATTTAATCAAAAGATGAATTTTTTATATAAAAAATACAAATATAGTTTATAATAAAAGGATTGATATTTAGAATCATAATTTAATGAGTTAAGACCAAAAAAAACAAATTATATCATATATATATGTATATGTATAAATGCCAAACGTGGTTGTTCGATACAATCTTATTGTCTGAGGTTTAAAGTTTACTACCCTTTTTACTACTCAGCGTAAGCGATCATGTATTAGTTTTATATGAACCGATTTAAAATCGGAGTTGACTTGAGCCTAATCCTTTGGAACTCTCTAGTAATACTTCTTAGTTCCTTAGTCCATCTCGATAACGTAGAATAACTTTTATGGGACTTGACCTATTCAGGTACTAATCAATTCGGTTTGGTTGAAAGCCTACCTATCCTCCGTACATAGCTTAGAGTTTCTATTCTCTGAGCTGATTCATTCTTTCTATGACGGCAGCATATACACGATGTACGTGCTGCAAACTCTATAACCATTCTCTTGATGAATTAGACTATATAAGCTGCGTTTCCATTCAACTCACTCAGCTCTATAGTCGTCGTGAAAATCAAAACGAATCTGCACCCGCTAGAGTACTTCTTTTTCTTCAAATCGAGACCTGCATCAATATGACTATTCACAAGGAAGCCACTGGACTTATCGCCGCACTGGCAGATGCCTGTGCTGGGGGAAAACTGATTGGATCAATGTCAACTTCCATCTACGATACCGCGTGGGCATCGATGGTTTCCAAGTCAGAAAATGGGAAACGTCGATGGCTGTTTCCAACGTCCTTTGAAGTGTTGTTGAACTCCCAAAATCAGGATGGTGGATGGGAGAGTCTTGCGTCAGAGACCCATACAATCCTGACCTCTTTAGCTGGGTTGTTGGCGCTGTGTCGACATCACAATGCCTCAGACTATACTGACTCAAACAATCCTCCCGACTTATTATCTCGAATATCAAAAGCTGTCGTTTTCATCGATAACGCACTTCACAGCTGGAATCTCGCCAAAGCAGAGATGGTGGGATTTGAGTACATAACGTCCTCGCTAATCAAATCATTGAAAATGTTCGGAATAATTCTTTACGAACCACCACTTCTCGTGCAATTACGGTTACAAAAGCTTCGAAAATTTGACTTGACTGTACTATACGGTTCGGAGCAACTAGCGATTCTCCACTCTCTTGAAGCTTTTGACGGCGAGATCGATTTTGATAAGGTCAGCCATCACATGGACAACGGAAGCTTCTTAGGTTCCCCAGCGGCGACAGCAGCATATCTCATGAATGCATCTGAGTGGAGCAATGAAGCGGAACAGTATTTACAAACAGTATTTTCTCAAGGAGTTGGTCAGGGTTCAGGAAAGTTTCCGTGTGCTTTTCCAAGTGGTAACTTTGAGCTGAGTTGGGTATGTACACCGCGATTGTGACAAAAGAACACTGACTGAGTGACATCACTTGTAGGCTCTTTCGACTTTCCTTTCGACAGGCATGTCAGTTCAAGATCTGGGAGCAGATAAAGTCTCCGTTATAGTAGACACCCTGGAACAAGAGCTGGATAAAGGCGATGGCTGCATCGGCTTTGGTGAGCTTGTCCGAAACCCAAATGGTTACTATCTCAGATTTCTGACGTTGAAATAGCTACCGGGTTACTCCATGATGCGGATGACACAGCGAAAAGTATTCTGTGTTTATCGTACGCCCACAGGCACAGAAGCCCTGCTGCACTTATAAAAAAATTTGACACCGGCAATTGCTTCAAGACATACGCTATAGAAAGAAATCCCAGTCTATCAGCCAACTGTAATGTTCTCCAAGCTCTATTACATCTTCCTGATGTAGACAACTATCAGACGCAAGTTTCAAACATAATTCGTTTTACCTACAATGCCTGGAACACTGGTTCGCTGAAGGATAAATGGGTAACTCACAATTTCTTCTCAAACTGACGTTGTATTAACATTTCACAGAACCGCGCCGAGGAGTATACCACGATGCTTCTTGCCCAAGCTCTGAGCAAATTCATCAGTATTAGAAAGCAAGGTCGTCTTCAGAATATGGCAGAATGTACAGCATTGAAGGCCGTACCCCTCATCTTAATGCAGATTTTGCGTCAATTGCTTCGAAGACAATCACTGGATGGCTCATGGGGCCAGGCTTCATCTGAAGCTACCGCATATGCTGTGTTGGCAATTGGTGCTATTTTTAACTCCCAGGAGTTTATACCACTCTCTCCAATGATTCGGGACGCCCTGCAAAGAGCCCATCGGTTTTTGATCGGACCAAGTGCTAAATCTTGGGAGGCCGAGCCCCTTTGGATAGGGAAAGTTTGCTTCTCATCCCCAGTCATACTGTCGGCGTACTGTATCTCCGCAGTTTTCCAGGCCGAAACGATTCTCAAGAACTCGCTTCCAGCGATTGTAAACGGAAACGGTCCGACAAAACTAGATAAAATGACGACATTCTTTTCCCGACTGCCTCTATTCTCTGAGCAAGAAAGGGTAGATACCTTATTTTCACTGGTTGAAGCTGCTCAATATCGTCCCAGGCTCGAGCAAGTACGCTTGAGCGTTTTTGATCAGACTAGCATCGGGAACGAACAATACATGGACTCTATTGCATATACTTGGGTCGGTTGCAATAATCTCAGTAGTCATCCACAACCCATAGACATCATATGGGACATGATGTATGCCTCACTGCTCATTTCCCAGATTGACGAGTACATGGAAACGTCAGCCAATGGTGCCTCGCAACTTAGTCTTGCCGACATTCTGAAATGTATCCGTCTGGCCTGCATGGACCATAGTTTCTCCAAAAACGGTGATACTTCTATCGAGAAGGGAGACGTGCTGAGAGAAACGAGAAACAGATTAACCCGCTTTGCATCCCATTTCCTCTTACATCCGTCTGTGCAACGCAGCCCCAGTCATGTTCAAGCCCGACTACGATCATCCATGGAAACCTATCTATTAGCTCACGCCACCCACATGGTTGAAAATCAAATTCTGTCAAATTCAAACCCGCATGAGCCATTTGCGACAACACAGACATATTACGACTGGGTGCATGGTTATGCTGCTGAAAATACAAGCTGTCCGTTCGGCTTCTTATTCTTTTCATGTTTAGTTGCAGAGAGTGGAAAAGAGCTTTTCCAGAATGTCAAGGCAAAATACTTTTCCGAGGCCATGATTAGTCACTTGGCTACGCTATGTCGCCAATACAACGACTATGGATCTATCCAACGAGACGAAGACGAGTCAAATATCAACAGTGTTAACTTTCCCGAATTTCACTCCAGCTCTTCGGGCTGTGCCAACAGCCCACCAAAGCTCGAAGCTGACTCAAAAGCGAGATTGATGGAGATTGCCGAATTTGAGCGTGAAGGATTGAATAGATCGTTAGCAAGCTTGGAGAAGGAGGTGGATGTCATAACTATGGAGAAGGTGAAGCTTTTCGTCAGGGTTACTGATCTTTATGGTCAAATCTATGTCGCCAAGGACATTGCAAATAGGGTAAGATAAGCAAGTCAATCTATCATGTCTATATTGCTTTTGTCGGCAGCGCAGCATTTTAGATCTATGTTATCGTAGCTTATGATACCTTCAATTTGAAATTCCATCTTCGCAGGATCTTCATAATCTAATTCTGGACTTGACTACTCCAGGCCATGCTACGTGATGACGCGATTCGCAAGCAATGTATGGCAGAAATGGACAGTGCCCGTCTTCCAGGTAAGGCTGGCAATCCCATCCCCCGCTTCAACTCCACCTTGATTGCAATCCGTCTTTAGTGCGTTTTTGCAACACAAAGTCACAATATTCATGGCTAGAAGCGTCGAGGAAGATTACAACGTCGGCGCCTATAAATTGCCGAAAGAATCGAAGGTTCTCGTCTCCTCACACGTGGAACATATGAATAAAAGCCGCTGAGAGACAGGTACAAACGCCGAAAACCACCCGGTTGAAGAATTTTGGCCCGAAAGGTTCTTGAAATATAACAAGCAAGTAAACTAGCGAGCCATTCTTTTCGTTGATTGGAAGAGCGTCATTTCGGCCTGGCGAAAAGAAACCCTTTGAAACAATCTAACTTGAAGAACACAACGATCATTGGAACGAATATGAGCATCACAGATGCTGCAAGGAAATCGCATGAAAGTCTTTGTATGGTTTCAAATGAGAGGAAGAAAGCCACTGTGTGGCATCTACGGCGTGTAAGGTTTGACCAAGTTGCCTCACAGGTGGGAAGTTCTGTTTACATCTGGTCGTGAACGATAAGCGAGAATGCAATGTGGCAGACAATACAGCTATATAGATATAGATATAGATATAGAGATATACATATACATAGATATACTGAATGTTAAGATTACTATAACCGGCGGCCGCACTCTTTCATCTTGCACCGTTCATCATCGTCGTCGTTAATCCAAAGCAAGGCTTGACATGAATTCTGACTGGCAAGCTGCTAACGGGATCTTTTCCAACTCATTACGGAGTTACAGGGCAAAGTATGTTCAATCAAAGAATCTCCACAACTAGATTGACTTTAACTTACGGTCTTTTTTCTTTACTTCACCTTCCCTTTTTGAAATTATAAAGCTTAAAACTTATCTCACTCAACGTGATACTTGAACTTACTTTTCAAATCGCCTCCCCACACCCACGTGCTTTAGATCCGTTTCTAGCGAATCGGAGGTGTTCATCATTCCTCCTTAGCTCTTACTAACCTTATTCCTTCTTCTGGAAATCGTCTAATATTGGCATTGTTCATGTTGTAGATTGTGCCCGGGCAGGTGCTCTTTATGAAGGATACTATTCGTCGTGAAGATGGAATCCTCATGACACAATCAAGAGACCTCAGTAGGGGAAGTTGTTCAAATTTATAATCTAGAAATCTACAGAAGGATTCGGTCCACCAGCCGCTCATAATCGATAGATGACTGGCGAACCAGGAAAATCTAATGCTTATCTATATCCAAATCTGAGTCCAGAATCACTGCTCGAAACGGGGTCCTAAGCTTGCTGCATGCATTAGTGGTGTTCTACGCACCGTTGTAGCGGTTCCACAGTTACTATTCTTGTCATCTTTAACAGCGGTTAAGTTCCCCAGACCGATCGTAATGAGCTCTATGGAACCCATGACAGGGTGTAGCTCTGCCACTATTCCCACTCACTCATTTATTTTCAACTCAAAACAAAAAGAGCAGTGAGAAGGTTCAACAGTTGGTCGAAGCAACCGGGTTCATCCCATCTTCCATACTCTCCCTCCCCTCCAACAGAGTTTAATATCCACGTGTCTAACCTGCAAAGGGGACAAGCTCGGCTAAACAATCTTACCTGAATTCTCCGGAAACAGGGGTAATGCAGGGATTTTGAGCTGTAATTGTAAATATTCAGCAATGATCAATAATCATGCATTGGAAGTATTTAGTAATAATCATGCAATAATAAATTAGCTATTCTCTTGCAACCATATGGCTTAAAAAAGTATAGTTCGATTTCAATAAGGACTGTAGATGTTTTCGCTTAGAACTAAGTTCCAAAGCCTTTTACAGCATTATATTTGATTACATCTATATGAATTATTGTTTAAAGGAAATATAAAAAACTTGGTTGTTTTAGTTGTTTTTGAAGAGATTATACGAGTAGATATTCTTCATGAATATTATCGACTATGTAAGACCGAACTACTAAACAACCAAGATCTCGGGTTATACATTCAGCGAGAATATCTTGGAGTATAGTTTCCAGTACCAAGTGTGTACCCCCCGGTCAAACTCACATTCTTCAACTTCTACTCTATCCCATATACCTTTTCATATACTTTCACTTGAAAGCTTCAGTCTGTTAAGTACGGAGTATATATCATGTCGGGCCAAGACGAGTATTTATAGTTGAGTGACGGCCCATCCGAATGAGTATCGGGTCTTTTCCACCACCTATTTATCATTAGTACGGTCTTTACGGTCTCTATAGAAAGGCTTTACAGCTGTGCAAGAAAATATAAGACTTGAGTTGCTCATTTCAGCATCTCGCCATGAAACTAATGCAGGTACCAACCCTACTGCTGGGTGGGCCCCTCCCTCTACTTGACTTCGTGTAGCTTTATCTTATCAGATGCACCTATAGGCACGTCGAGGGATGCGGACACATCGAACTAGGCCCATCCCTACATGAAAAGCCCTATGTGAGAATCCGAAAAGAGTTCGGGGCTAAAGGCATGTTGCTTCCGAATCAGCGAGAAATCCCGATGCCAAAATCATCTCTACAGGGGGGGAGGGGGTGGTCATCTAGTCTGATGCTACTGCACCCCGTTCCCATCCATCATTACTTGCAGCAAGCCATGCATGGATGTAGTGGGTGAAAAACAAACAAGCAAACAAACAAAAAGAGGCTACATTTCCGATTCTCCAATCTTTGTTCGAAAGATGGAAGAGAAGCTTTACACGTCTATGCTGCAATACGAAGATCTGCATAGCATGTCCATGGATTGCGAAGAGTGCAGGCCCACCGTTCAAATCTACCCCAAGACAAGGGTCCCGATGGGTATTTAGCTATCTAGAGATGACTATCTATGCTCGATCCCCATACTGTACAATGTGGAAGCATCCCCGCAGGCGGTCCCGAAGATTAACTGTCGGCGGGCAAAGTATATGCGAGTGAAGAGAAAACCATATCTCATTTATTCTTGACCAAAGTCTGACCTCTCTTTCCTCTCTTTTCCTCTGCTGGTAAATTGCTAGGTTGCTGTTTACCTACAACCTTTGTTTCTCATGCTTTTCATGATTCCTTTCAATCACTGATTGCCTTCCATTCCTCGAAGGTGGACTTGCCGAGATGTCGACAGAAGCGGCGGACAAAAGGAGTACGATCCTCTCTGTCACGGTTATTTTCTTCTTGATCGCCTGTCTGGCGGTGTCTCTGCGATGTTATGTTCGAATCAAATTGTTGAGGGCATTCGGGCCTGACGATGTACTTACTCTTTGCTCCTTGGTACGTTTCTATCTCATGGGGTCCCACTACATGTGATGCACAAGCTGAAATCTTCTAGTTTCTCTTGCTCTCTGGAGTCGTCTTGATCTTGATGGGACTTGGCAGAGGCTTTGGGCAGCACATCGGCGACTTGAGTGTGGAGCATTACGTAGTGGGAGTGAAAGTATGCGACTTCCCATGGTTCAACGTCTCCTCTGACCTCCTTCTAGTACTGGTGTCTTGCGCAAATTAGTTATCCTCCTACGGTATTCATCATCAAGTCATCTATCGCTCTCTATCTCGTCCGCATTGCCATTAAACCCATTCACGTTTATACCATTTACATCTCTATGGTATTATTTTTCGTCTACAATGTCGTCTTTTTCGTCTTCTTAATTGCACAATGTAGGCCAGTGTCATTCTTCTGGAGGCAATTTGAAGGGGCAACCGATGGCCATTGTATCCCAGGAAAAACAATAGCAGCCATAGCGTATGGTCATGCGGCGTTGAGCATCTTGACGGATATCATTCTGGGAATCATCCCGGCCTTGGTGGTATCAGATCTTCAAATATCGACCAGGACGAAAGCTGCTGTCGCAATGACCTTGGCGCTGGGTTCCATGTAAGTGACTTGGGTTCTTCCTTCCGCTCACTCCAGGCTTGGATGGGAAAAATATCGACTGACCGATCAGCAGTGCGAGCATATGCACTCTCACAAGGATGACCTATATTGCAGATCTCTTGACTGGCTACGACTATCTCTATGCCATATCGTACGTTGGTCCTGCCCCATCACTCCCCGCATCACTCCCCCCATGATGGATATGCGTATTAATCCTCACATCAGCAATGTCATCATTCTCACGATTGTTGAATCAGCTGTCGGAATTACAGCCTGCTGCCTCGCGACACTCAAACCCCTCATTCGTTCATTCCTCGACTGGTCCGAAAGATCAATGAATTCGACCGGAGCCTTTCACACGCGCGTGAAGGATAGAATGGGTACAGGGCGAACGAAAGTTGATGATGCTGAACTGCAGCTCAGGCCGGATTTGAAAATAATCGGGGTCACGACGACCATCATAACGAGCATCGGACGAGACTCACCTCCCGGATTCCGGCATTCGGGTTTTGGCCCGATACCTGAGGACGGAAACGAACCGTCTTATAGTCCCTATGGGAGTGTGAATTCTCGCCAGCGAGTGGGAAGTTGCGGTGGGGTCATACAAGCCGAGCCAGCTTGTCATATAAAATAAAGTGTTAATGGACGAATATGGATACCGCACTGGGAGATAACACACATGACTCGATGCAAATTACGAACATAAAGAACTAATTTCTAGAAAATCTTGGTCCTCGGGCTCTCACTCATTTCACACCACGACGTTAGAAAGATGGCCAGTTTATCGACTCGACTCGACTTATGAACAACAGTAGATTTTAAGAGTTTAAATATCGATTAGCCATGATCGATGCACTTGCACTGATCACAGCAGTGTGACCTGATAATATATGCGATTATCCTAGCCTCTAGACCAAAATATCTACCTAGTTCCATTCCAATTCAAGAATTAGATTAGCATGCGAAAAGGACCCAAGGCATCCGATCCTACCCTCTGAACTGCCTTGATCAAACTATTGAAATTGACCCTCTAGGATCGAGTAATATGAATCATATTGATACAAATGTTGAAGGACGACGAGTAGATCAAGAGGAAGAGGACTTTCAGAAACCTAGTCTTCGAACCTCCTAAGAACCAATTAACCATTTATCATCTCATGCACTTCACTTCACACCACGAAACTCAACCCAAGAGATTTCCTTCCTTCTACCCACAAATCATCAAGCCAAAAAGAAAACAAACCTTCCTCTCCCCAATCCCCACCCACTCTTTCCAATCTAAATAAACCTTTGAATCCATCTAGCATCGCAACCTTGGATCCTTTTTGCTTTTGCCATTGCCATGTCCTAGTCCAACCTTAAAGTGCCACGCTACACATAATCCTACATATATCTCACCCCTCAACACATACATATATACCCAGCACAAACACCCACCCACAATCCATCCCATTACAACAAATAAACAACAACAACTAATACAACACGATCCCTTTCCTCTAAGCATAGCTAAAGCTTCAGAAGAGCAATTATGTTGTATTTATTTTCCAGGACTAATCCTCCCTCTCATACATACATCTGTGTATGAAATACAAACGAGGAGGTAAAAAAGCTAATCTTACAAATAAATGTGTTGTTGTTCTGATTAGCGTAGGAAGAGCTAAAATTCAAAGACGGCTAGATCTAGATCCAAATCTAAATCCAAATCTAAATTTCGCCGTATATGATAATATATATATTTAATTGTATAAAATTAATTTTTTATAAGGGATCTAATCTATCTATATATATTAAAGTCTGCCATCCATTCGTCAAATTCAACTTATTAAAGATAGTCTAGTCTGGCTTACTATCTATAATCCTCCAAAAGGCCCTCAAGAAAATAAAAAAACACAAATTGTCCTAGTACATCATAAGCCGAACCAGGCCATCCAATCCATCTCAGATTAAAACCTGAACTTGAATCTCACGCGTGTAAGACCGGGCTGAAACTGCATGTGCATATAAACATCAACAACCCGCAACCAGTATCTTCACATCATCATAATCACATCCCCAACATCCATGACTGAATTTTGATACACACTCCCAGCTCTAGCTCAAGCCAATATAAAATTATAAAATATTATTTCATCACTACATGCCAAATCCGAAATCTAACCACTGGCCGGCCCACTGATGCACTTCTACCTGTAGCTTCCCACCATCTTCCCACCCTCCACGAATCCTAACACACACACTAAATCATTCCCCTCGGAGTTCTCGCCGCACGCATCAAGCGCAAGACCTCAACAATCTTCCTGCTCAAGGCAGGAACTAGCATAAAAAAAGCACCAAGACGGCACAGACAAAACTAATCAAGATAACCATCGGATCACCCAGATCCCCCATGATGTTCTCGTCATCCGCGCCCTGATTTGCATCGCCCACCCCAGCCAGTCCCGCCGTGGAGCTGGTGGTGGTGATCATGGAAGACCTGCTGCTCATGGTGATCACCGAGATGGTCTTCATGATGGAGCGCGTGTTCTGAGTGGAAGGAGGAATAGGAGGAGTAGGAGGGGGAACGATCGTGGAGAGGATGGAGCTGGTCGTGCGAGGTAGACTGGCTGGTGATGGAGCACTCGTCGTGGTCAAAGGAGCCGAGCTTGCGTCGGGCAACGTGATCGGGTTTGCGTCGGGCAACGTGATCGGGTTTGGGGTGACCGTCGCAGAAAGCGTCCGACTTGTCGCCGTCATCGTCATAACATCTCCTACATTCTCACAGATGCCTTCAAATCCATAGACCGTCGATAGCAATCCCGCGGACGCACCGGCACTCTGTGCATGCTGCGAACAAGTCTCCACCGCGCCATCAAAGGATGTTGGAATCCACGATGTGGCGCTCGCATAACAGAGACACGCAGCTTTCTCCGTAGGACCCAAATTCATAAAACCCGGTACCCGACCCACGCAGAGCTGTATCAGCGAAAGGGCAGTCGAGCAAGCCGGGACCGCGCCGATGGAAACCTCGGGGACGCGAGATCCCGACGTCATGCTGGTCGAAGTAGTAGTAGTAGTAGTAGTAGTAGTAGTAGTAGCAGCAGTTGCAGGTCCGGAAGAATTCTGAATGTTCCCCAGATTTCCACAGAAGCCCTCCAGGTTCACAAACGCGGGATACGCGCTCGGGGCAGCCGTGCTTGCAAAATTGGCACACGTCTGCACGGCGTGGTCAAAGATGGTCGGGATCCACGTGGATGAGGAATAACAGAGACAGGACGCTTGTGCCGAGGGAACGAATGAAGTGAAACCGGGACTGATGGATTCGCAAGCAAACAGCGTAGAGCTGACCAATACACAACCGGCATTTTGTTGAAGAACGGCAGCAGGTGCCGTCGTGGCAAGATCAAGGCGGAGTCGCATGCAATTTACTTGGCGGAGATGAAGAAGCAGAGAAGGGAGGAGGTGGAGCGTGAGCTTCATCGAGTAGAGGCTCTGTGGTTGAAGGTCGATTTCTTTGTGCTGCGGAATGATAAAATACAATGCAGTGGGCTATTAGAAGGTCAAACAGCAAAACGACGATGAGAAAAAGGTGGAACATCCGATCGTTTCTAAAGCAATTGAGATTAAAATTGAGGGGTGCGAGGTGGATTCGATGCGGCAGACGAAGCTAGATGAGTTGTCCAAATAAAGATCTTCAGTGGTTGAAGAATCAACTTTCTAGGGATAGACGTCGGACAAACCTTGGAGGTTCAGCTCTTTCCCCAGAGTGGCTAGCATTGCCGATATATGTGGTTGTCACAACAAGGGAAGTCGCGAGTTGTTGAATCTCCATTTCGCACTTGCGATCTGGAAGCTCTTTCCATTTGGTCACTCATGTGTATGACGAATTTGGATAGTTCAACAATCATGAGTCAAATTACTCGAGGGAAAGCCGCGAGACGTAGTGATATAATATTCATATTCATATGATCTCATGATATTCCTAACAATCAATATTCGTAGCAGTCATCTCCCACTTTGCGCCACATCCCCAAGAAAACACATGTGTACATACACAGTACCAAGACCCATGATTCCAGCCCGGACCGACCTTGGGGACTTTCCACGTCTCCCAGCTGAATGCGACGCCTAGCCCATGCCATATAACCGAACATACGCCTAGAAGTAGAGAAATCATCCTACTACCATAAGATGCTCATCTACCAAACCTTTCCCCATTCTCACCCTTCAATTGATCTCTTTCCCCTACAACCCTGGTCGTACCTATATTCGAGCATTCTCTTCACTCGGTTCTATAGAACTTCCTGTACAACAAATGTAAGAAGAGATTAACATTAAGCCGCATCGCCCCTTCGAACATATCCATGTACTGATGATTTGCGAATTGTGCAGCCAATAGCGAGTCCATAGGAACTTGAGCCATAGCACCACTTATCACAACACTGCCCTTGCTACCCTCAATCGAGAAAACACCGACTTGATCACAGGAAATCGTAAGATTTATCTTCTCCCATTCGCGCTCTGGATATCCCTTCCAAGCGACCAGTACTCCTTTGTCTGATAGCGTTCTAGCTGAGTATTTGAAGGAGCCGAATTTGTATGTACGACCGGTGCGCTCGAGTTCCTTTTCGTGGTTGTATTGCTTGGAGAACGGCATAAGGAAACGTTTTTTCCTAGAGTCAAATAATCAGCATTTAATCCGGTTACGTGGATTGAGATACCATACCCTTTCTTCTGCAGAGTCATCATCGCTTGTTCGATATAATTATCATAACTCTTCCTTTGGGACTCAAGCCATTCCGCCTTCTCCGCCAAATTACTCAACGTCATCTTGACACCTTCCAATTCTCTCTGTCGCTGAACACGACGTCTACTCTTGGTGCGAATATCAACCGCGATAGCGTTGAGAATATCCTGGTAGAAGTTTTGTCTCGAGATTCGGCCAAGTTGTTCGAGCTTCATGATGTTCTCCAAAGCAGTACGCTTCAGTTCCCAATACGACATGGATTTGATATCTGGCATGTTATTGGCATCAGAGTATGCGCCGCGAGTCTTGCTATCGGCTGCAAAATCCTCCCGCAGTAAATCTTGCCATTTTTGATCGTCTTCCGGTGTTATTGGTCGTACGAGAATCTCCATTAGATTTGGACCGGATTGGACCCTGATGATGTACAGGATGCAACGCTTAGTCTCCATGAAGATTGCTTTGACATCAGCTTCGGGGTCTTCCATGTCGTGAAGCTTGGGGCTCAAAGTCATCTGGATTTCGGCAGAGGATACACCCAACATCTCAGACTCGTTGCTCTTCGCACTACCAAGTTCTTGGATGATTTCTCGGAGAACATCATCTCGGCTTGGGCAAAGTTGTGGAAGTTCATCGCATATCAAGTTGTGAATTGCGAAGATATCAGCCATCTTAATGTATAGAGTAGGCTTTGTACGTGCATAGAGATCGTTGAACTCGTCAATATCGAATTTTCTTTCCGCATCTGGGACTGAAATTATATTAGAAAAGATATCGGTAATTCGTGCGATGGCATCAGTGACGTAGGCATTCAATGGCTGCAAGAACATGTTCTCGCCACCGAACAAACGACCAGACGAGATTTGGCCTAGAACTTTGGCAACTTCACCTAGATTGCGCCTTTGCAGTGGGGTGAGTTGCCTATCCACTACCCCCATAGACTCGGGAGCAGTTAATGCTGGATACAGATAGAACTTGAAGAACCAATTGCCAACCAGCTGTAAAAGATTTTGTTGAAGTTCACGGGGAAATTGTTGGCAAAGGCCCTCAAAGATTTGCTGGCAGATGAAGCGAACAGCATAAGGCATTTTATGCAGGAGACTCTCCAGAGCAAGCATAAAGATATCGGCAATTTCTCTCAAATCTCGTAGATGATCGATAAACATGTCTCGAGTTTCTGGATCTTTGATTGCCAGATCTCGAGGAATATCCAATGCTCTTTGGCTTGGTCTCCCTGTGCGGAGCTCTTCGTTGTTGATAGCGGAGCGATAGATTTGTATTGGATCACTTTCGAGGTCGAGCGTAGGATCCTCGATGATGTTTTCCATAACCAGAGGGCCGAGCAAATTGCGAAGGAACTTTCTATCACGGGGTGAACGGGTGTAGTTGGCGAGGAGTTTGGTCCAAAAGAAGTTGCCGCGGAGGAGGTCTTGGACGGAGTTAAAATGCTCAATTTCTTCTTTGGCAGATCGGGCAATCAGCTTGAGCAGGTAGTACTCTTCACGGCGCTTCTGCGCATATCCAAACAATCCCATCATCAAAGTCTCGATGCGTTTGCAATCCTTCTCGGCGGTGCCTTGTTCGCGGATTCGTTGGAACAGCCTGGCAAGGTAATGAGGTTGGGTTTGCAAGTTGAAGAAGAGCTGCTGATACAACTCGAGCTTCTTCCTCGAATTTTTGTTCAGCGCCTTCAGATCAAATTGGTTCCCTGACACCATGGAAGTGTTTACAAGAAGATTTCCCGAATGTCCTCCGAAATTTCGCTGATGCTTGATGACTTCGTCCAGGGTAATCTTGTTCTTGACCAAAAGGGCAATCTTGATATCCAGCTGATCAATGTACTGCTCTGCTATCTCATTTTGTCGAACTTGCTGCACGACGGTCTTCCGCATACGCTCAAATTCAATTTCCTCGTTGAAGTCGAAGTCGCTATCATTGAGGAGATGCACGAAGTTCTTAACGGTGTTAACTGGGGGGTTTTTGCCAGTCGTCAAGCTCTTATAAGCCTCTCCTTGTAGACGACCACGGACGAAGCTTTGAATCTTGATAACCTTTTCCATATTCTCCTTGAAGAAACGCTGCTTCTCGACATAAGCGGCGCGAACCAAAGAAGCCTTGGCTGCTGATTGAATCGCGACAATGGCTTCCTCTTCGGACTCCAACTCTCCCAAAACTAGCTCGATGTCGTTGCGAAGTAGTACAGCACGAGACAAGGCCTGCAGGTGTATAAGTTCTTCTTCGTTCGCCTGGAGGTCATCCAAGATCATTTCCGTCTTCTGCCTAACCATACCAGCTCGTACCATGGATTGGAGATCCGTTATTGCCGACCCTTCTACGACCAGAGCCTCATAGTCATCCTCGACCGAGCGGCGGACAAGCATGCCGCGAATTAAGCTTTGGAGTTCTAGTATCAACGATTCCTCTTCTTCCAACCCAGACAAAGTTTCGGTGACTTCGCGGCGAACCGCTCCAGCACGAAGGAAGGCTTGCAGGTTCGATATGCTTTCCGAATGGCCCTTTAATGCTTGCCGTGTGTCGAGTACCTCGTTTCTTAACGTACCAGCCCTCGTAATCGCTTGTAGCTCTTCCCAGATAGGTGTGCATGCATGCAATGCCTCCTGTTGTTGGGCAATCTGGCCTCTTGTCAGCAAGGCCCTCGCGAAACCTTGAAGCGCGGTAATTGAAGGCTCTTCGTGATAAAGGTCCTCGTGGTCATCTGCAATATTCCTCCTGAGAAGCATTCCCCTCATGGCAGCCTGCAATTTTAACACTGGAGTTGACACAGCTATGGATGATGTTTCTTTTTCTTGAGCGGCCATCTTCTTCCTGACGAGCATGCCTCTCACTGCAGCTTGCAGATTTGACACTGGGCTTGATACCGCGAGGGATGTTATTTCTGCTTCTTGGGCCATCATCTTCTTCCTCAGAAGCATACCCCTCATTGCCGCTTGCAGCTTTAATACTGGGCTGGACACAGTGAGAGATGCTATTTCTTCTTCTTGGGCCATCATCTTCTTCCTCAGAAGCATAGCCCTCACTGCCGCTTGCAAGTTCAATACTGGAGTAGACACAGCCACAGATTTGGTTTCCTTCTGTTGAGCTTCCAACTTCTTTCGAGCAAGAAAGCCACGAACGCTGGACTGGAAATCTTTGACAAGAAATTCTGACTGCTGCAAAGCGGACCGCATCATGCATACCTCATCTCGGGCTTCCTGCCCGGCTCTCTTGGCCCTGAATAGGCTTTGGATCTTTCGCACATCTCCTTCACGGCTCTTCCAAAATGCCTCTTGACTGGATTGGCTTTGTCGCACCAAGAATCCACGTGCATGGCTTTGAAGGTTCACCGCAAATCTTTTCATGTTCAAACGATACTCCACAATCTGTCGTATGAAATCTCCACGAATCATCGACTGGAGCTCGATTAGCCAGTCTTCAGCATCCCAGAGCCCCTGCATTGTCCTTCCTAGGTGCATTCGCATACATGCTCCGCGCACTTGTGCCTGCAGTTCCACTATCAAGGCCTCATTCTCGCCAAGTTCTCGATCGATTCGCTCATCCTCTGTCTCCACCGGTTCAGGCTCGGGCTCTGGTTCGGGGACCCCAAAATCTGCTCCCACATTCCCAAAACTTGGCATGCTGATCCCTGCCTTGTCCAAACCTTTTTGCATCTCTTCCAACTCATGATCTTCGAATTCCAGTTGTCCAACAAGGTTTCCGATTCGGAATTCGACCATGCCTTTTCTAAACAGTAGCCAACTCAAAGCGTGTATACAATATATGACTTTGGGAATATTCTTCTTCTCATATAAATCAATCAGTTCAAATCTGAAGAGCTCTGGTAACTGGACTTCGTCGAGGAATCGGAAGAATTGAGCAATATTGTCCCAATGTCGAGCTTGTAGTTTAGGATTCCTAAATATCCGTATGCGCCGCTCTGGATACAAGGCCTCCACTACCTCTGCCAATGTAACACCGTCTCTCAAGGTTTCTTCGAGTTGGACCGTGGGAGGAATTTCTCGTCTCAATATATCCTCGATCCATTCCTTGGCTTCTCCAATGTGACAAAGGTACTCATAAGCTTGCAAAAATTGTCGCTGTTTATCCATCCAGTTTCTTCCCTCCCAACCATAGCCTCCTGTAGTTTTATCTAATGCGCCATTCTTATCTCTCGATAGAGCGCTACGCTGCAATCGACGTCGTCCATGCAACCCTGCTACCTCTTGTTCTGGTGATTTAATGGTAAAATCCTCGGGTGTTGCGGATTGTGCAAATTTTGAGAGGGTTCGTAGTTGACTTGTCGAAGACCGTTCGAAGCTTTGTAGGTCGGGTCTTGTGAGAGGTGAATGTAAGTGTAGTGGGCCATGCTTTGAGATGGCTCCTCCTCCAACACTGATTGAATCAGAGCGACTCAACAACATAGAATTAGGTCGAACCGTCGGTGTACGCCGCGTAGGACTCCGCGTCGGACTTGTTCCTGCGCTTATGGGTGATTGTGCAGGAGACTCAAACAATGTCAGTTTGGACACATCGATACTCTTCCCGCGATTGTGCTTCATGGATTCTTTCTGCACATCTACACTCTGTGTGCGAGAAGGTGGCTGAAAGTTACTCATAATCACATCGATGCTTTTCCCGCGATCATGTGGCACTGGCGTCTTGTCTCGCTCGGGTGAAGTTGGGCCTGGCGGTTGAGGGAGTGGTCGCAAAGATTTTCTCACGTTTTGGTATGCGCTATCAGGACTCGATTCGATACTGCCCTTCCTGTTGCGATTTTCTGAAGAGCTATACATGCCGGCCGCTTCACTCACGCCTCTCTTGTGACTTCCGTACCCACTCGACGCGATCGATGACAGTGTACTTGTGCGACTTAATTCATAAGCACTCGAAGAATTGGAATAGGCACTCGATGCCGTCGACGCGTTTGACGGTGCCCGCTTGGTAGTATTTATATTTCCCGTCGCGGTGGAATCGGATTGAGTTTGTCGTAATAAATGACGGTACGACATCACGATGAGGAGATTGAAGGCGCACGGAAAAGCAAAATGGAGGTGCAGGTCTTTTCCGAGTCACCGGTCATTCACTATGAGTCTTCAAGTGTATGTTGCGCAAATCTTTTGGCGTTTGTGAGCGATCAAGGTGAAGTGAAGTATCTTGCCCCTCCAGAGTTTCTTGTTTCCCAGCCCTTCACAAATCCAAGGCGTCCGGCGCAGCGCAGTGAGGGGAAGACGACGAAGCGATGTTGGGATGCTGACTGCTCTCCACGTTTGAATATAGAAAATTCCCAGAATGGTATCTCGTACACCAGATTAATCCCTATAGCTATTGAACAAAAGAAGAATGTGAAGATTGAAGATGGAGGAATGTGAACTGTGACATGTGAAGTGTCGAATGGAGAATTCTCTTCCCTTCCCTTCCTTTCCCTTCCCTCAAGCCACCAAGCAGCATCCAAGATTAAAATTATTCAAGACAAGCTGGGACCAAGTAATAATGGATGAAGTAATTGCTCGGTACCGTATAAGACCTTATGGGTGGATCGTGAGGAGGTAGGTTAGGTGGTTGGGTATTGATATGTTAGGTTATCGTATCGTTATCGGTTGTTTGGGAGTTGGGTGAGACAAAGTGAGGCAAGTGAGGGGATTCGGGATGGATGATGTAGGTGACGATGAGGAAGGAGGAGGGAGGAGGGAGGAGAAAGAAGGAGGGAAGAAGGTGCCGGTATGGTTGAAGCTTAGGAATGTCAAAATCCAAATTGATGCATTCTGTGCATATATACACGTGACGTGAGATATAATATTATTGTTTACTTAAATTCCGTTGCTCTAGCAAAAACCCTTTGACAACACAGAGATGACGGATCGGTCTTACGTTTTCCCTCTCACGTGATCTCATCGATAAAGGGCCACTATTCCATTGTAGGTTTAGCTCTTCTTCGTGTCGGAAAGCTCCGTCCCCTTGCATAATTGAATCTTATCTTTTTTTTTCTCTCCTCTTCTCTTTTTCCTCTTGGGAAAGGAAACTTCAACCCCGTCGACTGTACATTTGATCCCCGGAGATTTATTCAATCGTTCTCTTCGTACTTCAAAGGTCGACTGTCGACTGTACCATCTCTCTGTTATCTTCTTCTTTTCACTTTTTCTCTCTTCGCCTCTCTCTTTCTCTTTCTCTCTCTCTCTCTTTCTCGCTCTCCTACATTCTACCCAGCGGCATCCTTCTTCAAGATGTCTCCTCAAGCAAACGGAGATTCGAAGCCATCTGCTTCGGATTTCTTAGCCCCTACTAAACAGGTTTTGGATCCCACCAAGGCTCTTGAAGTGCTCAAGGAATATGAATCTCGGGATGGTCTCGGCATCCATGATTTGATCGATTCCAAAAAGCATGGAGGTTTGACCTACAATGATTTCTTGATTCTCCCAGGCTACATTGGATTTGCTGCTCATGAAGCCGTTCTTGATTCACCAGTCACCAAGCGTATCACTCTCAAGACTCCTTTTGTTTCTTCCCCGATGGACACTGTGACCGAGCATGACATGGCTATTCACATGGCTTTGCAGGGTGGTCTTGGTGTCATTCACCACAATTGCTCTGCTGATGAGCAAGCGGAGATGGTGCGCAAGGTCAAGAGATACGAAAACGGTTTCATTCTTGACCCCGTTGTCATCAGCCCACAGGCAACGGTTGCTGAAGTGAAGGCTTTGAAGGAGAAGTGGGGTTTTGGAGGCTACCCAGTTACTGGTTAGTACTACCCTTTCATTTCTTATTTCCTTCTGCGCCTTGAAATGATTATTAAAACATTCAAATAACTTTCGTTCATCCGTATTGACCGAAAGGTCGTGGGGAGACAATCATTCTTTATGACTTTTGGTGCTCCATCTTCCATCTTCATCAACATACTTTGATCATGCGGCCGCTAACACGTCTGCGAAAACAGAAAACGGAAAATTGGGCTCCAAACTCGTCGGTATCGTTACAAACAGAGATATACAATTCGAAGATGATGATAGCGCATTAGTCGCAGGTGTCATGGTCACAGATTTGATCACTGCTTCTTATGGTACTGAATTGGTTGAAGCCAATGTCATCCTTGCAAAGTCTAAGAAGGGGAAGCTTCCAATCGTTGACAAGGACGGAAACCTCGTTTCTATGATCTCCAGATCTGATTTGAACAAGAACATCCATTACCCATTGGCTTCCAAACTTCCAGATTCCAAGCAATTGATCTGTGCTGCTGCCATTGGTACGAGACCTGAAGATAAAATTCGTCTTCAAAAATTGGTCGATGCTCAACTGGATATTGTTATCCTCGACAGCAGTCAAGGTAACAGCATGTATCAAATTGAGATGGTTAAGTATATCAAGGAGAAATACCCCGGTCTTGATGTCATTGGAGGTAATGTCGTTACTCGTGAACAAGCTGCTTCATTGATTGCCGCTGGTGTTGATGGTTTGAGAATCGGAATGGGCAGTGGAAGTGCTTGTATCACTCAAGAGGTCATGGCTGTTGGCAGACCACAAGCTGCTGCTGTCTACAACGTCAGTTCATTCGCAGCTCGCTTTGGTGTTCCATGTATGGCTGATGGTGGCATTCAAAATGTTGGCCACATTGTCAAGGGTCTTGCTCTTGGTGCTACCACTATCATGATGGGGGGTCTATTGGCTGGTACCACTGAATCTCCTGGTACTTCATTCGTCAATCGTGAGGGTAAGCTCGTCAAGGCATACCGTGGTATGGGTTCCATCGATGCTATGCAAGACAAGAAGGCTGGCTCTGGTGCAAAGGATAGCCAAAAGAGCAACGCTGGAACTGCTAGATATTTCTCTGAGGGGGATAGTGTTCTCGTTGCCCAGGGTGTTTCTGGTGCCGTCGCACACAGAGGGTATGATATCCATTAACGTGTAATCCTTCTTCCCATGCTAATCTTTCACAGTTCCATCACCAAGTTTGTTCCATACCTCGCCGCAGGTTTGAAGCACTCCCTGCAGGATTGCGGACAAATCAGTCTTCAAGCGCTTCATGAGGCTGTTGAGAACGGCACTACGCGTTTTGAATTGAGAACTGCCAGTGCTCAACTCGAAGGTGGTGTAAATATGGAGAGTTACGAGAAGAAGCTTTATGCATGATGTTCTTAGATGATGGTTTATAAGGAGCATGAACATGTTAGATGATCATCTGGGCGGATATCTGGAGTTTACCTGGCGTTTGAAGTGGGCAAAAATCTTGCATCTGGGTGGAGAAAGAATAAATATTGCAATCGCACACTAAGAATGCCATCAATTCGTATGTGACTTGTGAGGAATTTTCGCCAATGGTCATCGTCATCTTTCAATGTGATCTTGTAGCTGTTGGAGCCAATCCAATTTACCAACACTCAACCGGCACAACAAAAACATAGCTCTTTCCTCACCTTGGGCAAAGCCAAGCCAAGCCATACCTGATGCGCCCGCCCAAAAACATGCACGCAGACTGCAACCTCCCAATCTCTCCCTCTTTGCCCAAATTTCTCGGGAATCCTACTGCGCCGGCATCCTCTCTCGTGCTTCGAACTTTCGCAGCCGAGAAGAGGAGGACGCTCTGATCGGCGTATGCGTTAATTTTTTCCATGGATCACGACGGCGGGGGAGGGGGGCGGCATTTATATTGTTGATGTTGTTGGTGTGGTGGGATGTTGGGTGGAGGAGAGGAGAGGAGAGGAGCGGTGAGGAGAGGTGAGGTGAAGTGAGGTGAGGATATAAGTTGTGTGGGATAGATGTGATTAGAAAGAAGGTTTGGTGTTTGGCGTTTGGCGTTAAGGGTTGAGGTTGAGGGTGTATACAGTAGAAGCAACGATTGCAATATGAAAGGGGAGAGTGTTAAGTGGATTGTCTGTTGAGTAGTACGTATCTACTGCACAGGATCTCGGGATATAGATATAAGATATCGATAATCATTTCACTTCACTTCGCTCAAGTTACCGAGTGGACTGCCTCTATAGTTTTTAGCCCTTGATGATGCTGAGTTTGGAGTAATCACAAGCTAGATAGATGACTGACTCTGTGGATTGGATTCTGTCATCTAATTATCATTCCTTGATGTCCTCCTGTCTACTCGAAGTCTTTTACTCAGTTCTAGTCGAGCACTTTCATCTCTCGGCAACCCTTTCTTTATATGATATGGAAGCAGCCCATCATCTACTACTGTCACGTATGCCCTAAGAATATGACATCCTCATTTCAAGATGACCAATGTAATCCCATCATTGCCATTAATGACCTGGCATTAGACTTACCAGCCCAGCCTCATCATTCGCCTCATTGCAACAACTCCCAACTCGCCTAGCACTAGAAGCCGCTTGCTTAACCGAGGAGAGCTGCCGAAGACTAAAGATGGCTTTACGGGCTTAGGGTTTGAAGTCTGAGGTAGGATTTTCTCTCTCCGTGAAATGTTCTTTGTAGCACAAAGAACGAACCTTTGAGGAAAACCGATGGAGATATTGGATCTCTTTGCCCAAGGACTCCTGTAAGTAGATACGTAGAAGCTAGCAGTCAGTCCTTGATCATTCACCTACAGCTAGCTAAAGTTTGGCATAATTATGCAACGCCTTTGCCTTGTAGACTTGGATTTTCCACGGCCCAATCCAATCACAACAGTTTGACATACAGAAGTCACAGAATACCGCAATACCAAGTTCAACTTCCGTCCGAAAGGTTGAAGCTGCAGCTTGGAGATCGAGAGCGAGGCGTCGCATCGTGCAGTCAAGTGTAAGTGAATCAAGCCATACAAAATAAGCCACCTTCCTGTTTAAAATATCCACTGGTGGAGAGCATCAACTTTCCATCCGGCAATTCAATGATTCCCCCCTCACTCCTTGCCCTTTTCAACTTTCCCCCTCTCAATATCCAATACCCAACATCCAACATCCAACGTCCTCAGCAGAAATAACAATCAACAGTCAAAAACAACCTACAACCAACAAAACACCACCAAATCCAAACACAAATACAATGTCACCACCAACCCGCCAAACACCATCAAAAATAACCCCACCCCCCGAACCCCTCACAACCCTCCGCTCATCCCCCTACTACCATACCCTCCTCACCCTCCAAGACACGCACCGCACCACCACCCGCGCCCACCTCAACCACCTCCAAACCCACATATCCGCACATCGCAGCGCCGTGCGTGCAAAAAACCCGCTTCGTGCACGGGAGTGCCAGGAGATGATCGATGCGCAGGTGCGAGTGGTTGTGGAGGGGTATGAGGGGAGGAAGAGGGAATGGGATGTTGGGGTTGAGAGGCTGGGGGAGGATGTGGGGGGTGTGGTGGGGAGGGTTTGGGGGGAGGTTCTTAGGGGGAGAAGGGAGAGAAAGGAGGGGGGGAGGGAGGGGAGGAAGGGGTGGGGTGGAGATGGGGAGGGAGAGGGAGAGGGGGGTGAGTTGGATTTTGATTTTGATTTTGAGTTGGAGAGGGTGGTGGCGGAGGTGGTGGAGAGGATGAATTGTTGATTGGGGGGCTTGTGTCTGGTTGGTTTTCAGCATTATAGATTGAGAATGGATTGACTCAGATTCAGACTCAGACCGATAGATTGGATATTTGTGTTTCAATCAAAGTTTTTTTTTTCCTTTTTCAAATACTGTAAGAGCAAAGCTCACGTTTCTTCGCCCACATTGAAATTGAATCAATTTACGAGTTTATAAATATATGTGTATGTACAAAGAATCCAATCGTCGATGATCCCCTTGGGGGTTCTTACAGCTCGTCCCCTCTGTCATTTTTAACCTATGCCTCACACTCATCACTATCATCGCCCTCATCTCCAGCATCACCAGCATCACCAGCGTTACCAGCGTTACCACTAGCATCACCAGCATTGCCAGAATTTCCAGCATTGCCAGAGTTGCCAGAGTTGCCAGAGTTGCCAGAGTTGCCAGCATTGCCAGAGTTGCCAGAGTTGCCAGCATTGCCAGCGTAACCACCAACATCACCAGCATTACCAGCGTTACCAGCATTGCCAGAGTTGCCAGAGTTGCCAGCATTGCCAGAGTTGCCAGCATTGCCAGAGTTGCCAGCATTGCCAGAGTTGCCAGAGTTACCAGCGTTACCAGAGTTGCCAGCATTGCCAGAGTTGCCAGAGTTACCAGCGTTACCACTAGCATCACCAGCATCACCCTCATCATCACCCTCATCTTCAAAACCACACTCACACTCACCATCATCCTCACCATCATCACTAGCATCACCAGCAGTACCAGCAGCACCAGCAAGAGGACCCGCAGGAGGAGTGTTAGGCGCAGGCGTGTTAGGCGCAGGCATGTTAGGCGCAGGTGTGTTAGGCGCAGGCGTCTTCATGGGCGTGACAGAGGTAGTAGGGCTGACGGGTGGATTTGGCTCACTCCCTGATTGATCGGAACCGCTGACGGGTGCACTTTGCCCACCCCCAGTTTGAGCGGAGCCGCAGACAGCGACTGGACCTCCTGGCGCCGTGTAGTTTTTGATATCGAAACCGTAGTAGAAATTTGGGATGTAGATGTTGGGGTCCTTGTCCTTGTAGGCGCCTGGGAGTTTGACGGATGGACCGCAAGCGTTGCGGCCGGTGCCGGTGCCCGTGATATGGAGTTGGGCACAGCCCATGTACCATTGGGCACCGCCGAAGGTGTGAGCGACGTGCAGACCAAGAATCTCGGAACGAAGCTGCGCGGTGACAGGTTAGCTTGTGTGGTGGTGGTGGTGGTGGTGGGAAAGGGGAAGGTGAAAGCGAAGGGGCGGATTTACCAAGTAATCACCCGTGGCCAATCCGATGGGAAGCTTGAAGGTGTATTTCATGTCATGGGTTTGCATGATGTTGGAGCCCCAAGTACCGTTGACCTCGACAAACTCGTCAATCTTGAACCATTCGCCAACACCAACAGCCTGGGATGCATCATCGACAGGACCGAAAAGGTAATGTTGGACGGGGCCAGGATGACCGGAATTTTCCCATTGCACTGTAATAGAATCTCCTTCTTTTGCAGGGGTGGTTGTGACACCTGATGGTACCTTGTTTCCATTGACATTGCAAGTGATGTCGTTGGATGTTAGATCGGTAACAGGGGAGTTTGAAGGCGGCAGGCGAATTGATACTTGGTAACCTGGCGAGACACCATTGACCCAAAATTGATGAAAGGTTTGGTGAGCATTGACGGCTGTGAGGAGGCACGCGGTGATGATTGATCTGGAGACCATTCTGATGGTATTATATTGAATTCTTTGTGAGAAAGGGTATGTATGGACTTTTGAAGATAAGTGTCACCGATCACAGATCGCACTTTTGAAATGAATGAATGAATGTATTTTTAAAGAAAGTTGCAAAAGAGTGAAAAGCAAGACGACGACGAGCTGACAAGACTTGCTTGGAGTGAAAAGGTGAGCAGGAAACAGAGGCCATGACCATGAGAGACGGGAGAATATATAGAACTGAAAGACACGCACACCGCAGCACAACTGGAGCTGTGATGCCACTCTCAGGAGAATCAAAAGGATACTAACCCTTGACATCTCCGTCGTCCAAGTTCCAAAGTGATGAGAACTTTAGATGAACGTTTCGTGCATCATACTTGATCCCTACAAACCGCCCAAGCAGAGATATTCTGCATCTCGGCGCTGGATCATCGATCTCAAACAATAGCTACAGCAAAAACTCGATATAAGGATTCTCGATATAAGGATATCCTTGCTATAAAGGTGGCAATTTGAGTTCTAATATATTGTCGAAGAGAAGATAGCTAATATCCGTATATCTTGAAGATGTAAGTTAATTTTTGCGTTTTCTTATTCGCTCAACCCCTGTAGCTCTTTCATTTGTATAATAATAATGTAATTTCTGAATAGCTTCATATTTAAAAAAGGGGAAGAGGAGGGAAGGGAAGGGAAGGAAGGGAAGAGAAGGAAGAGAGAAAGAAAGAAAAGGAAAATCGAATAGCAAAAAGATCAATAAATTAAACCCTAACCCTAATACACGATCTAATATAAATTAATTAATCAAGTCGATATAGTTTTCGACTTAAAACCCCAATTCCGGAGTAGATACTTGAAATTATAATAAAAGTATAAGATTGAAATTGAAATCAAGTGATTAGAAAGAATACTAAAATTAGTCTTTTTCAGCATACTATAAAGAATATAACTGTGCAAAATACTATACCGATGATGCTGTATATTTGGGGATGTTGATCTCCCGTGTGAGATATAACGTTTTTATAGGTTTTACCCCTATTAGATCAAAGTGAACTTGATATACAATAGACTTGAGATTGTTGTAATCACGTTTAGAGGGCTCGCGACGCTTATGCTCTTGCACACACATACTATAAAATATAGCTCTGGCACGAACGTGTTGGCAGAGTATATGCTAGTGCCAGGCTAGCGCATGCACTAATAGACGGCTAATGGGGGCATAAATAGCACTGTCTGTAGTTTACTATTGACCTCCCCTGTGCCCTAAAGTTTATTTCAACAGACATTCTAGAAACTAAAGTATTCTTTTACTCGAGTAGTATACAATAAAATGAAGAATAAATTAATTCAATTAATCTAAACTCTACAAACTATCTGAATAAAGATATTCTGTCTTTTAATGTTAATTTATAAATTTTGTAAATTTCAAATAATAACTAATTCTAATTAAAATAAATTAATTTTGAGATTAATATCGCGGAGGATAGCTATGATTTAGAATGAGCATGTGGAATAGTCTATCAAGGTAATACAAGAGCTTGAAGAGCTTGATCCGATCATATACTTCACAAGAAAACGGCCTTATGTATAGACCTAGAATGAGATGTATAGAAAGATGTAGATGAACGTGGAACTAAGGTATATAGGCTTAAAAGCCATATCAGTTAGTTAATTAGTACTTATATGATCTGCGATCTGTGCGATTCTGAACAGCTACTATGTAACAAAAGTCTAATATCAAAAGACTATAGGCTTACGTTGATTATGGTTAATATTAATAGAGTTTAAGAGATATACCAATTAGAACGATCTAATTAGATATCCTATATATAATACAATATCAACAACTCGGAATAATAATGTTCTAGAAGGGCAACATAACCTTCTAAATCAATTTATTTCAAGATTGATCAAAATAGACTTTATATAGCAACTAAATTTCGATTCGAATTACTAACCATTCAAGGATGTTGGGATTACCTATATTCAATAAATATAAGGTTTGATTTGAAAAGGATAAAATTGTATATATCCTTTTCCTTCCATAAAAAAGAAAAAGTATATATAGAACTAATTAGGAAAAAAGAAGGCATAGTAAATGCTGTGCTAAAAGCACAGTACATTTACCCTTTTCTCTATCTAGCGATATCGTATATTCACGTACTCCAACAAAGGGTTAATTAAAATAAAATATAAATTTTGTTTAAATAGTCTTCAATTTCATTTCCACTTTGACGTTTTCCAAATTTTCAATCGAATAATCCAATACCAAGTTATAAAGTTTGAAGTTATATATATGAGTTATTTCAAGTTTTTGCTTGTTCTTATTCGCTTAACCCCTTCATTTATATGATGTAATTTCTGAATAGTTTCGAATTTGACAGAAAAGGCGATCGTGACCGATCAGCACGCCGATTGGTAGAATCGGGAATTATCCGGGCACTTGCGTACGCGACCACGTGCCGGTCATCATGTAAGATATGTATAGCATATAAGAGCATAAACACTGTGTGCTCTTTAGCCTGAGTCGTTAATTCTAAGGAATCTTCAAGTTTTGATCCTCAATTCTAAGCTCTTATATTGATGGCACTTGCGTCATAAAGGGAAGGGAGGGAAGAGGGGAAAGAGAAGAAAATTGAGGGGCAAAAAGAATGAAGTTTGAAAGGGTAATGTACGAAATTAACATAAAGTTAGCAATTAAGTTAATATAACTCTAATTTGAAATCTCAATGAGATATTTGAGATTATAAAAGGGGTATAAAATTAAATCAGAATTAGCTGTAATCCCTGAAAATCTATGATCGAATAGTTGAATGAAAAGAACCGTGCTGTGTTGACTCAGCGGCTATTTTATCCAACTGGCTTGCTGATTGGTATTTGTACATCGATATCGCAATGCTGCAACAGCTGGATGTCTGTTGGATTAGTCTTTTATATACTTTTTTATTCAAACTCAATCTTTTAGTTATATATTACTTTTTTTTTTCAGGACTCTTTCCATCGAATCACCTCTTCGTGAAACTAAAGGGTTAGAATGTACTGTATCGATAAACTTGATTTTTCTTTGCTCAATTTGATGTTATAGGAAAAGCAAAGCTCATGTATAAGTCTGCTTGCAAAAGTAATCATCTAAAGTGGGCGCTAATCCAAGATGTATGTACGTTAATTCCCCATCTTCTTTTCGTTATAACTACCCGAAGTCTAGTGCTATTTGGCGCATCAGTAAGTGTAATTAGTTCTTTGACTAGATTGAGGTTATTTTAGGCGCTTCAAAGTATCATTATCGATGAGGGATCTTGCAAGTATATATGACTTGCTCAGGTGATTCAATCGTACTCATAATTCTTGCAGTAAAGAAAGATTCTTACAGCATTCATTCCACAACGTAACGATAACGATAATTTAGAAAAACTCCTTTTCTTTTCTCGCGTCTAATCATTTCAACATATAATAACCGCGATTCATCATGGATCCGGATACTGTGATACTGTACCCTTTCTCTCCTCCAACCACAACATTCACGAAACATCTTGACCTAATCGATCTATCGATCCATCAACTTTCTCCTCAACGGCGCCAAATTCAAATTTTAATCTTATCTGAAGTAAGGTTAAAGAAGTAAAGTTTATCCTTCAAGTTTAAGTTCAGGACTCCTGCGTTAAGTTTACCACGTTCACGAATCTGTAATTCAGTCGATATGATTGATCTATGATATGCAAGTCAATATATCTCGAAGCCTATCCCGAGGATATACTATACTATAAGAAAGTTGTTATTTCAGCCGCATCTAAATTCCTTAATTAGGCAGGTAATGTCGGTGAGAAGAAGGTTAGTTGGGTACAAGGAAGCTTTATGATATGATGGGAATATCAGGAGTACTTCAAAGTGTATCTATCCTCCAATGAACCATACATGAATCAATTTACGAGTAAAAGAGATAAGATTATAACAAAAGCATAAGCAGGGTTACTGTACACACAACAATTCTCAGGCGATTCTCGAAGATGACGGACGAAAAGATGGTATAAATTAATCAGTTAAGAAATCTCAGTCTAGCACAACCCCCCTACTGCATCTGCTCATCTCTACACCCACCCTCAATCCAAAGGAGCAAACGTCCCATTTACACAATGAATTCCTAAATCAGGATTCAACGCACCCGTCGCGTTTATACATATGACTGTCGGATCCCGATAATCCTGTGGATATATCTCAATATCCTTAAACGCAAAGTTCTTACAAGAGCTCCGCGTGTTACATTCAACGATGATCGTTTCCGTGCGCTGCAAATCCGGCAAACCCACATCGTACCAACACGGATCCGTCACACAAGATCCATCGCCCGGCTCAAAGGTATTCAGCGTCCCGCGAAAATTCTTCCACGTGAAATCCTCCATGGCAACACTTGCATTATTCGGACGTCCGCTGATCGTTCCGGGCTCGAGCTGCGTGGCCTTCGACCCCTGATTGTAGTATGTTTGCGTGACGAAGATGGGAAACGAAACATTGTAGACGCGGATGTCCTCCCAGGTGATGTTCTTGGCGATGCCGCGACCGCCGGCCCAGCTCTTGAATCTCGCGGCGTAGACGGCGTCGACAACCGTCACGTCGCGAAAATGTATGTTGGAAAGGTTGGCGAACGAAGCTTGGTTCTGTCCGAGGGAGCCGATCGATAGACCGTGGGATCGATACCCAATCGTCGCTTTTTCAAACAGGACGTTGTGGGATCCAGATTGAACAGCACATGCATCATCACCGTTGTAGATAATCGAGTCCGAGATGTGGACATTGGTAGCCGTGACACCGAATCCATCAGTATTGAAGGGGAAGCCGCCAGTAGAAGAAAAGGAGTCGATGATGCTATTTTTAACCCGGATATTGCTTCCCAAGAGTTGCACATTCCACGCAATTGGCTTGCGAGATTTGAAATAGTTCATGCCCCCATTTGTGGTATTCAGTTGTAGGAGATGCGGTCGATTTGGAAGTCCAGTCCCATTCACAGGATTAGCGTCCCACCATGCTTGACCGTAGGAATTTATCCACCCGGTGGTAACATCTTTTGACCCCTCGTATTGAATTTTAGGACCAGCAAATGCAAACCAGTAGAGAGCGGTGGTATATGTAAGTGCATTCGAGGATTTGACGAGGTCTTGAATGTATGTGATGTTTTGGGGGAGGTGTAGGTTGCCCTCCTGACGAATGACCACATTTGATAAATTCTTCGCGGAGATTGGTTTGAAGACATTGTAGTTAACACCTTTCTTAAACTCCACAACTGAATTTGACGAGCATTTTGCAAATGCGGCAGCTATAGCTGGCGAGTCGTCAGCTGTCCCGTTTGAAGACTCGTATTTTGAAGGAATGATGCAGGTTCCGCTCCAAGCTTGACAGTAACAAATCAATGGAGATAGTGCGAGAAAGTTACGCAGCAACATCCTGGCTAATGTTAGGAGCCAATTTTCGTAAATTACAGAGGAATTGGACCCTCGAAGTGGATTTCCAATAGCTCTCTTCTCACACAATGGGACAGATGTATTTTATACCCTTCTGACAGGTATGCCAACCCAAGGTTTTTCTTCCTTACTCGGGGCTCCAGGTTCCATTCTAATGACTAACTGCGGGGTAAACGTATTGGCAACAGGATTTTGTTGCTCCATGACGGAGTGCATTTGAGATGTTGGTTTCTGCATTCGTTACATCAGGAACATCTAGCCGTCGTTCCTTTCATAGATACCAAGCCAGCAACATATGCAGCTTTATGTAGCTTCCCGCCTCTGGCAGTGTAACTTGGGGGTAATCTCGTGGACCATCAACTTTATTGGTGGAATTTCTTTCGGAACGAGGGGAAAAATATGGAGTCGGTTGACGGGTGATTGTACATTTATCAAAAATCCGGGGTAGCATCAGAGGAAAACAATAGATTATTTTGATTATCTTTCTTTACCCCTTTTCAACATTCAATGCTTAATTAGTACGCCCAACAAAAATCTTCTCAAGAAATCGGTGAAATCAGATCCCTTGACGGGAAAAAAAATGAATCGTCTTGATCATTGTCGTGGGTTCTAAATTGTCATCTATACCTTTCTCAACATGTCTATCTGACTACAGTCTGTCTACCGGTCACGCCACCAGTACTAGCTGCGCCTCCAGCATGCGTTTCGAAACGCGTTGCGGCAGTCCGGTTTCGGAACGTAGCTTTAGACCATCGAGTCCATGTTCTTTCTTCTTTGCACAGGATCTTCCCGTACTCGTATATGGTAGTCTTTTGCGCTTTGGCCTTGGGATCCATCCCTCCTTGAAACGGAGAGTTGCTGGGTAAAGACATGAAGCTGAATAAGTCGATGTGCGAGTTGCAAAAACTGGAAGAAAACCAGACATGAGTAGGCGGAAGAGAGGTAGGATGTCCGGAACGGAACACAACCTGCCGCTCATGCGAGACCCGTATCAATTTGAGATATGGTGCTTTTACCGTTCAATCCCGGGTCATGGATTGATGAAATACACACACGCCAGGTGAATTCAAGGCGACGAAATCAACTGCATTAAGTTTAAGAGAAGAACTCATTAGCTCTCGCTTGTAGAGAAACTCAAAAGGTAAACTTACAAAATCGACATACCCCAACCCAAGCCCACACACAAAATGAATATAGCCCCAGCCTTGTTTCGTACGCTCATTTTCAGATATTTTGCATGTATATTGTATTGGAATGCATATAACCAAAAAGTCCGCAAAGATAGTCAAACCAGCAGTGCTCAACATGAAATCGATGCTATCGTCACATTTCCCACCAGCACGACATCACCCATCCTCAAAACCACAATTTACCGGCCCACAAAGGTCCAATTCCCGAATCTATCGCATTTGCTTTAATTTGAGCTGCCAAACCCATCTGCCGAGAAGAAATGATATGAAAATGAAAACGGTAAACACCGAAAAGGGTGCAATTAACCCACAAAAGTGCACACAAGGCGTAATCTAACTGATTGCCTTATTATTACCCGGTTATTCAACCCAAACGTCGTAGGAGTTAACCATGCCATTCTTCTGGGCTGGAGAAGAAGAAAAAAAAGAAAAAAAAAACCACGCTGCACAACACCACTCAAGGAACATTATAGAGCGATCCCAGCGACATTCCTACAGTAGGCTGAGCCCTACGCGCACACCAAGCCCAGTGAGCTGCTGCACTTGAGTGGAACGCCGTGACACCGGGATCTGGAGCGAGCGTGTATTGGCGAATGTGGTATCGAGGAGGTGGGTAACAGGAGAGGTTCCGTGGGGGCGAATGATGATCGATGGTTGAGGAGTGTGTGAGCGGTGATGCGATTCCGGATGAGAGTGAAAAGTTATGTTGGGATTAGATAGATGTTCGGAAAGAAGCAGGAAATGCCCATGTGAATGAATAACCTCCAGAGTATCCAAACATCTCTTGGGTGATGACTGTGAATGCGAGGGATTATTGCAGACGAATATGCGAGCATCCAAATCGAGTCCAAGGACAAGGCTCAAGCAGTAATAGTGTATGTGGAGAGGGAACGAGCTGCTGGGACAAAGATATCAATTGAGACAAGACCTTACATTTTGAGAGGTTTTAGCCATGTTACATGCATCAATATGTACCTACATAGGGGTATCATAACTCCGCCCATTTCCAAATAGCAAATGGTCTTCTTATCTTGTCCCAAAGACATCCCATCATCTAAATTGTACGCCACCCCAACTTCCCACATGATCAGCTCAGTCTAAACGTAGATACTGGGGAATATGCCGCCTGTACTCCTTTGAATGAGTAGAAACTTTACCGCAACCCATTTCCTTTCCTCTTCGCTTGCAACAACTCCAGCTCCAATCGTTGTGCGCAAAAGAAGCTCCGTCCACATTTTCCATTTCATCCACTGATTTGCCCAAACATCCTGCTCCATAATTGTCAACAAGTTTGGAAATTGCCTAGGGGATTAGAGTTTTTGCTCCTAAGTATAATCATATTAGCATTGTGATCACTCGAAGAAAATCAGAAATCACTAACCGGGATGATATCGACAAGGTCTCTCTGCGTCTTCAGGCCTAATGACCTTGTAGCATTGCTCACATTTTCCTCCTCTAAATTTGATAATTTCCCTCTTCAGTCCAAAATTCCTCCAAGGTTGGATTTAGTTTCCTTTTCTTTGACGATGACGGCTCACTTGCAACGCCTTGACTCTGAGCCCGCCCATTCAAATCTTCTTCCTTCCCTTCCGCCAAAGCCTTCTCCGTCTTATCCTTAAGCCCTACACCAGGATCACGACAAACCTTGATACTCTCGTTGTTCGAGGCCTTCTCCGTGATCTCTTTCAACTTCTTTTCTATCTCCAACACCATTTTCTCAGCCGCTTCTCTCCTCACTTTCTCCACTTTTAGCTCTGTGGAAAGATCTTCCTTGTCAATAGTTATCCTTTGTTGATCGGCGAATTGCTCCTTGAACCATTCCGACCTAGCCTTCTCCACTTGTAAAGAGCACTCTACTGTATCATTCCGCGCCTTCAACTCATTCAGAATTTTTTCAGAGTCTATAGCCTTGGCTTCAAGCTCGCTCACTTGTTTTTGTAAGCTCTCAACTTGCCGCCATTCACTCTCATAATTTTTTATGACAATATTTATCTCCTCTCTCGCTGCCTCTAGTTCTGCCTGCACGGTAGCCCTCTTTTTCTTTTCCATCATCAGTGCTTCTTCCAAGGTATTCACATTCTCTACCGATCCCGATTTCTGGGCTATCTCGCTGGATTTGTCACCCATATCATAGATCTTCTCATACATCTCGGTCCACCTCTTCGAACTTGTCCCGGCCCTTGCCATCTCTAGCATGCTTGCGTTGCAACCCGTTTCTAGAACATTGATGTACTGTTGAGCAGCGCTGGCCAGAGATTTGAGCTCCATTCTTCCCTTCTTGTAATGCTCAATCAAGTGCTGATCTTCCATCCACACCTTCTCTTGAGAAAGTCTCATCCTTTGTTCCTTCGCAAATGCACTCTGCGCTTGCTCCGTTCTCTGATTCGCTTCTTCCAACTCCTTCTCTACTTTTCTTTTTCTCTGCCCCTCCTCGATTGACTCGAGCTCAGCTTCTAGTCTTCGTACTTTTTCCTTTGCGAAAGCCGCTTCTACCTCAAGCTCATTCCTCTGCTTTTCATTCTCCCAAACTTTCGGTGTAATACCTTGCGTCTCTTGTCTTTCCTCTCCCCAGGGCTTGGCAAGCCTTCTTTCTGCACCGACATTTCTTTCTCTATCGACGTTCTCTTGCTGTGAGCTATCCTCATCATCACTAACCAGATCAATAACCAAGCCTTTTCCCGGTACAATTTGTGCCTTCCCCAGATTCACGGACTTCTCTCTGGCCTTGCCCCCGCCCCCGATAATGCTGAGATTCTCCTTCCCCTTCTCCACACTCGCAGAACTTCCCCCTACTTTACCCTTGTCCACCAACCCCTCAATAGTCCACCCCTCCTTCCTCTCCTCCTCTACATATTTATGCCCTAGCAGAAACCTGAGAGCCGTCGTTCGCATATGCGGATACAGATTACCACTGGCTCTGAGTAGTGCTTTGAGGGATTCAAGATCTGCATCGTCGAGGGCAGACTCTAGAGATTGGGATTGGGGAAGAGCTTGAAGTTTCGACGGAGGAACCGGAGTTGAGACTGAGGGGTTTGGAACTGAGGGGTTTTGAACCGAGGGGTTTTGAGAAGATGGCAAGGTACTTGATGGTGGAATAGAATTTTGTGGATATGGGGTGGTATAAGACGAGTGAAATGGTGGGTTTGGGCGTTGCAATGGAACCCCACCCGGATTGGCATTTGGGCTTGGATATGGGCTGGAGTAACTTGGAGACTGCAGACCAAGAGGCTGCAAGGCTATTGGACTTGATGGTGGAAGGTTTCCTTGTTGTGGATAGGGGTTGAGAAGGCGATATCCATCATAGTGGGAATAGCGTGCATGAAATCCCGGATCATGAACCTGACCTTGAGAAGGAACAGGTTTTTTTGCGAGAGATTTGAAGGGCTGTCCTAACATTTGGTGAAAGGTTGTCAGGGTTCAATTTATTCGAAGGACAAGACAAGAGGAGACAAAGTTGTCGAGGGAGACGCGTTTACAGGGAACGCGTTACGTCTATTTACCCGCTCCTCGGTTGGAAGGCTTATCTACACGTGACTCATCTAACCGTCTAATCACAACATGTACAGTCACGTGTAATGAATCAACTACTTATACGGAAGTTGTAAAACTGTCGGGTTAGAGCAAGTCTAGATGCATATGACGAGTGATATTCTACGTGTTCTCTAGCCCCTGAGCTAGTTACTCCGTAGTATACATAATTCCGACAAGAAAATGTCAAAAAAATTCAAGCTTTTTTATATCTATCATGGCGTCGATTGAATGAACACTGTATATCACAGGTACAGTATAAATACCACCAATAAGAAATTCATCAAACTCATTTCACACTAATTATCACAGCACACGCAGATAAGGCTAGGCTCTAGTAAGTAATATAGATATTATATAGTAGTAGTAACAAACATATACGACCCACCACACATGGCTAACCGAGGACTAGACTATTCCAGCGAAATGTCCGAGTAAACGAATTTAATCAAAGATAATAGAAGTAAAATACAGTGATAACATTCCAATCATCACGATGAATTCTACTTACTTCTCTCTGTTCGGTTATCTCCTAGGGATATAGATAGAGTAGAATCACCCGCAAGCCGCAGGGAACTTATCTAGGATATTGAAAAGATCCAAGACTACTGCAACTAGATAATCGATTGGAGGGGGTTCGGATATGTATACGTCAACTGACATATACGCATCAACAGTTATATCCATCCTTGTTGCATGTAATTAAACCATATAGGATTGGTAAAGCATTGCAAGGGTTTTACAATTCTCATCGTAAATTCCAAGAATGCTAACGGTACTTCTGATTCTGTTGATTCAGATTTGATACGTTCTTTGTATGATGATTGATTTGTAGCATCTTCAAGTAGAAGGCTATAGCTACTACAAATGAAAGCTAACCGAGTTTTATACACGGAAAAAAAATATTCGTACGGAGCAAATCGAAAAGATAGAGTTATGATTGACGTTAATCTAATTTGTTAAAGTATAAGCGTTCGAGTCCGATTGGATAGCATCAGCGAGATGTATACTACTTACTATATTGCGATATGTCTTAGTGGGAGCAGTACCTTCGGCTCTTGCTGTTACAATCTAGTTAATATATATGAACCCTATCAGATACTTTTCGGACATTTAGCATCGGGTCCGTGAATTACCCAGCCGTCAGGAACTCGGGTATGCCAAGTTTTCCCTCAAACATAGCCGTTATCCGCTATAGATCCAGAAGCACTTACGTATTCAGACATCACCCGATTCCACATCAATCTACCTGGAACGCCCTCCTGTTATAGACGCCGTAACAAACTAAATATCCATTCAAAAGTATTAAAGCGGCAGCACAACAAGCAAAAAAGAGCGATATAAACCTGAAGAATGCCCGACAATACTTACCCTTCCAACTTCTGTATATCTGCCACAAACCGCCAGACCCCCAATGCTATCAAATAGGGAAACCAAACAGGAAGTGACTGACGACCCCCAAAAAAAACCTTAACCTCTTAACCTTTCACCAAGACCCTTTTCCAATTCCATCCATCCATTCCATCTCAAAGATGGGTAGTGTTCAAAAACCCGAGGATTCCAAGCTCAACGTAGCTATCATCGGGGGCGGACTCGGCGGACTCGCTCTCAGTATAGGACTCCTTCCCTACCGCGACCATCTCAACATCAAAATCTACGAAGCCGCGTCCAGATTCTCCGAGATAGGCGCCGGTGTTGCATCTGGTCCCAACGCCGTGCGTACGCTGGGTTTGATCTCTCCCGACATCCTGAAAGGGTACAGGAAATGCGCCACGTTCAACGCAACTGAGGATCGAGATAATGCGTGGCTGTCTTTCCGATACGGCATGGACAGTCGGAGTGAGGATGGGAAAAAGCTGGATTTGATCTATGACGTTGGAGAGACGGGAAAACCTCTGAGCGAACTTTCAGAAATATTGACGAGAGAAGGGATTAGGAGGAGGAGCTGTGTGCACCGGGCTAGGTTTTTGGACGAAATGGCAGCGTTGATACCGGATGGCATGGCAAAGTTTGGGAAGACTCTGGTGCGTGTTGAAGAGCTGGGAATTGGCAACGAACCGTTGAAGTTGAGTTTTGAAGATGGACAGATGGCTTTTGCGGATGTGGTGATTGGTTGTGATGGGATCAAAAGCGCCATGAGGAAATTCGTCATGGAAAAGCAATCGATTGAGCCCCGATTCACAAACTCATTTGCTTATCGAGCCATGGTTCCCAGCGACGTTGCAAGAAAAGCAATAGGAGATGATTTGGCATTGAATGGTCAGCTGTACCTTGGATACGGCGGATATATCATAACCTACCCAGTCGAACACGGCGATCTGATCAACATGGCTGCACTAAAGCAAACGCAAGGCATCGAATGGGATAAGAAGAATTGGATAATGCCAGCCACCGAGGAAGAGATTCTGTCTGACCTAGAAGGGTATGACGACAAGTTGGTTCAATTAGTCTCGGAGTATTCAACTGGAGATAGATGGGGACTTTTCGACCTTTCACATTCTCAAAAATATTATCGTGGCAGGACATGCGTCATGGGTGATGCTGCTCATGCAAGCACTCCACACTTGGGAGCTGGCTCTGGAATGGCATTTGAGGATGCATATGTCTTGAGTCGTCTTTTTGAGGGCATCAAGAAGACAAATGATATCGAAAAAGCCCTCGCGGCCTATGATGCGGTAAGGAGACCCCGATCTCAGAAATTGATCGAGGATAGTAAGAAGGCTGGAGAAATCGTTTCGTTCTCTCATGCGGATTTTGGAGATGATGTGACGAATATACCACAAGAAATTGATGCATTATATGAATGGGTTTGGGATTTTGATCTTGAAGGGAGTTTGCTGCAGGCAAAAAGGCTTTCAGGGCTTTTTTAATTCTTGGATTTTGCTTGGTTGATCAAGCTTTAGCTTCAGCAACTGCTCTGGGCACTCGGTTGGGGTAGTTTTGGTGTTTGAGAGGATCACCAGAGGGCATTGTTTGTGGGAGGTATTGTTTCCTTGCAGAAGAATGACCTGGAAGATGTATCGTTTAGGTATATAGTGTTGGTGAGGGGAAAAGGCAGGAAGGAAGAAAGAAAAAAAAGGAAGAAACAAACGAAGAAGAGGATAATATTATACTTCAACGTTTCTTAACTCTATTTTTTAATCCTACTCGAACGTGACGAATTACCTCCCTACTAGTATCCGCAAATGTATCAATTCCACGATCTACACTACTATAGTGCTGACCGACTATGAAGGGGGGTCCCGTACAGAATCCTTCCACCAGACCACTAAACTATCCGGGCTCGTATCAAAGGACCAAAAACGAAAGGGCAAGGATAGGTTAGGTTAATCAGGATCTCCCGCATGATGCATCAGGATAACAAAGAGCTTCAGCTATTCTGGGAAAAGTATAACGATAGACAAGATTCTATTTATATCAGGGATCAACCATTCTTCGTGAGTACTGTATAGAGCTTAAACCTAGACTTGTTGATCTTTCATTGTTTATCTATTCCGTATTTCTTCAAAGTTTCGGAAGTTAAGAGACCGCCACGAACTACTCTGTAGGAGTACTCCATAGTAAACGAAGTACTGAGTAGTAGGAGAAGAAGAAGAAGAGATGTAGGAATCCCTCTAAAACATACCTCTAGCATAGTTTATATAATGGGGGGGGTAACCAACACGTGAGCTTATTCGCTATATTATGCCAAGAGCATCATGCGAAATTAGGCCTTCCACATATATCCTATTTTAAGATCAATCATGTAATAAATATTATATAATAGAAGTTATATGATAAAGATCACATGAGAAGGATTTCATAACAAGGAATCTATAATAAGAATCATATAATTAACTGAAATTAGATAATCCATCTAACAGTGACAAAATCTATATTAAACTACCAATTAGATTCCCTTATGTTTTTCTGAATATCTTCAAAATCCTGCAAAAAAACCCTGAAAACGTATAGTCAATCCAACCTGACTAATATTACGTCAAGAAGTGCAACCCTACACACGCATTTTAGTCTTTACCGCTTGGGTGAAACAGGTTTAAAGTGTAGCTTTATACTTCCTTTGGCCAAGCAGGTATCGGAACCAGCTTCATCTGAATGGTCAAATTCTCCTGCACACGCCTAAATTATATTCAAAGTAAAATCTAGCGCGCTTGGTAGATCGCGTGGACATATATAGTAGCGGATTTTTATATCTAATAATAACAAAAGCTATAGCTAATGATGACTCTTATTTGTTAGATTTATATAGCTCAAAGCAAGAAGAATCAATTAATGTTTAGCGAATTACTATTTGATAATTTCAGTTATATACTACGTATAGCCGACCCAATATTTAACATTTATTTCGGTGAGGAAGAAGAGAAGGGGAGGAAAAAGTTAATTGTTTATAAATCAAATAATATTATTGTATTAAATAAATTAAAAGGCGGCTTAAGACCAGCATCTTCTTTTTTGACTAACAATATGACAAGACCACCTACATAGGGGTAAAAATCAAACCATGCTGCAGCAGTTATTTGGAACAGACCAACTATCTCTATCTCTACCTTCTCCATCATCATCATCATAATCATCCTCCTCAATTGCCATGACGAGTAAAGATGAAGAGAAGCTCACCCTCAACAACCCCCTCATTTCCAAGTTATCAATGTCAAGTATGTTTATCCACATACTCTACGATTGGTCACTTGAGACGTCATGAAACTGTGCGTAAGTTATAACCTACACTCATCACTCCTGTTGTTGTATTGCTCAAGACTTGGAAATTGAGATGATGGGAAAGATGGAGATATCATTATTAACACTTCAACGCAAATAGATGCTGGGCAACGGCTTTATGGCTGTCATTTCTGTGATCAACACTTTTTCAGATCGTAAGATTCAACACCAACCATTCACCATAGGTGCACTGATGGCTATTCATACTGACCATAAGATACTAGAGATGCTGCAAGAAGACATTCAAGATCATGTCCAAGCAGGGGTGATAGGCCAATGCCTGAGCCTAGGCCAAGAGGAAAGCAAAAGCAATCATGTGACGCTTGTGCACGGTCAAAACGGGCCTGTAATCAAGGACGTCCATGTGAGGGTTGTCAGCTAAATAAAGTGCCATGTACCTACTATCGTTCGACGACGAGTAATGCAGGCTCACAGCCAACCCACGCCCTTCAACAGACAGGTGCGTTATCGTCGCAACACGCTCATGGTTCAGCGCCGACACAGTTCAGCAACGGGGCGACAGCTCCTGGCATGCCGCCACAAGATCCCCGCATGAAATTTGACTTTCTCCTTCATTATACGAAACCGGGAAGAGAAAGCCTGTTGGATTTCTTTGGCACTCCCACAACGAATAGTATACTAATTCCCATGACTTCCACGGCGGCCCCCGTATCGCTCATACCCAATCCTTCACTGCTGGATTTTCCCGGTGGACTGGAAGATCTCATGCAGCATCCCCCATTACCCATACTGGACGAGTATCTATGGAATGGCGAAATCAATACACCTTCCATGAATCCGTCCCTACGATATGCATCCCAATTGGAAGGCCGGCTCCAAGAACTGATATCGAAACTCGCCACCATCCAGCATAAATTAAGCGAACGGCGTGAAGACGTGCCGCCGTTTTCCGAGGAAGTGAGAAATGTGTTATTTACAGTGCCTAACCTGATAGATTTTACTCGATTTTATTTCGACCATTGGCATCCTAATTGTCCTGTATTGCATCAGCCGACGTATAACCTCGAGACGGTGTCGCTCCCACTTTTACTCGTCATATTTCTCATCGGCGCAGCTTATTCGTCGCCCCGAGATACGGCTGCTCTAGCGGTGGGATGTGGTCCGCTGTGCGAGGAATTTGTGTTTGAAGATGAGGAGCTGAAATCAATACTCCTTACGGAACGTGACCGTGGAGATGCCGCTAGCCTCCAGATCATCCAAGCCGCATTTCTGGTATCCGTCCTCCAGACTTGGCAGAATGGGCCGATCGCGCGTAAGAGAATGCGCAATCGACGTTATGGTGACATTGTAGCGAGTGCGCGGATCATGGGACTTCCCTCATCGAGCAATCCGTACGCCACGGGGGTGTGTCCTTTCGACTGGGCCAGCTATATTGAAGCAGAAGCAAGAGTGAGGTTAGCCTCTTTGAGATCCCCATGGATGCTTGAATTCCAAGTTCTAAATGCTGCTCTCTAGGATCATGACTTTGATATATCTCGTCGATTGCCACTACACCATTTTCAACAATTACCCGCCACGTTTGATGACTTCAGAAATGGTGGGGGATATGGCATCGTCCGATGAAGCATATGCCGCAACAGACCCCCTCGTTTGTGAAGGGTATCTGCTGGGGACGAACGAGAAACCGCGGGCGCCCCTGTCCACCTCGATGGAGTGGCTGATGGGGGACGAATGGAATCCCATCCACCACTATGGACTCTCCACACTAAATCTGTTTACGTTCCTCAATTGTAAACACGTACCTCCGGGTTTCAAAGGCATCCCGCTGACTGTATTAGCACTGAGCGCCACGACGTTCCTCGCGAAATCCAACTCTCTCTGGATACACAACTCGCGCCGCATCATCCAAGCTCTCGATCGATGGAAGATCCTGTGGGACAACCACCTCAAGCACGTCGGGCCCGATTTCACGCGCTCCGGCTTCTTCAAGAACTCGCTCGAATTTTGGCAGCTTTCTAAATTGGTGCTGAGGACGGAACGCAAAACGGGCCAGATGAGCATGAATCACGCGCCGGAGATTAATAACGATTCGATGGTCGCAATTAATGCATTAATGAATAAATTTCAAGGTTTTTCCATCTCTTAATGTACTGGGTATGAGTATATTGCAGGCGGATCACGAACGAGGTGAGGTATACATGCATACATACATATGGGATAATAGCATCGTCTCTCCCTCTCTCTCATTCAAACTAGAGAGAGAGAGAGAGAGCAATAATTAACGAAAGATTTACGAATTCTTGCATTCATTAAGGAGAGGTAGTTATAATTATATTTGTTTGGTTTGGTTTGGGTGCTGGTAGTCTGTCTACATAGAATCGATTGATTCCCAGGCCTTTCTTCATATAGTTTGCAAGACTATTCAGAACTTATTTGCATCTTAGATTCATTGTTAATATTGCGATCGATGAAGTGGAAAGATATATGAACTGCGATACTTCATTGCGTATGTTTCGGTATGGTATAGTATGGTATGGTATGGTATACGATGGTTATCTGTGGGGATCAATTAGTATAGTATGGTTGTACTTTTGTACTTGCAACGCGAAATAAAGTAGAGTAGAGTATACATGCATGAGAAGGATATATCGAAAAGGAAGGGAGAGAGCGGGCAAACAGGCGGGCATGGATGGATTGATTGTATTGTCTTGTATTGTATATATTGTAGGTGTGTTTTTCTTATTCGTGGGTTGGTTCTATTCTCTGAAATTCTCGTGTCTAGATAGATAATCTTCTGGAAATGATGTTTTAAATCGAATCGAATCGAATCGAGTTTGTGAACGTGAAAGAGAGAGAAAAAGAAAGAGATTTGATTGCTTTCTTTTTCTTTACTCGATTTAGTTGATATTGGGTCGGTAGGTTGGAATATGCTGGGGAGGGAGAGGGAAAGGGAGGAGAAGAGATATATTTTGTAACGTTCGTTAATATTCCTTCTTTCCTTCCTTGCTTTTTTTATACACATATGCACATATAAATTGTTGGGGGGGGGGCATATCGAAGGTTATTGTGGGTCGAGATATAGATATAGATACAGATATTGTTGATGTAGTAGAGGTAGAGGTAGAGATTTGACTAATTATTCATCTATTTTATATACTGTACGCAAGGCGATGATTAGTTGATTGTAAGGAAGTCTTGATATTATATTTTAACATAATATAAGATTACAAGCAGGAGATATATAGGATTAGATTGGGGGGGAAAGAGATGGGAAGTTTTTGATTATGCTTACTTAGCCTTTGCGTGTGATGGAAGCTGTGCTTTTGGGATGAGAATGAGACTCGGAGGATAATCGCAGGAGGGAGCGTGAAGGTATAGATGCTATGTCACATTTCAGGGGGTTGTATTTCGCTTCCGACGGGTTAGGCGAATGGGAGGATATCTGGTTAGACGTGGAAGCGAGGAGGACAGGCGTGAAGGTGCGAGAAAGGGATATATATAAGGCAGGGGTTGTCTGATATAGATATAAATCCAATGACTACGATTTGGGTACAAAACCGGGGTTACTGGTGAGATATCTTCCACTCCTTGAGTTGGAATGGGGATGTGTCGAGGCTAACTTTATGTTGTCAGTCCCAGAGGTTGACATAGATTGGCATATATTAGACGGCGCAGCGAGTTGTTGGGGAGTTTAACTAACAATCAATAGATCCGCACCCATTGCCTCATATCATGTATTATGGAAGCTTATTATCAAGCCACGATCTTTGAACAAACTAAGGAAGTGTGGCGTAAGGTTAATCTTCACTAGCTTCTTTAAGGTTCAATTAAGCTTTGTTACCATATGAGCCATCTTTGATGACTCAGCACATCAAATTAGCCTAGCTTAGCTTAGTCAGCAGGAACACAAAGTGGGCATGTAACGTGAGGTTTGTTCCAATCGTACGTACACCTTGGCATGGCTGCAGGATGCAACCCGGTTTGGATACTCGGCTTCGCCCACTTACACGCTTACTGTGACGAAGGTCAGTGGCTATGAGATCAACAATTAGAATTTCAACTTAAGAGCTAACTACAATGGAATCTAGAGAGAGTATATATACATGGATCGCCGATCACGGAGCTCATATCAACACGCTGGCCTCTCGGGTGCCAACCGAGGTCCGATCGCAGAGAGCTAACTAACGTGACGGTAATACCGTAACACCAGGCCGGGTTGGAATGTGTGACGCTTGTGCCGTTAAAGAGCTCGTAGACGGATAATATAGTCACGAAAGAGTGCCAAATAGTATACGTTGGAGGGTCATAAGTTTCCTTAGAATATACTACTGCTAATACTAGCTACGGAACAGCGCTCCTATATATATTCTACACAAGGTGCACGTGCTCTGACACGTGCTCGCTAATCGAGCACGTGCACCGGAGCGGTGAGCTAGGCTTAGCAGAAACGGCAGAATCGTGACAGAATGAATCTCTCAATGGACCTTTCACACCCTCTCCCACTCTCACTCTCACTCTCACGTGCAAATATGCGCTCGACGGCATCTATCTAGTTCCTCGACCAAAAAGGCTTCCATCGCCACTATGGGATTCCTCCGCCAAATCCGAACCTTGACGGGCAAAAACATCCTTATTGCGCTCAATCGACATGCTTTGAGCACATGTATACGCGCATTTGTCCTCCCAGTGGCCTTGATCGTATTTCTCAGTTATGCCAGAAATCTATTCCTACCTCCTTCGACTTACGGAATCGCTTCGAGCCATCCAATTCGATCATTAGCAGAAGGGCTCAATGCGGCGACTGGCGGACGAAATACCTTGGCATTTGTGAACAATGGTTTGACGAGAGGAGACATTGATGATGTTATTGCTGGATTGGCTTCACAGGCAGAAGCTGTTGGGGCAAAGGTGCAACGTTTGACCACTGAGGCTGAATTGCTAGATGTCTGCAGAAGTAGTCTCAGAGGAGCAACATCCTGTTACGGTGCCATCGTTTTCCAATCTTCGCCTTCAGAAGGAGCAGGGGGGATATGGAACTACACTATGCGAGCGGACGGCGCATTTGGTACGAAAATTGATGTTACCAAGGACACAAACGATGCAGAGCTCTTCCTTTTGCCACTGCAGCGCGCGGTTGATTTTGCGATCGCCTCAAGAAATACTTCCATTGATCAGAATGCTTTGCCAACCATCGTTCATGAATACCCATATACTAGTCAGACGCAGAAACAACGCGAGACGGCAATTCGAACAAACTACCAAACAGCCATCATCGATATCCTTGGTGTCGCTTTCTTGATTGGGATGATTGGAGTTACCTATCATCTGACCGGCTTCATTGCTTCGGAGCGGGAACTTGGAATGTCACAACTCTTGGAAGCTATGATGCCCAATTTGCAAAGATGGGAACCTCAAGTAGCTAGGATACTTTCATACCATCTAGCGTTTGATATTATTTACATGCCGGGGTGGATCATCATGGCTGTAGTTTTAGGGGTAGGAGTCTTTTCTCAAACATCTATGGCCATTGTCATCATATATCATGTTTTAGCCGGTCTCTCTCTCACATCATTCTCTATTCTTGGTGCTGCATTTTTCAAGAAAGCTCAACTTAGCGGTATCAGTCTTGCAATTATCACACTCCTACTAGGTGTCCTGGCTCAAATCATTGATAAAACAAGCTCTGGAACTGCGGCAGTCTTGAGTTTGCTCTTTGCTCCATGCAATTATATATTTTTCCTTGTTTTCATGGCTCGGTATGAAAAGCAAAACATTGGCGCTGATCTTGTACGAGCCGCGCCGAACAATCCATGGTCGTTACCGGGAATTGCTCTATGGCTGTTTTTGATCATCCAAATCTTTGTCTACCCAATCCTAGGGGCATTAGTGGAACGTTACCTTTTCGGCACAACGTCTAAGGGTCGCTCAGTGGTTGGTCAAGGCTCGGAAAAGCATGCACAATCACTTGGGTCTAATACCTTGGAGACCGTCCGATTGCAGAATTTCACAAAGCATTACCGACCAAATTGGTTTCGACTCAAGACTGCAGGATTCACGAAGATTCCAAAGGCTACTGTTGTCGCTGTCAACGATCTAAGTTTGAGCGCTAGTAAAGGTCAAATCCTTGTCCTTCTCGGTGCTAATGGGTCTGGAAAAAGTACCACCCTAGATGCGATCGCAGGATTAAATACCGTTACCAGTGGAAATATCACCGTTGATGGAACAGGAGGATTGGGGATTGCTCCGCAGAAGAATGTTCTTTGGAATGAGCTTACAGTAGAGGAGCATATTCGCATCTTCAACAATCTCAAATCCACGGGTCCGCCAGATAGCAAAGCAGCTCTCAAAAAATTGATTGCAGAAATTGACTTGGACCGAAAGATTAATGCAAAGTCTAAAACTCTATCTGGTGGTCAAAAGCGAAAGCTCCAGCTAGGAATGATGTTCACTGGTGGAAGCTCCGTATGCTGTGTAGATGAAGTAAGTAGTGGGCTGGATCCTTTGAGTAGGAGAAAGATTTGGGACATTCTCCTAGCCGAGAGAGGTTCACGAACAATCATTTTGACAACGCATTTCCTTGATGAAGCCGACCTTCTGGCGGATCGTATTGCAATATTATCCAAGGGCACTCTTCGAGCGGAAGGCTCTTCTGTAGAGTTGAAAGAGAAATTAGGTGGTGGTTATCGCATCAACCTTGCTACTGGTCACGAACATAAAGATCCTCCTCAAGTTGAGGGTATAAATCGGCATGTATCCTTTGGTCAAATGACCTACGTAGCGCCAACCTCTAAACAAGCCGCTCGGGTTATCAAGCGCCTCGAAGAAGATAATATCACAGAATACCAATTGTCTGGTCCTACAATTGAGGACGTCTTCCTACAGCTAGCGGATGAAATTCGAGCCGAAAGTGATGAGAGTCTTGTTCTCCAAAATTTGTCATCTGACCATGAGCAATTGGGAAAAGAAAGGGAAACTGTCAAAAAACTCGCAATGGTCAGCACTCACGAGCGTCCAGCACAGGAACTTTATTCAGGTCAACACATTGGATTCTTCCGTCAATCCTGGGTTTTATTTAGGAAGAGGCTTACTGTTTTCCGACGAAATTACCTGCCGTACATTGCTGCTCTCTTGCTGCCGATCATTGCAGCGAGTTTTGTAACACTTTTTCTGAAAGGGTATAAAGGTGCTGGCTGTACACCAACCGATAGATTTTCAGTTTCTGCATCGGAAAATCTTTTTGCTGTTGGAAAGTATGATCTGGTTGTTGGACCATCCTCGAGGTTTACTACGGAAGTACTTGCTTCGTTGTTCGAACCTCTGTTGTTCGGACTGTTTCCAACACAAAATCAGATTCAGAATCACACCCATCTCGTCGATACCTTACCCCAGTTCAATAATTACATCAATCAGAACTTCGCCAATGTCACCCCGTCAGGCTTCTTCCTTGATAACAGTGGTTCGCAGACAACACTTGCGTATAAAGGAAACGGTGATATCTATAATGCTGTTTGGGGTCAGAATGTCATGGATATCATGCTTACAAATATAAGTATTGCCACTCAATACTCGCAATTCGATCTTCCATGGGCACCATCAACTGGAAAATCATTACAGCTTGTCGTCTACTTTGGTTTAGCGATGTCTGCATATCCAGGATTCTTCTCTTTGTACCCAACTGTCGAAAGAACCAGAAACATTCGTAGTCTTCAATATTCCAACGGTGTTCGGTCACTTCCATTGTGGCTCTCGTATGTAGCCTTCGACTTTATCCTTGTTCTAGCATCGAGCGCATTGAGTGTCATTATTTTTGCTGCAGCATCTTCAGTCTGGTACCACGTGGGCTACCTCTTCATCATCTTTGCACTCTTTGGTTTGGCATCGATTTTGCTATCATATGTTGTATCACTTTTTGCCAGCACACAACTCTCTGCATTTGCACTCGCTGCAGCTGGACAGGCCTTCATGTTCCTCATCTATCTAGTTGGATATCTTTGCACCTTGACTTACGCTCCAATCAACGAAATCGATTCAACGCTTATCATCGTGCACTTCGTTATCAGTGTTTTCACACCAATGGGGAGCCTTGCCCGAGCATTGTTCGTCGCCTTGAATCTCTTTTCTACTACATGTTTTGGCGAAGAATTGGCGTCTCACCCTGGAGGAATCCTACAATACGGTGGGCCGATCTTATATCTGATCATTCAGATATTCGCTCTATTTGCCATCCTCCTCTGGTATGATAGTGGCTCTATAGTTGCTTGGTTTCGAAGACATCGAAAGTCAACCACTGCAGTCACTGAGAATGAAATTCCTGCAGATGAAGAAATCGCCAACGAACTTGTTCGAGTAAACTCGTCAAATGATGGTCTTCGAGTTCTTCATCTTACCAAGAATTTTGGCTCTGTAACAGCAGTGGAGAACATGACGTTTGGAATCAAGCGTGGAGAAGTATTTGCACTCCTTGGCCCAAATGGTGCAGGCAAGTCCACCACTATATCTTTGATCCGTGGTGATATCCAACCAAGCAAGAATGGAGGAAATGTTTTTGTGGAGAATGTTGAAATCAATAGACATCGTGCAGATGCAAGGGCTCATTTGGGAGTTTGTCCTCAATTTGATGCCATGGATCAAATGACTGTTCTCGAGCACCTTGTATTCTATGCACGCGTCAGAGGCGTCCCGGATATTGAACACAATGTCCAAGCTGTACTTCAAGCTGTTGGTCTTCAAGCCTTCGCTTCTCGTATGGCGGCCAAACTTTCCGGTGGGAATAAACGCAAGTTATCTCTCGGAATTGCTCTAATCGGTAACCCAACTGTGCTTCTTCTTGATGAGCCTTCATCCGGTATGGATGCGGCTGCTAAGAGAGTTATGTGGAAAACACTCGCAGCAGTTGTTCCAGGTCGTTCACTCTTACTTACGACTCATAGCATGGAGGAAGCTGATGCTTTAGCTGATCGTGTAGGCATCATGGCAAAAAGGATGTTAGCCATGGGAACCTCTGATCATTTGAGAAGCAAGTTTGGTGGTGCATACTACATCCATCTAATACTTAAGAGTGCACCTCGTACGACAGATGATGAGATATTGACCTTGAGAACTTGGATCGATGGAAATTTCCCAGAAGCGGTCATTGAAGATAAAACTTTCCATGGCCAAATGCGGTTTTCTGTTCCTGTTTCTACGCAACCTACGAAGAAAACAGATATGGAATCAGATGAGGATGAGATTAGTAGCCTTGGAACTAGCCATCATGAAACCAAGGTACGAGATGCGGGAATAGGATCTCTGATTATGAAATTGGAGGATTACAGGGAAAGATTAGGATTGGAGTATTATTCGGTTAGTCCGACGACTTTGGATCAAGTTTTCTTGATGATTGTTGAAAAGCATAATGTCGAGGAAGAAAATTATGCTGCGCTCAAGGAGAAGAAAGGGGTTGGGAATCTAATGAAGTTGGGAAGAGGTAAGAAGTAATAGATGGAAGAGAGAGGGTGATATAGTAGTATACACATACAGCTTTTGTTTTAAGATACCATACAGGCATAGTACATGGGATATGATTACATGGATTGGGTGTTTATATATATACATAGATAATGATAAGTTGAATCCCTTTGAGGAAAATGTTAGTGAGAGTTTCTTTGTTATAAGTTTATCGTGGAGTGGACTTGAAAATAACTATAATGGCTTAAGCCCTTCTATCGTGTTGGGAGTGCAAATGGATTTTTGGTTGGATCTTTCTCAAGGTTCATTCTTCTATTCTTCTTTGTAGGAGAGTAAGTAGTAGTAAGTAAGATTACGGATCGGGGGGGTGAGGGGGGGTGATTTAAACATTAATCCTACTCTACTCTAGAGCTTTCTCCCTGTTAGTATTAGAAGATTATCATGAGGAGATGGCGAAATTAGATGGGATGGATGGATGGATATATATTATATGAAAGGTATTTGCCAAGTTCAATTAATACTGGAGTCGAATACTCTATTACATTCTTGTTCTTGTTCTTGAAAATATATTATATTTTGAGATTTAGATTTAGATTTAGATTTAGATTTATTTGCTTTTTGATATAATATATATGAATATAATCGATTATATTTGTTATAGTTATTTATTTATTGAGGATTTGAATTATTTATCTTGCTGAGTTGTGTTGAGTTGTATTAATGGAATTTTGTAGAGACGGTGATTAATTTCCCAAATGACTCGGATATTGATGAGATACAGATATAGATCTAAGCTTGGGATATTCTTGAGGGTTTTGTTAGGGTCGTTATGGCTGGTGGCGAATTAAGGATGGAGAATTGAGAGGATGGATAGATGGATGATGCGCGGGAGAATTATAGTTCTGTAGGTAGGTAGGTTAGCGAACTGTTGAAGGGAGTTGGTTTTTTGGGGGAGGGTTTGTCTGGTAGCTCTGACTATAGGCTGTATGTATAGCATGGCATGTAAGTGGCGATGATTATGGAAGCTAAGCTGTTGAAAGGGGAAATCTATAGTATATATGGCGATGATGTCATGCATCCCGGGGCGCGATACAATACTTATTTACTTACTTAGATGCGAAACTATAGATTGGAGACCTAGAGAGAGAGGGCTCGAAGTTGATGGATAGATAGGATTTAGTGGGATATCTTTCTGATGTATTGTATTATGATTAGCATGATGAGTATGATGAAAGGGGAGCATAGTATAGTATTAATGCTATATAAGTTTATTATTAGGATAGTGCTCCTCGAGGTATGTAGGTCGTCGATGTTTATCGGTAAAGCACAGTAAAGCAAAGCAGCAATTGAGTGAGTGAGTGGGTGATTCATGCCCGATTATGTTTAACTAACCTAACCTATGGTTGGTTGGTTGCTCAAGAATAACTTGATAATTTGGACGAGTATAGCTACAATATCCTTCCTACAAGCTGTTGCTGTTGATCAACGTGGCCTAGTTTTTTGTATAGTATGCAAGCAAGCAAGTACATTTAGACAATCACAACTTTCATGCTTAGTGCGTAGATTCGAATCGATAACTCAACTTCGGTCTGTCTTTCTGTCTCTACATTACATACATAGCTGCTTGGAGAGTTGGAGGCTTGGAGCTGGTAGGAGGTAGGTACTGTACGTGTAGTGGCAGTTTACGTTCAAGATGGATGTTCATTCTTAATGTTGAAGGTAAAAAGGAGGAAATGGGATGTGGAGTTAGTTGCTGTTTGACTTATTAATTAGATATCGTGCATATTTCACTTCGCTGCGCCCATCTTTCGTCATGTGTTCTTATTGTATCCCTTTATGTTGTAATTGTAATTAGGATATCAAAGTAATTTCTATCGGTTGTAGAAGAAGGATTAGAGAGAGCGAAGAGGGAAGATTAGTCAAAATGAGGGTGGAAATGAAGGTAGAGATGAGTGAGGGTGGAAATAGGAGTTGACAGATGTCTTGGAAAGAAGGGGTAAAACTCGCTTGTCTTGTGGAAAGTAATGTATATTCGTCGCAGAGATTACTTCATCTAGGGACATTATTTTATAAGATGAGAATTCAAAATTAGATGTTGTATTCACTGCCAATTAGAAAATTTGCCCCTCTTTTCGCGAAGTTTTGTTTCTCTCGAAGAGAATAAAAGAAAGGGTTTGGGTAGTTGAAGGAGATCTTTCCTCTTTCTTACACAACAAAATAAACAACCCAGAAGTTTCTCTCCTGGTACTGCCTGTCCTTATCATCAAGACCTTGTTCATATACTTCTGTGTCCAACTGCTTTTCCTTCTTTGAATGATGATTCGTGAAACTAATGTATATATTTAGCAACGAGCGAACTCCATACGGTATCACTCACCAAGTATTAACTCAATATACAGGCCTTCATCTCCATTCTCATCTTCCCAATGCTCCTCGCACTTTGCCAATTTCGCTCCTCCGACTACTTCTGGATGGCAGCCACTTGCGTTCTCGTCGCCATCACGCTGCTAATTGCACACTTCAACAAGGATGACGACAAGGAAGTTGAGGAGAATTATGCCACTGCATGGGAAATCAAGACTCGGGACGTGCAACAGAAGATTCAAGATCGGAGAGAAGCGCGAGACAGAAACATGTACGTGTGGTGCTCCCTCCATATCCTCAAGCCTACCATGCATACCTCACATGAATTTCCCCATGATAACATGGAGACTCCCATAGCGCATTCCGGACCTCGCACCTCGCTAGAATCCAGCTGCTCCAGTCACAGCCCGAAAACCAGCATGCGCAAAGTTTGCGCCAGATGCGTCCCCAGATGCGCGGGAAATACATGGCTGCGATGAGAGATATGACTGCGGATACTAGAGTTATGCTTAATATATATGTAATTATCCATCTCACTGTTGAACCCTTGCACTGACATTTACATTTTCATTTAAACATACACATACACTTACACTTTCCAACCCCCTCCCCCCTCAAAACCCTTCACAACCCCCCAAAACTAAACCTATACATACACCCACTCACCCACCCCTAGCTCCTGATCTCAGCCGCAATCTCCATCGTATTACTATGGGAAACTTATCACGCCCACCGTCACTATCATCACCATCACGCCCATCACGCCCATCACGCCCACCATCACCACAACAGCCCATACCCAAGCTCACAACCAACAAATGATGATGATGATGATGATGATGATAACACTCGTAACCTCATGGTAATGATCATAGTCATGGTAACGAGTAAGGTTCAAGCGATCATGATGATGATAGCAACGACTACGATGATGACAACGATGACGACGATGATGCAAGTCTGGGTGCTACACCAGATGCGATTCTGGATTCGAGAGCTGGAGAGGGAGAGGAGGGGGATTATGAGGGCGTGGGATTTAGTTGATTGAGATTGGGTTGGGTTGGGTGCTAGGAGGGAGGCGAGGTGTGAATGTGGCACTGGCAGGGTGTCTCATACATACGCAGACCGACCTGCTTCTTTCTTTCTCTCTTTCTCTCTAACTTGCAAAACGTGGAAAGAAAAGTTCATGTGGATGGGATGTGGATGGGATGAAATAGTAGTGTATGCGAGATTGAACTTTAGTTTGATACTTCATTTCAATTGTTAGAAATTCTATTCTATGTATTGTATTGCATGCAATAGAATAGGATAGAAAAGTAGAGGATTTGAAATTTTTAGAGAGTAGAATTAGATTGAAATAGATTAAAATAAAAACAAATTAGAAACATTATTTGCACTTGCCTCATTCAAGTTTAACCTACATACATACATACAACAAACAGTTCACCGGCATGAGTTCTAGCAGAAGTGAAGTTGTTATTAGTTGAAGATGATTTGATGTTGTAATGGAATGGAATGGCAATGAAGTGAATTGGAACGAAAAAGAGACAAAGGGAAAAATCTATCTAATATGTTGATTGTTATGTTCGACGTTGGAACTTGACCTCATGTGTTTAAGCGAATAAGGATAAGGGGAGAAGAGAAATAAAATGGGTTTGGATTGAGAGGGGAGAGGAGGGTTGAGATACTTGATTTCTGCAATTGATGGATGGAGAAGAGAGTGAGGTAAGATTAGTTTGGATAGCTGAGCTGAATATCAAATTGAAGTTGAAACAGATGATCGCGTATTTACTCTTCTACTCTGCTATTAACACAATATTCTGTCAGAAGTAGATTATTGAGCTGATAATCCTATATATACCCTCGGTGGTAGAATCTGTTGATATTTCGCTTAGACTCCCTAATCGGCAGAAACATCCTAATATAGAGACAAGTTATGATAATATAATGGAAATCTACCATTATGATGATGCTATGTATTGAGTTCCTATTATCGTTGTCACTTGTTTCTTCTCGAAGCTGAAGAAAAAGCTTCCTATCCGGATTCCGAATTCCTCACTTAAAGATCCTCTTCGCCTTCCACCTCGCTCCCTAAATCCTTCTCTTCTCCATCTCCATCTCCAACCCCTTCCCCATACATCTCCTCATAACTCGGCCACCTAACCTCAAACCCCCTCTCCCCTTCGTCTGCTCCCTCCTCCTCCTCCTCCTCCCCTCTCAAAAACCGAAACGCAAGAATCGCACCATCCTTCAATCCCAACGCGCTCGGCGTATCGCCAACCCCATTATCCAACTCCGTCCAGCCGCCCCGTTGCGGATCCTGTGCGTCTTTGGGGAGGGCGAGGGAAATCTGGTGGCTGTGGGTTGGGAGGGGGATTTTGGATTGGGAAGGGGAGGAGGGCATGGGTGTTAGGCCTGAGGGGTAGCGTTCTTGGAGGATGGTGAGGAGGAGCGCTTGGATTTGGGTGAAGGTTTGGTGGGGGGTTAGGAGGAGCAGGATCGTGTGGGAGGTGTGTTTGAAGAGGAGGGTTATGTCGGTGGAGGCTGATGGTTGCGGTTGGGTTTGAGTTTGGGTCTGAGGGGGTGTGCTTCTATTGGTTGTGGTGGGGGTTTTGGGAGGCTGGGAGACGCATGTTAGATTTGGTATTTTGGGTTTATGAGGGGGGATTTCCTTACCATTTGGATGTATCGATGAGTATGAGGTATGGGTATGCGTTCTTGATATTGAGGCTTGAAGGTTTGCAGGGGAAGTTGATTGATTGATTGAATTGAATGGGACTTATTCGAAAGCAGTTGTATTCAAGTAGTAAATAGGGAAAAGGCATATCAAGGCGATGGGATGCGATAACGTTGATTTTATATACGCGACGATTGCTTGCGAGATCAGGTGATCTTTAAAAATAGAAGAGCAAGATAAGATGCGGTATGAAATGTTTGACCTTGCTACAACACAATCCAATAGAATTTCACTTTGATCCATCATTTCAACCAATTAATCAAGAAACAAATCGCCAAAGCTACATATCATGAACAACTCCATCCCCTCTCCCACTCCCACTCCCGCTCCTCTCACCAACAAAGAACACCTCGAAGCCCACTTACAAGCCACGCGCAAACGCCAGCAGGAAATCCTCCGACGCGATTCCCGCATGTCGATCCCATACGGCGCGCGCCTCCCCCTCTGCACCAGCATCTCCTTCCTCTGCGGGATGGCGCTGGGGATCTCGCACGGCTCCCACGCCGCCGGTCTCCGTTTCCGCGCCGAGCACGCGCATCGCCTGCCGACGTCGCCCACGGGCTGGTACCTGTACCACAAGAGCAAGAACTATCACGCGGCGCTGGGGGGCGTGAAGGAGGGGATGCGCATGGGCGGGCGCGTGGCGTTTTGGACGGCGGCCCTGTTGGCGGTGGAGGATCTGTGCGATCGGTGGAGGGGGAGGAAGGATGTGGGGAATACGGTGGTGGCAAGCTTGAGCGTGGCGGGGGGGTTCAGCTTATGGAGTGAGTTTGGCTTTTCTGGCTGCGTTCTTGGGGGGGTTGATTCCCAGAGGGAATGCAATACCGTATCAAGGCTAATCGTACATACCCCCTTCAGATCGATTCCCTATCACCACCATGGCCAGAACAGCCAGAACCGGATTAGCATTTGGGATCGCATTTGGGTTATTACAAGATGCGGCTGGGTATGCTCGAGGAAGGAGATTAGGGTATGTAGATTTTATGAGAGGGAGAGGGGAAGAAGAAGGAACAGCAACAAGATGAAATGATATCACCAATATACTTTCCTTCCTTTCTCCCCCTCTCCCATCAACCTAATAACCTTAACCGCCCTCCCCCATATTCGGTTTTCCTCGGCTCAAGAACTTAGACGAGGAGACTGGGAGAAGGAAGTTGATCATATGATTTACCAATACGAGCAAGGAAATGCTTATCGTCGGCTTTTCTTCCTTTTTCTCTCTTATCGGGGTTGATAAGGATGGGATATGATATATTGCTGCTGCCTGTGTATTTTGTAACTTCCCCTTGTTGATTTGACATGATACTATACAACTCTCTTTCGAGCTTCGATTTCGCTTCCACTAGAGTCATAAAGGGGGATCCAATCTTCTCTCCTCTTATCCTCTTCTTCATAACATCATCACGAAACTCATACTTTCCTCGAAACTTTCCTCTAAACCTTCATTTCGGATTCCTTCTTCTTCTCGATCTTTATCTTCTCAATCTTCCCCTTTACAATCTGCGACGACCGAGTCTGCAGCCGGGGCTCTACAATCAACATCCAAAACCATGCCGAAGATTAGTCCCCTCTCAATATTACCCCTCAGCGCCGTCATAAGATCGTTGGCCATCAATACGATTTCTTCTTCTCCGGTGAGTGGATGATCACGGCTTATGGCTACAAGACTATCTCACTCATCCGTCACCTTCATAGCTACTCCTCGCCCCATCTCTGAAGATCATGACCATCCTCGCCCATTCTCACAATCCCATCCTATCCCCCGATCGAAATCCCATCTTGAGATTCCTCCTCAAGAATACCTTCTACAAGCAATTTTGTGCGGGAGAGACGCACGCCGAGGTTCAGAGGACGATTCGCGGCATCAAAGATCTGGGCTTCCAAGGGGTCTTCCTCTGCTACGCCCGCGAGGTGGAGAAATCCCCGGGGGCCAGCGTGGATGTGGAAAAGTGTCTCAGGGATGAGGTCTTGCCGTGGGCAGAAGGGACATTGGCTACCGTTCGGTTGGCCGAACCGGGAGATTTCGTGTGCATCAAGGTGACGGGGGCGGGAAGTCTGGCCTTGCAAGCTTTGGAAAAGCAAGGGGTGTGCCATGCGACTCTCAAGCAAGCCATCGACGATATTTGCGCTCTGGGTGCGAAACGAGGGGTGAAATTGGCGTTTGATGCTGAGCATGCCGCCGTCCAGCCGGGTATTGATCTGTGGACGTTGAAATACATGAAGAGGTATAACAAGCCGGGCAAAGGCGGGGCGGTCATCTATGGTACGTATCAAGCATATCTCAAAGCGTGCCCTCGGGTGGTCGCCAATCACATGGCCATGGCACGAAAGGAGAACTTCACCCTGGGTGTGAAGCTGGTCCGCGGTGCGTACATGGGGTCCGATCCTCGGGAGTTAATTCACGATACCAAACGCGAAACGGATGAGTGCTATGATGGCATTGCCGAAGCGCTCATTCGTCAACGCTACAACTCGGTTCTTCAACCGGCGCATCATGATCATGGCGAAGGGGAATTTCCCGCGGTGGATTTGGCGCTCGCAGGGCATAACTTGCACTCGGTTCGCAAAGCTCACGCGATTCGTACGGAACAGGCGGAGAAGGGGGAAGATCGCATTGAGCTTTGCTATGCGCAACTGCAGGGTATGGCCGATGAGGTTTCTTGTGAGCTGGTGGCGGAGGGGACGCAGAGAGCACGGGACGCATTGGATTCGAAGACGGATATTCCCCGGGCGTACAAGTACTTGACGTGGGGCACGACGGGGGAGTGCATGAAGTACCTTTTGAGAAGAGCATATGAGAACCGGGATGCCGTGGGGAGAACGAGAGAGGGAAGGAATGAGATGGGGAAAGAGTTGATTAGGAGGGTTAAGGGAATGTTTGCTTGGAGATGATGATTTTTGTTATTATGGGAAGGGATGATGAGATCATGAGATGAGATGATGAGGAAAGGGTGTTTGTGATATCACTGTATATCGCGTGTGTTGGACTTGACTTGGTCTGGGTTGGGGGATGTTGCATTTTGCATTGTTTTTCTAGTATGGATGGGATGGGTGGGATGGGATGAAATGGGATGCGAGCATTGATTGATATGGAGGGATTGAAGAGCGAAGTTTGCGAATACTTTTGATGGGATTGCATTGGATTGCATTGGATTGGATTGGATTGATGTACATAGAAAGATCAATTGCAAAGTCGCGTATTTGAGCAGCAGTATAGGAATAGGAGTTATATTTACGTAATCTTTTATCTTTTATAAAAATATATGGTATATATAAAATGTTTATATATATATATGCCTTATCTAGGTATCATAATTGAGAACTAAAACGTTTACAGTTAGTTGATATTTTAATGGTCATGACGTCATGACGTCTTGGATTTGCAACTGGGGGAGGGAAGAAGGAAGGGATGAGTTTTGTATCGACGACGACGTGAAGATTTCTTTTCTTTTCTTTTATCTTCTTACTTACTGTACTTGATGTTTACTCCTCGTACTTGCACTCGTACTCGTACTCTTCTTCGTGCGTATCGATATCATTGGAATGGGAATTTGAGGAGCTGGAATTTCGGCGGTGTTAGGTATACATCTACTTCGTATCACGGAGATAGTATGGCGACGAGAGCGAGAGCGAGAGGGAAGGAAGTTGAAGGGAAGGAAGGGAAGATGACGAGAAAACGAAAAGCGAGTTCAACATCAACAACGCCGGAACGAATTGACGATAGCCAAGCCGAGGAGGAGAAGAAGAATTCATCCACACTCCTCCAACAACCGCATCACAGCGCCCAAGCGGCCGAGGATAACGGCATCGTCCTGCGCAAATACTATCCCCGCGAGATGTGCAACGCGCGCGCGCTCGCATACAAGAATGGGGAGATGGCGCGGCCGATCGAGGGGCTGGAGGCGGCGCTCCGGGAAACCGAGGCGCGCAGGGCGGGTGTCGCCGTGGGGGATTGCGTGGTGCATTGGTTCAAGTGCGATTTGCGGGTGCGGGATAACCACGCGCTGTGGCGCGCGAGCGAGCGGGCGAGGGAGGCGGGCGTGCCGCTGCTGGCGCTGTTTGTGGTGAGTCCGCAGGATTGGGAGGCGCATCTGACGGCGCCGGTGCGGGTCGATTTTATGTTGCGGTCGTTGCGCGTGCTGCGGGAGGATCTGGCGAGGGTGCATGTTCCGTTGGTGGTGGAGACGGTGGAGCGGAGGAGGGACGTGCCGGGGAGGATCTTGCAGTTGCTTGAGGGCTGGGGCGCGCGTCATCTTTTTGCTAATGCAGAGTATGAAGTCGATGAGCTGCGTCGCGAAGCCAAGATCGTTAGGGATTTTCTTGAGAAAGGCATCGCGGTCGATGTCGTGCATGATACGTGCGTGGTGAGTCCGGGGGCCCTCGTCAGTGGACAGGGCAAACAATATTCGGTCTACACGCCGTGGTTTCGCGCGTGGATCGCACACCTCCATGAGAATCCGCATCTGCTCGATCCCTTTGCCGCTCCGGGGGCGAACCCACCGAGCGCACGGGAAAAGTACGCTCGCCTCTTCGAGTGTGAGATCCCGGATGCCCCGGCCAATAAATCGCTAACCGACGAGGAGAAGAAGAGATTTCAATCCCTCTGGCCCGCCGGCGAACACGAAGCCCACGCACGCCTCGCGAAATTCGCCGCGGAAAAAATCAATCAGTATCAGGATCAGCGAAACTTTCCCGCCTTGAACCACACCTCCGGCCTCTCAGTGCATCTTGCCTCGGGCACACTCAGTGCGCGCATGGCGATCCGCAGCGCGCGCGATCACAACACCACGACGAAGCTCAACGCCGGACACGACGGGATCCAAACATGGATCTCGGAGGTCGCGTGGCGTGACTTCTACAAGCACATCCTCGCGCACTGCCCGCACGTGTGCATGAACAAGCCGTTCAGGCCCGAGTACGCCAACATCCGCTGGGAGTACGACGCGGGGCTGTTCGCGGCGTGGACGCAGGGGCGCACCGGGTACCCGATCGTGGACGCGGCGATGCGGCAGCTGCAGCACTCGGGCTACATGCACAACCGGTGCCGCATGATCGTCGGGTCGTTCCTGGCCAAGCACCTCCTGCTCGACTGGCGCATGGGCGAGCGCTACTTCATGGAGCACCTGGTCGACGGCGACTTTGCGAGCAATAATGGCGGCTGGGGCTTCTGCGCCGGCGTGGGCGTCGATCCGCAGCCGTACTTTCGCATCTTTAACCCGCTGTTACAAAGTGAGCGGTTTGATGCTGAGGGGGTCTATATTCGGCGGTGGGTGGAGGAGTTGAGGGAGGTGCGGGGGAAGGCGGTTCATGAACCGTTTAAGGGGGCGGGGGAGGGAGGGGGAGGGGGGAAAGGGGGGACGGCTTCGGATGCGCAGGCTGCAAGGGTCGCGAGCGCGAATGGCTATCCGAGGAGGATTGTTGAGCATAAGGAGAGTAGGGAGAGGTGTTTGGAGAGGTATAAGGAGGGGTTGGGGACGGGGGGGTAGTAGGTTTTGGGGGGGGGGGTTGTGAGTGGATGGATTGTAAACTATGAATGAGTAAGCTAGTAAGCTATAAGCATTAATATCCAAAAGAGAGAAAGAGGAATGAAATACAACTAGAAGAAAGTAAGTATATGAGTATACAAATGAGTATTAATATTATTATTTGGTTTTTGCTTCTGTTTGTTTTTTATTCATCTTTTGTAAGGAGATAGATCTGTGTTTATTTCTGTCTGTGTTTCTTCATCAGGAGAATATCACATCACCCCTCAAAAATATATCCTACCAACGAAAACGAAAAAGAAAAATGTCAGACCCGTATCTGTGCTCCAACGAGATGCTCTAACGTCACAGCTCATCAGAAGGCCAGTATATTGTATATCATTCTTCGGCTCATCCTGCTAAATGGGTTATGAAAACCATCAAGAGATAGCATCGGACTCCTCGAACATATATATTCCACTTGCAAGTGTAGTTCGAGAAGTTTCGAAAAGCCGATATGCATCGTGAATGGGATATATATATATGTATGTATATATATGAATTGAATAAAAAAGTCCAGTCGGCATGGCATAACCATCAACATCACCAAAGACAATGAAAGAACTATGTTTTGTTGGACGTGGAATGTGTCGTCGATTCGTAATCACAGATGTGAAGTGACTATCTCAGCGTATGATGGCTATAAAGCTCATTCTTTCTTTCCTTCCTTCACTTGATGTACATCCTCCACTCCTCAATCCCAGCCTTCCCAGGTATCCATCCCAACCATAAAAATTGCCCAATCTATTCACAAAAACCCATCAGTTCAGTTCCAATCCAACAAAAGATATATATATATATGTATATAATTTCGAAATCGTGTTGATTGAATCGAGGGAAATCCCTGGGAACCTACCGAAAGAAGCCGAAAAGTGCAACATTTATCTTTGGGATTGACCACTCCAGACGTTCTTCAACAAACCATCACGCTGTGCCAATCGGTTCAAAGAATCATCACTCTCCCCCATAGCTCTGATGAATCCGCAGAGAGCATAAACTTGGTTCTCGCCGGTCGCGCGTCCGTTCTCGTCCACCTTGGCGATGGAGATCTGAACCGATCCGTGGTCCTTGGCCTTGATGATGCGGTTGGTTGCGCTGCACTTGCGTGGAACGTAACTGTTGAGAGAGAGGAAAGGTTAGAATCAATTTTTGACCATCTTCTATGGCTAGCTATGGATATGGGTGAAATTGTGCGTGTTTTCGAGAGAGTGGTTTTTTAAACGTACAGATCAACGAGTTCTCCCTTGTCGTTTTCCATTTTTGCGACTTTGCTGGTTGGGTGAGCGGAACGAGATGTGAGGATTTTCTTGATTGGCGTTGGCGTTGTCGTTGGCGTTGAGGTCGTCGAGGGGTGATAAAATTCTTGTTTTGTGTGGGCTGGAGGATGAAAGGTTGACGGTAAGCGAGGTTTTTTTTGTGTTGGCCGTGAATGTGAGGCATTGATTTATGAGAGCTATCATGTGATTTGGCGCATTTTTCGAGTCGGGTTTGAAACTAGGGAGAGTTAGTTATAACAACAGCTAGCAACAGCAACAGCAACAGCGATATCAACACCAACATCAATATCAATGTCAATGTCAACGTCAAGATGATATGATCACGACGAGAAATACCGAATTTTAACTTTTCAATTCATCGTGTGGCGCCTTCTACTACTAGGAAACTGCGCCTGGCGCAAAGTTTCCTTGAGTAATAGTATCAAAATGGCGAATACGGGCCCCGATATGATTTCCTCTTCGCCGCTGCGACAATTGGCATCCTACAGTATATCTTCGCCCCTTTTACCTTCCTTGGATGAGATTTTCAAACAAAAGAATGTCCGAGGTAGCAATATCGCACCCATTCCTACAGGCACCGCAACAACTTTCGCGAGCGCGTCTACTTTGTTACGAAATTCTTCTTTTGGATCTTTTCAAGGAATTGGTACGGCTCGGTCATTGACAATAGATGCGGTGCAGGATGCAAACGAAACCGAGAAATCTGCGAAGCCGAAAGTGTCACGAAAAGCCGCTGGAAAGAAGGACGATGGGTCAGTTGAGAAAGTGGCAAAAGCCCCCAGAAAGACTGCAAAGAAGAAGGATGAAGGAGCCGGGCGTGTGGTAGAGGGATCGGTGAAAGAGGTTGTGGAAGTCGTGGCGAAAAGGAAGCCGCGAAAATCTAGAGCAAAGAAGGGAGATGATATTGAAGGAGAGGGTGAGGGTGTCGCAGATACCATTGTACCGGGGTTTATAGAGTCGGCAGTTGAAAAGAAAACGCGTAAACCCCGGGCTAAGAAAGGAGATGATGTTGCAGGAGAAGTTGTGAAAGAGAAGGTACCGCGCAAACCTAGGGCCAAGAAAATCGATGTCGAGCCTGGAAGTGAAATTGTGCCAAAGGAGAAAGCAGTTAAAAAGGCAGATGGGGACACAAATTTACAACCAAAGATGGTCCAAGGTAAAGTCACCAAGACTGCTAATTTTTCAAATACAGAAAAGGTCAAAGTTCAAAAGGCCGAGACTGTGAGTAAACATTTTTCGGTCAACCCAATAATTGAAGAAGAAATAATTGCAGAGGATGGATCTGGATTGGTGGAGGCTATCAAGAGAAGAAAGAACTGGACTCCACCAAAACCTACACAAGTCCCAATTGCCATTGAGGATAGTCCAGCCGATGATGGCTTGGATACCAGTAGCAAAGGCTTTACGGATTTATTGAGGAATTTTGGATATAGCAGTAATGAAGCTAATACCATTGACAAGAGTGTCACTTCGGGGGTATCTACTGGAGCAGCTGCAACAAGGAAAAGAAAATTAATTGAGATGGTCACAACAAATATTCCCCCAACAAGCGGCACAAAAGTCACAAAGCAGAAAGCCGTCAAGAAAAAGGCTAGAACAATTACAGATCTTGCAACATCGGCTTATGCAAAAGATGAAGATAATTGTGGTACTGATCTCGATGCGTCTGCGCCATTACTCCAATACTTCCCCCAGGCAGGTTCTGGAGGAGTTACAAGTGGTGGCTTCAAAATACCGCCCAAACCTAGATCAAAGAGTCCAGCAAAGGGTAAAAAGCGTTCCGCAGATGAACCAATTCTTCTTTCCCCAGAATCTGCATTGGAGCAAGTAGGCAAGCAAGATTTTGTGTTTGGAACCTCGAGTCAATTAGCACGAGAGGATTCTCCTTCATTGCTACGCGACTTGCATGATGCTATGCAAGCATCCAATGAATTGGATGATTGCGATGACCCTTTTGTTTCGCCTCCCACAAAGATAGCTGAAAGAGCGAAACGAAATCTTTGGTCTGTTGCGGCTCGTGATGATAATGGGGACTTGATGGATATTGAGACGGTAGACGTGGTACATACACCTATTGCCAAGCCGCGAGATAGGATTATACTTTCACAAAATCCTTCATCGTCATGGATTACTCCTGCGAAGGACGAGTGGCTTGATATTGACGAATCTGAGGAAGACCGACCCCCTTCTACCCAGGTTCCAACAAGACAAATGGGCCCAATTGAGATGTCCATCAATCTTGAACTTTTGAATTCCTCGAAAGATGGCTCTTCTTCTCCAAAAAAGAAGGCTACCAAATCTTCGATGACTACAAGCGCCACTCCTAAGAAAATCGAAGCGTCAAGTATGCCCGCATATGAATCATTTACTACACCACAATTATTGCGCGAAATTAAAAAATACAAGTTTAAGGCAATCAAAAGTCGAAAGAGGATGATTGATCTGTTGATCCAGTGTTATGAAAGTCAGAATCGCCCTGCGTTGGGTATTCTGCAGGGAAATCTTCCAATCGCGGTGCAGAAGCCATTGGAAAAGTCTAAAGATGTAGCCAGCTCCTCTACTCATGTCGATGCCAGTATTTCCTCTCCTCAACGAGGTCGCGGACGACTGAAAAAAAGTACAACTGCTACCATCGCAACATCTAAACCTAAGTCCAAGGCAAAACCTAAAGTGACAGAAACGGTGGCATCGTTAGAAACGGACAGTGACACACCGCTCTCTAAAACACGCACACCGAAAAGATCCAAAAAGGGGAGAGAACCTCTCGAAGATATCTCCAATCCTGATCCTCCCTCTACACCTTCATCGCCACGTCGATCCCCCTCTCGAAGTCAAAAAGCATCAAAGGCTCGAGAATCATCTCCTACTGATGTTGATCAGGATGATGAGGTGCAGCAAGTGCAGCTTTTTGCTCACATCTCTACTGCGATTACGAGTGCGCCACCTTCACAAGATGCATCGAGTCCAAGTTGGCATGAGAAGATATTACTTTATGACCCTATTGTTTTGGAAGACCTGGCGTCCTGGCTTAATACTGGAGCACTGGGCAAGGTGGGTTGGGATGATGAAGTGGATCCAAAAGAGGTTAAAAAGTGGTGTGAAAGTAAGAGTATCTGCTGCTTGTGGAAAGAGAGGCAAGGGGGTAGAGCGAGGAGTAGAATTTAATGCATGGAATAATGGTTGTTTGTCCGATGGCCTGTTTTCTACTCTACGGTAGCATTTCTACTTTGTTTTTTGTATTGTGTGAGAATGAGAATGGGAATGAGAATGAGATTCATGACGAGTATTGTCGGTTTTGATTAGTCACTTTATGTTGGATGTATAGCCTAGTTAGCTCTCTCTGGAGACGCTTATGACATTCAGATCATTGAAGCAAATCTTACGATTGCATTTCCTACACTGGCATGTTCAGTTTAATTTTCATTTTCTTTACAAAACCTCAGGGTGTATGTGTGTGTGTGTATGTGTATGTGTATGTGTGTGCTTCTAAACATAAGTTATTAAATATCGCCCACCCATCGCTTTCGAGGGATAAAACGAGCAATATATAGCCCAAGGATCTCGGTAATGTATGTATGTATGTATGTATGTATGTAAGTAAGATTACAAGTGGCTTTATCGGTAAGGAAGTATAAGGGGGATGTGGAGAAATGGAGTGGATGAGTGGGTTGATGGATGGGGCTGTATGACATTGATTTATGATGTAGATGTATAATGTGATTGAGAAGTAGGAAGTGTGATTGATGATGTGAAATTGCGATTTGGATCTAGGTTTGAGTTTGGGTTCGGGTTTGGGGAAGAAAAGGATGGATGGATGGATGGATGGATATTGAACTTGGTGATGAATGCTGGTGTTTTTGTTGTTGTTGTTGTATTGGATATATTCAATATGCATTAGCTAGCTGGCACTCTGGCTGGTTGTGAGTCTGTGATGTGCACGATTATAGGGTTAGGGTTAGGGTAAGGAAGGGTAAGGGTAGGGTAAACTTACATTTTTGTAATATGCGAGAGGTGATTAATTAGTATGATGGATAGATAGATCGATAGATCGAAAGTACATGCATACTGCATACTGCATACTGCATACTGATACCCAGAACCTCCAACCGTCACGGTAAGGTTAACTAACTAACTACTCGAGAGTAGTGCAGCAAGTAGAAGGAGGCCAGCCGTCTTTAATGATTACAATCATGAATTCGAAGCTCTTTAGGGTCAGCGGCAGGATAGGATAGGATAAGCATAAGCATAATAATCGTAATCATAATTGCAGTCGGAAAACATGCCGAGATAGGGATTCTGAAAATTCATAAGACCAGTGCAACTGCAACGCGCACGCCCCCTCAATCAATTGTTCCGCTCCTCACACTTGCAGTTCTCATCCTCCTCGCATTCTCCACAAGCTTGAGAGGTCTATAGACGGGATCCCACATCTGTTCGCGAATCCACTCCTCCAATTCTGCATCCTGGGTGGGAATATCCTTTTGCTGTGCCAAGCCCTCTGCGACCGCAGTTTGGATGACGGCTTTGGCGATGTGGACGCTGATTTCGCGCACGTCGACTACATCGGGTAACAATCCCTTATCAGGGTTCTTCAATGCTGGACTCTGTGCAGCGAGTGCCTTGACGGCCGACACGAGCATTTTATCGCTCAAGAGCTTGGTGCGGGAGAGGACGCATCCGAGACCGATACCGGGGAAACAAGTTGAGTTGTTGCATTCAGCGACTTCGTACTCGCGGCCTTCGTATTGGACGGGCGGCGATGGCGAGCCGGTGGCGATTAAAGCTTTGCCTTTACTCCATTCGTTGATATCTTTTGGATCGGCTTCGTGGAGGCGCGTGGGGTTGCTGAGGGGGAATACGATGGGGCGGTCGACGTGGGAGGCCATTTCCTCGATGATTTCTTTGGTGAAGGATTTAGGTTTAGTGGATGTTCCGATCAAGACATGTGGTTTGACTTCTTTGATGACTGCAAGGAGATCTACGTGGTTCTTGCCTTTCCAGTGGGAATCCTCACAAGCATATGGGATTTGTGCGTGGGTAAGTTTGTCGCCATGGGACTTCAAGAGGAGACCAGGCTTGTCGACACAGTAGATTTGTTTGGCGGCTTCTTCCTTGGACTTTCCACTGTCGGCTGCAATGGCGTCGCGGACTTGATCTGCAATTCCAGTTCCAGCGGTGCCGGAACCGAAGATTACGATTCGTGCTTCTTCAAGCTTGACCTTGCTTACCTGGAGACCGGTTAGCATTGCTGCGAGGGTGACACATCCTGTTCCTTGCACATCATCGTTGAAGCAGGCAATATCGGAACGATATCGATCGAGGATTCTTCGGGCTGGACATGTGTTAGTCTTTTATGCTTGAGGGGAAGTTTATCTGCTTACCATTTGAGAGACCGAAATCCTCGAAATGGATATAGGCGTTGGGATAAAGCTTTCTTGCGTTTTGGACAAATTTGTCTACAAAATCATCGTACTCCTTTCCTTGCACTCTAGGTCTCTTCAAGCCAAGGTATAAATCATCATTGAGAAGCTCCTCGTTATCGGTTCCACAATCCAAGACCACTGGGAGCGTTCGATTTGGGTGGATACCAGCACACAGTGTGGTGAGGACTAGCTTCGCAACAGAGATCAAGATGCCACCAACTCCTTGGTCACCGATGCCAAGAATTTCTTCGCCATCTAAGGAATGTTAGCACAGTTGGTATGCGTCTGAGTGTACTCGAATTACCTGTGACAACGATATAGTCAATATCATCTGGCCCACCAAATTGAGCCAAGTCGTCGTAAACTCGATCGGTATTCTCGATACTCAAGAAGCAACCGTCGGGTCTCCTGAATGTTCTAGAATAATTCTCAATCGCTTCGCCTTCTGTTGGTGTATAGATTATGGGAAACATTTCCTTCATGTGGTCTTGGATCAACTGATGTCGAGGTTAGAACCATTCCTCACAACATGCGTAGATGGAAATGTCCCCCACGTGATCTCTCAACAGAGATACCCAAAAGGTACATGGAGACAAAGATCGGGCGTGATATCATGGGCAAGATAGGGAGAACTTACCTTATAGAAAAGAACCTCATTCTGATCGACCAAGGAAGTCATGAAGGTATTCTTCGCCAAATCATCTCGTTGAGAACTGTATTGATCATAAGCTCTCTTGGCCTGCTCATCCAACGTTGATACATGTGCAGGTAGTAAGCCAGTCAGCTTGAGCTTCTCACGTTCATCTGCTGGGAAGCCAGCACCCTTATTGAGGTATGGTGTATTGAGAAGTGCGGTACCAGTTAAAGCACAATCTAGAGGGCCACTGGTGCTGAGAGGAAGGTTTCCAAATTTGGCACTCTTCTGGCGGGATGAGGTGGCGTTGGAAGACATGACTGGTCGTTGGTTGTGTTTGAGGGCAACTGAATTCCATTGTAAGGAGCGTTGGAGTAAGAGTAAGATGGCAAAAACGTGACAGTTACCGTGACCGAATGCCGACTAACCTTATTTGGCCTAGCGTCGATTGACATCCGCAACGCTCTTCCCCCCAAGTCCCAACTAACTTACTTACATTCACATTGTATGATGAACTCGCCGTTTTATCTGACTCTCTCTCTCTTTCTATTGCATTTTCCTTTCAAATGATGCCTTGTTGAAGGCATTGTGGCTGGAATTGGATGTTGTTTTGTATACCTGCCTGCGCACATGCCAGAAGCTGTATGCAAGTGATACAGTGGATGTGTGACTGGAAGAGCTTACGTTGAAGTTCCCAACGGCAAGATGATAATTTGATGCAGTCAAGGAATTTCGCTTGATGTCCCTACTTGGTCTTGCCGGGAGCGGAGAGGGGCGCGGGGAAATAAATTATGACTTGATTGCAGACTGTGATGAGCCATCTTATTCCAAGCTGCTGAGGAATCAACTTTTCCATATTTTGATGATGGTTCATAGCCTTGGAACATTTTCGCCGCACATTTAAGGGCCAAACCTCCCTCCCTCCTTTGAAATCCTCTCATTCCTCTTCACAACCCTCAACCTCAACCTCAACCTTTCATACCTACTCTAAGTCTTCACTTCTGTCTTTCTCAAATCATACATTCGATACACCATGTGTGTATACAGGTGGACAAAATCCAGATGCGGATGTACTGTCGGTGAACGATACTGGGACTATTGCGCGGGAGCCCTTGCCGTGCATTTTTGGTTAAAAGATGAATTGCATCCGTGTCCTGACAGAGATGATAGTGGGGGCACTGTGATAGTCAACAGCTATTGCCGTAAGAAAGACAATTGTCGCCAAAAAGTGTTTCAAGAATGCGGTTGGACTTGCGATAAATGCAGATCCACGGTTGCTGCTAGCGTTGACAATACAACTTGTGCTTGCGGTCATCAGAATTGTTATCTTTGCTGGGCTAATTAGAAAGATACTGGGGTTGCAAATAACGTGAGTTTGACTTTTCTCTCTCTATAGTAAACATCAACTTACCAAAGACTAATATTTCATGTGCTAGTAGTCATTCTTTGTAGAATGAAGTGGAGTGGAGTGGAAGCTTAAGTTGATGTTTTGTTACTGAAAGATGGCAATTTGATATAAAAAAAGGGGTATTGAAGGATTAGGAGAGGAGAAGATGGGTGAGGGAGGGGTTTGGGGTGCTTTACTGAGAATGCTGAGCTTCAAGTCATGTTTCGAGATAATTCAACAATGATCTTGGTTCATGATTAAAGTTAGCAATCAAGAGTCTTTACCACAGCAGCATTTTTTTTTTTTGAGACTAAATACTAACTTCATTGACTAACTCCTTGAATCGCTTCTGAATTCTCTCTTTAGTCTAGTCAGATATATCCCTACAGCCTATTATTATTTGTTGTTTTATTCAAGTTCAATTATATCGAGGAACAGAACGATTAATAGGTTCATCATTATATTTAATTAAATATTCCTTGACTCTTTTAATCATCCAAATCATATGGAATACTAAACGCGTGTGTGGTGATACAACTTAACTAATCTATCCAGATGATTCTCGGGGTGTATAAATGCTAGCACTTAATCATTATCTATCATTATTCCAACTCTTATTTAGAGCATCGCATTAGATCAAGGGCAGGTAGGTAATTCTGGCTACCAAAATTCGCCATCGATCGTCGTATAAGTACTTCGAGCTGCTGAGAACCAAACTCTCTTTTAGGTTTATCACGAAAAGACCAATCTAATTCAAAAGCCCCGAGGTCTGACTATTGTTCTCCCTTGCAGCTTTCTTCTCATCATCAAGTGCTGCACCGCAAATAGAAATATTAAGATAGAAGATCCAGCGCCAGTTGGCCACTCACTGTTGCAACGGTTGCTGCAATCCTATTCGGAATCAACTCTTGTGCTTCTAATGCAAACAGTTGCGACAACGTCACTTTTTTGCATCCATAAGCACGGGGGGGTTCTCCACAAGCGGCTAAGGCAGAGGGAAAGTATGCCTTGTGCAACAGAACGAGAGCCATGAGGGGATAGAGATTGTGGATTTTTGCGATAGGAGAATGTTTGTGTTGGGATTATATATTTATGATGGAATTCCCGAATCCAGATTGATTGTTGAAAGGATCTCTAAGATCAAGAAGAACATTAAGAACACACAAAAGGAACTGTAGAAGGCATAATTGAGGAAGCACTGTAGTTCGAATGACTAATTCTAGATTTTCGCATCTAGTAGCTGACTAGCTCACTGCTGTCACTGCACACAACCTTGCTGATGGCCGGCCACCTTGTTCAAAATTGCTCAAAGTAGACAATGGAGAAAAGTGATACTGTTTGGTTGTAGTATGTAGGTACGCAAGGAGCCACACTCCTGGAGAATTCTCATAAAGAGTAGAAGTATGGACTATGAAGGTCCTTTGATTAGTTTTGCAACATATCCTCTTGTGAAGGTATAATCTTTGGGGATTATACCCTATTTCAACCTCCATTCAATATCGACACAAGACGCGAAGATATTGAAAGGCTCCTCAAGAGAAGAGTCTCATATATGAGTGCCAATAACGGCTGAGTGATTGATCAAGGTATTGCGATGGTGAAGCGGTTGAAAAGCCGGTAGGATGGATGAAAGCACACCCTCCTTCACATGAATCCTATGTTATATATTGACTTACCCTCCTCCTGATTCAAGAGATTGATTCGAATTCTCCATAACATAAGAGGGAATGAATATCCAGATTGTTGGAACTTCGAAGGTTGATCATGAACAAGCGGAAGAGGAAAAAGACGAGAGATAAATTTTGTGAGCTCAGATCGCTTGGCACCCACGTGATCAGGACGCTAATCCTAATCTATGTTTGTCTTGTCGGATCAACATGATCCTCCATTTGCCGAAGCACGAAATCTTTCAAGCCAGCTTCATCATTTCTCAGATCACAGCTCATATTCGTGAATATCTTTTTCCTTTCATCCCCTTTTGATCCACGCTCAACTTAACATATCCATTCTCCAATCGACATAATGGTAGGAAAGAAGAAGCGCGGTCATCCCGATATCGAGGAGCTATTGGCTCGCCCTTGGTGTTATTATTGTAAGTTTCACCACAATTCTGATCGTCGCGCAATCGTGATGCTCACCATATCCTTCTCACAGGTGAGCGCGACTTCGACGACTTGAAGATTCTCATCTCCCATCAAAAGGCGAAACACTTCAAGTGTGAACGATGTGGTCGCCGATTGAACACCGCTGGAGGTATGCAAAACGTTCTCTTTGGTCGTCAAGTCACGCTAACGCAAAACTGGCAGGACTCTCTGTTCACATGAATCAAGTACATAAAGAAACCTTAGCAAGTGTCGACAACTCTCTGCCGAATAGACAGGGTCTCGAGGTCGAAATCTTTGGTATGGAAGGTATCCCGGAAGATGTAGTTCAAGCACATAATCAGCGCATAATTGCAGGTTTCTATCAAGCAGAGCAAGAGCGTCGTGCCGCTACTGGAAACCCTGCCCCAGGAACTGCCAACGCCGGTGGTGGGCAAGCGAAAAAACCCAAGGTGGAATCACCTGCAGAATTGAAGAAAAGGTTAGCAGAGCATAAAGCCCGAAAAGCTGAACAGGCAGCGAACGGAAATAGCGGTGCAGATACACCTTTAGACGGTGGTATCCAGAGCGTCGCAAGCCCTTTGAGGGCGGCACAGAGTCCAGGTGCATTTGTGAGTTTTCTAATGTCCTTATGATAAACCCTCAAACTGATCTCTATGAATAGAACGGCTCCCCATTTCCGGTCCCCCAGAATTCTTATGGTGCTGCTACACAAGGTGCGGGTTATGGACCATTTTCTCAAGAACCGTACAGTCAACCTGCGGCAGCTTACCCACAGCCATATAACCCACAGCCGCCCTTTCCTGGACCTGTCGGTCAATCTTACCAACCTCAATATCCACCTCCACAATACCCACCCAACGCTTACCAGCCATCTCCATATGTTGCAGGCTCTCCCCCTCCAGCACCGTTCAGCGGATTTCAACCACCACCATCCCACACTCCACCTACACATGCCGGTCTCCCTAATCGACCTCCCAGTCTTCCAGCAGCACCTGGCCTACCTCAAAGGCCATCTTTTGGTGCACCGTCAGTTCCATCATATCAAATGCAACAAATGCATCAGAAAGGTGGTTGGAATGGTAATGGATGGAATGGACAAGATCAAAACTCAGCTATGTCATCAGCTTATCCTCATCCTCCAGGTCTTAACGGGGAACATTCGACTAACGCATCTACTGTGGATGACTTTGTTTCAGGCGCTGCCAGAGATGCTGATGATGACATTGACAAAATAATCAGGATGGCAGAGGCAGGTATCAAACCTCCTAAGAAGGATTCCGCCGATCCAACAAAAACCGAAGCTCCAGGAGCAGTCGCCGCTCCTGAAATTTCCGACAAACCAGAACTAAATCCCAAAGCCAAGGCCGAAGGCGCAGAGAAGAAGTCAAAGAAAGATAAGCCGATGAAGATGATATACTCAGATAATGACGTCAGTCCGGAGGAGAAAATGGCAAAGATGCCCAGGTACGCATTTGTCCCAGATGGAAAGATTGAAACATCCCTTGAGGAGAGTGTTGCTGCCGTTACTGTCGCCAATTGACAATGTTGGATGAAATTTTGAGGATACTCAAATCCCGCCTCGGATCCTCTCCCAAAGAATATATTTGTGGGTTTCGATGCTCATCTGAGCGTATCAGACATCTCGACATATTGCGGTTGCATTCGATGATGGGCAGGAATGGTGCTGAAAACAGCTAAGTTTCTCGGGACTACGTTTGACTTTATGTTATTGAATACTCGCCTTCTGACTTTAGTGTCTACTTTTGGGGATCGAAAGAGTTCTTGCATTGCAGTGGTAAGTTCCGTCGATGATGGAGTTTTGGAATCACATTTTAGAAAAGCAACACGACGGATGGGATACTGTTTGTGGAGGTCACAGAATGAAATTAAGAAGCTTGCCTGTAAGTACTTCAAGGTTAGCGATCTCTACATCATACACTTTCTATAATTCCAAACAAAAATTTTCGTACTTCGTCGCTGCTTCGTACATTTCGTGATCCGTTATACTTTGTTTGCAATTACTTGAAAAATAAAGCTCTGCCAGTTTCATTGTTGATTGCCATAGTTGGTGGAAATCTTTTTGAGCCTATTGGTTCGGGTATCACATAATGGGGTCGATAATTGAAGTTATTCATTCTTGCAGATCTGCTACATTCTTGGGTTAGATACATGCATTATTCACCCACTGCTTCTCCCACTATTGCAGTCATATGAGATTTGTCCTCCGATTTCATCCAGGCTAAATAGTAGAGTTGTTTATAATGAATTCTGCAAGATCATTTTACTGATCTCCGCACCACTCTTTGGGAAAAGAACTACACCGCTTTACTTTACGCATAAATTCACCAGTACTTGGCTTGCATTTGCATGACTACCATGCTCTCAGGCACAACGAAAATGCTTTCAAAGGGTTGCCTTTACCCTTACTCTCAACTCATTATGATTGGACCTGATGGCACGACCTTCTCTATTCGACATCTGCACAACGGCTGCTGTATCCCTCTGATCCGTTACTACTGTAAGTTGCATAAGAGTTAAGTTTAGGCTTTCTGTATGGGGCCCTGGATTTCTTTTTTGAAGAATGCTGCTGCAGTAGTTAATAATCCTCAATTCCTACTGCAGTTGCTCTCTAGTTTGATATCATTCCTCCTTTCATTCGATTATTTTTCACTTCGGCACGTGCCTTTCTCATAGTTCTTCATACATGCAGTGATAGATACTTCAGCCACTGCCCATTCAGAATGAAATCTTTCAACATCGTTAGACTACCTCTTTTTCTTAGTCCATTGACACTACTTTTCCCCATCTTGACTGCAGCATTGGGCCAAGATCCCACAATTACAACGATAAAACCTAAAAATGACACATCTTCGCCTTTGCAGATTGCAGGCAAAGGACTAAATGGGCAGATATTAGTGAGTAAAGAGGAATGGTGGGGTGTGCTGAGAGCTGTTGAGGATTTGGCTGGGGACTTGGGAAAGGTTGTGAGTGAAAATTTGACGTTGGCCTATTGGAGTGGTAATGCTGTGCGGAGTGCTTCGACGAGAGGCTCAGATTCTGGCAGTGAAGGAAGTGGGAGTGGAAGTAGTCGCCCACCCCCGCCCCATCAAGTAAGTGGACAGCATAATGGCAATGGAGAAGGAGCAGTGGTTGGGGATATCGCGAATCCAGGTGGCGATACGGGACATGATGCGACAGTAGACAGCGGAAATGGTGGTGGAATCGAGGTCCTTTATACTTATAGAGCGCCGACGAATAATATTAATGTAGGTTTTTTTCGATCTTTTCTTTTCTTTTGATAGTTAGCCGAATACGTACTATCATTTCACGCCTCAAGTTATCCAAATGAGAAATCTTACACAGGCATAGTATACACTTGGTCCAGAGCAAAACTTCACTGGTCCTACTCTCTACCCCTCCAGCCATGCATGCACGGTTCTCATTGTTGGGACTTTAACACAATCCCCACTCATCACACAGCTTATCTCATCCGGTCACCTAGACCCCAATCCAATCCGAGGGAAATGGGAGGCATTCATGTCTGTCATCATCTCGAACCCATTGCCCGGTATCGATAACGCAATGGTAATTGTAGGAAGCGATCTCCGAGGTACAATATACGGACTTTACGATATCAGTGAACAAGCGGGTGTTAGCCCTTGGTGGTGGTGGGCAGATGTTCCAGTGAGAAAACAAGATGGTGTTTGGGCATTAAGTCCAAATCCAACGCAGCAGCATGGATCAGGACCAATATATCCGCCCCCAGGGGCTCCGAGTGGTGGAATGCAGGTTTTAAAGATTCAGGATACGCCGAGTGTGAGGTATAGAGGGTTCTTTCTCAATGATGAGCAACCGGCCCTGACGAATTGGATCAAGTGAGTCATGAAACTCTTCACTCCTCTTTCAATTCGTTTTTGTTTTCATTTTAGTAGAGTTAGAAACAGCCTAGAATAATACGCTCATTAACGTTGTCAGTGCGAATTATCCAAAAGGAAAATATGGGCCAGGGTTTAATCATTACTTCCATTCTCGAGTCTTCGAACTCCTGTTGCGATTGAGGGCCAATTATTTCTGGCCGGCTCAGTGGAATAGTATGTTCAATGTGGATGATTATGCCAACCAACCATTGGCTGATGCGTATGGAATTGTGATGGGAACAAGCCATACGGGTGTGTTCGTCCCCAAGCAAAAAGTCACCGCATACGAGCTAATCTAAAATAACCACAGAGCCTATGACGCGTGCCACCAAGGAATGGTCTACTTTTGGCAAGGAATATGGCGGCAACGGGCAATGGGAGTATCACACTAACAACGCATCTGTCATTCCATTCTTTGAGTATGGGGCTCAGCGTGCCGCTCCCTATGTTGCAAACACTCTTTTCACGATGTCCATGCGCGGATCCGGTGATACTGCTCTGTCCTTGACTCAAGCTGAAGCTATTTCGGTACTGGGCGATGTAGTGACAAAACAAAGAGAGATTTTGGGGGAAGTGTTCCAAGGGAAAAATGTGACTGAGATCCCGCAGACATGGTGCTTGTATAGTGAGGTTCAAGGGTATTATGATGCTGGGATGACGGTTCCAGAGGATATCACGCTGTTGTGGGCGGATGATAATTTCGGGAATGTAAGGAGGCTGCCATTGGATAACGAGACGAGTAGGAGTGGCGGAGCTGGTGAGTAAATCCCTAGACGTATTTGAGGAGATAGGGTTGAGTATACTGATGCATGGTTGACTAGGTGTTTATTATCACGTGGATTATGTTGGACCCCCGAGAGATTATAAATGGATTAACACGATCCAACTCGAGAAGACTGTCGAACAGGTTAGTTTGATCTTCGTTCTGTCTCAGTCACAATATATGTCTAATGAAAGACGCCCATAACAGATGCAACTCGCCTCCGCTCGTCAAGCAAACCGCATCTGGATGCTCAACGTAGGTGATCTCAAACCTCTCGAGATTCCCATAAACCACTTCATGGATCTTGCCTATAACACACCTCAATGGGGCTACGATTCAGTTCCCAAGTGGCTTACACTATGGGCTGCCCGAGAATTTGGGCCGGAATACGCTTCAAATATCTCAGGCATTGTAGATAAATATGGCATGTTGGCCGCAAGGCGTAGGTATGAAAACATCGATATGACAGTTTATTCGGTGATCAATTACAATGAAGCCGATGCTGTTCTTGCACAATGGGAACAATTGGCCCAGGAAGCTCAAGCTGTTTACGATAAATTGGGAGCTGATTGGAAGCCGGCTTATTATGAGATGATTTTACAACCCGTACTTGGAGGACAGGTGGTAAATCAGATCCATATCGGTGCGGGTAAGAATGCGCATTATACGGAGCAGAAGAGAAATGCTGCGAATGAAGTTTTTCAAGAGGTTTTGGATGCTTTCAAGAAGGATCATAACTTGACTCAAAGGTATCATAATTTGCTTGATGGGAAATGGAATCACTTTCTAGACCGTGGGTTTTCTTCCCCTTTCACCCCGCAACCTCATCGTGGAAAGATACTCATGTTCGATAGAAACTCATCTTGGTTATGATTATTGGCAACAACCCATGCGCAATGCACTTCCTCCCATGACATATGTCCAAGCTCTCGAGACTTCTCTGGCAGGGAACATAGGGGTTGGAATCGATGGCTCAAATGCTACAGTATCTGGAGACGACAATTATCACACCCTTTCTTCAGAAGTGTTAACCCTACCTCCCATGGATCCATATGGACCACAAACTCGTTACATCGATATCTTTGCTCGCGGCCTCCTCGGCTGTAGCTGGACCATCAATGCTTCTCAACCTTATGTTCATTTATCCCAAGCATCGGGTATAACTGGCGGATCAAATGGCACCGATACCCGAATCTACGTATCGGTCGACTGGTCATCCGCACCTCAAGCCCCGAACAGCACAGTCGTGACCCTTCTCATAAGCTCTTCCTGCGAAGATGGTCAATGGGGAAACTACGATCCCCCCTCCGTCCTACTCCCTGTAAACAATACAATAGTTCCCGCGAACTTCTCCAACGGCTTCGTAGAATCCGACGGCCATATCTCTATCGAAGCAGATCACACTTCCTCCTCCACCTCTGTAAATGGCGTATCATACATCACGCTTCCAGGACTTGGCCGTACTAGCAGTGGTGTAACGCTACATCCTGTACTTGCGCCTACGCAAAGCACCACCACCGGCCCCGTCCTTCTTTATAATCTGTATACTTTTACCCCCACGCCCATTGCAAACATCACGCTCTTCATCTCGGCAGCATTAAATCAAAACGGGCGTGAAAGAACGCTCAAGTATGCCGTCGCGATGGATGATGAGACTCCGCAAGTAATACAGTTTGTGCCGAGTAGTGTTTCGACGGCAATTTTCCCCGCGGGATGGGCAGGCGCCGTGGTCGATGGCGTTTGGGGGCAGAGTAGTGGAAACACGACGACGACGAGTCATACGGCGCTGAAGAAGGCGGGAGAGCACACGCTGAGGATCTGGGCCATTGAACCTGGGCTTGTTTTTCAAAAGGGTGAGTCTTCTGTTATGTATTTTGAATTGTTGTGGTGATACTGCGTTGGGCGTTGGTGAGATGTGAAAATGATTCACTGACCCATACCCATAGTGATAGTTGACTTGGGGGGAGTACGACGAAGCTACCTGGGTCCCCCGGAAAGTTTCAGGATTGGCGGACGTGAAGTTGTAGGCAAGGCCAAGACAAATCTTGCGGGTTTGGATGTAAGGAGGTGGGCCACAGGCGTTGATTGAGATTGAGCGAGGGAGGAAACAATCAAGACGATGATATTCTTGGTGGTACATGCTTAAAGATTATCGTTGTTCTATTATTTGAGGCTATCCTCTGATTAATCAAGCTCTCAGTAGTATATCTGACGGACAGACACTTGCTTTATACAAAGACCAGACTGGCAGTTTGTTCTCAGGGTTCTTAAGTTCATTTTGATGTATGAAAGCCATGCTTAGATAAAAGGAAAAGAACTTAAACACCAACTTGCTTCTATCGCTCCCACCGCAACCATAGTAAGCCATTCCATTCTCCTCTTTGTATCCTATTGTTCCTAGCACTTCAAATGCACCTATCTTGCAAGAGGAAAGAGACCTGGCTGCTTCAATCGGCATGGTTATCTTCTCTCATCTTCTGCCGCATGGCACCAAGTTCAAGAAAAGGTTTGGCTTCGATGCTATTGCAATGTTCGAAGAGAATGTATACGGTACACGCGACACTCTTATGGCTTCTAGCATCCAATCACCCACGTCCACCTCGCCATCCATACTTTTCAAGTCACTTCTTGAACCTCGATCTCGCTTCAGATCACGTGCAAGTTCTCAGGCGATCTACCACGTGGGGGTCGTATACGTGATATATGATATTGATGCTAACATTCACTTCAAATGGGATAACTTTATCTCAAACCAACCGAAGCTTCCGTGTAAGTGTCTTCTAGAAGGCTTGGAGGAGAGATTCACGATGTACTGACAACCAAGTAGTCTTCGCCTCCCCGCAGCTGGAACCATCGTTCGAATCTTGAAGGGATAACCTCAATCAACAGTATCCCTTCCCATCTATTCACCCATCAATCAGACAAGACGTCTAGACGAGCTTGGTGTCCCTCGAAGTATTGCGAGAATCCTGACATACCCAGAGACTGTTACACCACTCAACATCGACAAATTGCATCAGCTCGTGAAAAATGGGCCCAGATGAGCATCCTGATGCCGAATATTTCATCCTCTCTGATGGCACACGCATTGATCTTCGTTATCACAAGCGTCAAGGTGCAGATTTTGGTCTGGATGAGGGATCCATTGAGGAATGGATCCGAATTGTAGAGCGGGATGGGGGTGTAGGGGCAGAAAGGCCATCTTCGCCACCGATGTAAGAAACTCTCGTCCCAAAACTCGCCACCCTCGCTTTCAAAGTCGCAACGAGACTAATACAATGAAACAGTGCCGCGGAGGTAGTTGCGGCCGTAAGGCCAATTGTTGAGATTGCGGCAGGTTCCGGCCTTCTTAAAAGCCAGGACCTGCCGCTCCATCCTCTCTTTCGCCAACAACAACAACAACGACGACGACGACTACAAGAACGACAGCAAATACAACAACAACTAGCCAGAAGAATGGCAACCCAAGAGTTGTTGGCCAACCCGCTGGCTGTCAGCAACCCAAACCCTCTCAATCTCGTCCCCTATTCCTTTACCACCGGCGATTACTCAACTGAATGCAGAGAGACTTATATCACCTCTGCAAATATCACTCCCACTTCGCACGTTCCTGGAATTCCCTCGCCCTACAGCCAGGAGCAGCTTGAGCAGCGTGCTCTCTACATACTTGGCATCCCAGCAGAATGGCAGACGCCAGCCTTCCGTCGAATCTTCCAGATCTACGGAACCGTCGAGAAGTGCCCGATCATCATCGATCTTGCCTCCAAATCCACCTTTCGCTTTGTGATTATGGGCACCGCAGAAGAATGTCTGCGAGCTATGAATTCTGTGCATGGATTTGTTCTCGAGGGAAACACAATTTTTACCACTGCCGCGTTGCCATCGAGCTCTTTGCTCGACCTTCAACGTTTGGGATCTCCTACTTTGCCATCTCAAAGTGAAGGTGAGGATCAAGGTCAACTTACACTCGCCGGTCTCAACATCAGTCATAATAACAACAACGCCGCAGCAGCCAATAGACCATACCTATCTGGCAGCCGTACTCGCGATAAGACGTCAACTACTCACGGTCACCCATCTCCTCCTTTTATGGGACTGCCAATCGTCGAGGTACAGGAAGCAGAGTTGGAGAGCGAGGCTGGCGCTCAAGTCGCCACTCGTAAACACCGGCCTGCACCACTAAATCTCACTGGCACCAATAACATCAGTTCTCGACGCGTCTCACCTTTGCTGCCTGCACAATCACCATTCCCAAATCAAGTTCAATTCGAGTCTATCATTGAAACTGAGGAACCCGAAGGTTCCCTCGATGATACGCCTACACCTACACAACCGGCCTTCCAGACACAAGCAAGCACCTGGGCTGCGATCGTGAGCAGCGCATCTCCAAGCCACCGCAATGTCGACCTTCATCAACCCGACACTCCCCGATCAGGTCGTCGTCTCAGCAGCATCGGTCGCATCCCATCCATGCCCACCATCAAACCCGCCATCCACGAGCCCCTCTCCCACCAAGCCCGCGTCGTTCTAATCCTCAACATCCCCAAAACCATGTCCCTTTCCGACATCAGCAATGCCGTCCGCGAAGGCCCCGTCGTCTGCATTCGATTCGGCGTGGATGCCGACACCGGCAAGCGATTCTCCGGAATCGTCTTCCAATACGCCCACGATGCACAGAACTTCTACGATATCCTGCGTCAGGAGAGAGCAGACAATATGCCGAACCGGTTCCGCTTTATCGCCGATTGCGTGCGCGGCGATCCCTTCCCCATCAACGAAGATATCATCGCCATGGGTGCACCAACCTACGCCAGCCGGCGATTGACCATCGTCAAGAAAGGCTTCTTCTTCACGTTCAACGGCGGAAATCTCCAAACGCTCTGCGAGAAGGTGGTGTCCAAGGAGAACATACAATTGGTTTTCATCTACAATGGTGGCAACGCGACGGTGGTCTTCGCCGAGGTGTCCGCCGCGATCAAGATGAAGGCACGCCTGGATCAACTTCGAGAGAGCGCTGGCAGAGGAGCATGGTCCATGTATGAGAATTTGCAGGTGACTTTCTCCAAGGATCCTTGCGAGTTGGAGGGAGGATTGAATTTGCAAGCTGCGGATGGATATCATGCATAGATGACTGAGTTTTTTTTTTTGACGGTGAAACGATCTTGGCCTTTGGAGATCATGACTTGGGTACAAAGACCTTCAGGCAAGGTTTTCCTTACTGAATGGCTGTTGCTTCGAGATCGTTGGATTGCTTTCGAGTTGGATGTTTCATTTGCTCATGATCACTGGATCCATCACTTTGGATGTCTGTGTTTCTCAAGCAGAGAAGATATGATTATTGCGTTGTATTGTATTGGAGTCGCGCAGGCCTTCTAATTTTCTTTTGTTTTGTATTTGGCGGCAAAAACATGGATATGAGTCTTTTATGAAAAATCTCGGCCATCATGAGGGATATCTCTTCCTGCATATTCGTCTGAATGAATCATAGTCCACCAGGCATCTAAGTCCAGTTATTCACCGCGGATCACCTTCCGTGGCACTCTGTAATTAGTTTTCCTTGACAATAAGATATTCCTGCAAACCACAACCCAAACCCCTATACATCCAATGTCCTGGTGATACAAATCCTTATACAAAACTCCTTCCTGCCAGTGTATCTATCCAAACACTTTCTTCCAAATCGATCCAGAAGGTCTCTTTGCATATACATGATTTGCACAGGCATCTTGATGATCAAACCTCCCAGACCCACTATGTCTCTGTCCACTTCCCCAGACATTGATGGGTAATACACCCAAGCCCCGCAAATTTGCATCCACGCCATCTTTGAAATCCTCACCCGACAACCAACGAGGACGTTGTAAAGATCGAAATTTCTTCCACGTGACTCTTCGTTCAAGTCCTGCATCCATATCTCGTACAGGGTGTATATCCTTCAGGTTCTCCGCCAACATCTCCAGGACAATATCCGTCAACATGGCACCCCCACACACTTCTCCGGACTCTTTCGCATCGACCTTGTCCCCGGAAGGTCGCATTGAAGAATGTTGCACGCATCTCACAATTGCTTTTCTGAGCAATGGATCGAAACGCCCCGGTGCCCACATTGCATATGTTGCGAAACCGAAACTGCGGGACCAGCCCCATTTCTCTCGGATATGAGGCGCCATGTATGGTTCATCGATATCGATTCCGAGGACCAGACTTATGGGGCTGGACCTCTTTCGTCGTTCTACATATCTACTCGTTGAGTTTGGGAATTTCCGAGCGGTAGACAAAGAGGGCTGTTGAATGGCATCAATATCGACATCAAAGCATTTATGTATAGCAATCACGGGCCAAATATCGGGCTCAAGGAAGAATCCACCATGGTACCAAAGCAACAACCAGCGGAAGATATCTGTTTCGAGTTCGGGGTGCTGGGACAGAGTCTGTGCAATGGATGGGATGGATTGGAAGTACGGTAGGATATCCGGGCCTGGCGATGCAGTATATTGTTTGACTTCCCAGCCAGGGTTTGTGATCCGCCATTGCTGCGTCCAATCGCTCCAGGCTCGTGCTTCCGCAGATGAAGTCAATTGCCATATTATCTTTCCTGCTCTTGTTGTATCTTTTTCATGTTCTACAGTGGATGATTTTACGCTCTCTTCTATGCGGATCAACTGTTCCTCTAGCAGGTCTTCTTGTGTATGGTTCGCGTTCTGTCGATATGGGGATATATGTTCATAGATTGGTGTTCTGAGGTGTTCATGAATTGGGGTATTTGTGGAGGCTGAGGGGAATCGATATTTATAGAGGAGGGTTGAAAAGAGGGCTATAAGAACGAGAGTATGAAGGAGATTTCGACACCTGCGACGAGTTGACAGATGGGACATTGTTGAATCATGGCATGATGGAAATATATACCGAGTAGAGAAAGAATACGTATATGAAGTATAGAGATTGGAATGGAAAGGAAAGGGGTGAACTACTTGGATCGACTTGACTGTTCGAGATTTGAAGCTTGGGCGATCATAAAGTGGATCCAACTAAGCTTAACCTTAATTTAACCTTAACCTCAATTTAACCTTAACTTCTTCTATTTTTAGATTCGTGGGGAGGACAGGGGGATGCATTGGACTTCGACATCAATGACAACAAAATATGAGATGGAGATTTTATTTCGCAGAGCTATAGCTATAGTACGCTTGCAAGTCTAACGAAGGCGTCTCGAAGTTGCCCCTTTACTGTTCCCTGTTGTTCATTGTTCAAGATCGAACCGCAAATCCACCCCAGCTAATTAGACACACATTTTGAATATCTACCACAAGGCCATTGATCCCTCACCAGTCTACACTGTCTTGATCCCAAGGAAGATCCTCATCTCGAATTTCAGCACAAAAGAAGCGTTTACCACTATCCCATCTCCGAACGAGACAACCTCCGACACGCGGTTCATCTCCCCTCCTGCTTAGAATCAAGTTATTCCTTAACAGATTTCCTATCATGTCCGCCGATAACATGCCATCATCATACAACTCATCTAAGACTGCACGATAATTTCCGGCGGTCTTATATCCATTGTTGGGACCAAACAGGATAGGCAAATCGTCGCGATCGAACTCCATTGATATAGCTTCCATAAGACAATCGAGTATTTGTCTGTCAGCCAAAGCCCGCGCTTCACGAACGCTCCAAATCCCTATCATAAAAGCGAGTCTCAAATCCTTATCATCAGCAAACCTCTGTCCCCAAAACTTGTTTCGTGAGTCACAAGGGCTTACATTCGCGACTTCATGTACCAGACATTCTCGGAAAAGCACAGGATGGTGAAGCTTTTTAGCAATTCGAAGCAACTCTACGCTATTTTCTTCAATATTTGACGTGAATCGAGGACTTGCTAGCAATGCCGAATCCAGAGAACATGAAAATGCGGGAAGAGCACAATAAAAGTCTGCCAAGCGGTACGTATCGGCGAAAATTTTGTAGTCGTTAAAACTGTATGGTCTGTTGTAGAAGGCACGCAGTAATATGTCAAAAGCCAATTTCTCACCAGACTCAACTCTTTCTTCCTTGAGTTTGGGCGTATTTTCATTTGAGCTGTTTTTCGCATTGGTCTATTGAAAGTCAGAGTTCATCATTTAAGAAAGCATCAGACAAAAGGACCTCAAACAAGGAGCAAGATGTTTCAAACGGATCTTGTTATTCAAAAACTATCACTTACTGATTTTACTGCCTCTAGACCCCATTCTCCATCATTATCAACCACAGAGATATAGTCGTAACGGAACAAAGATGACTTTACGGCTGGAACTTTGTCGGCAGAGTCTAGAAACGTGCGGAAATATGCAGATTGAAGCCTCAAGACGATGGAGTGAACAAGATATTCCTGACCAAAGACGTTGAGGCGGACATCAATTTCAAAGCCTGGGCGCTGAAAGATGATCGGCTGGAACGTTGGCTTGACATTGCCTCCGGCGTCGGGCTTTTGTGGAATGGAGGTAGAAGTGGCCATTTGATGACCGAGATGGGTAAGAAGTACTTAGATATCAGGAAAGGCTGCTTAGATACTTCTTCTTGAGGATCTTGGTGAAGCAGCTCGAGAACTTCTTGAGATGAAAAGGTAAAATTGATTTGACGGGAACGCTAGTCTACCACCACGTGATCACGTAAGTATACATATCAAAGGCAACTCGACTTATACTCTGTATTTATCTCTACCAACCAAGTGCTCTCTCGTTATATCAAACCCAGCCTTCGAATAGCTTTGAAGCAATCGCGGTATTCAAGTACCAGTAACTATGCCCAAAGCAGAGAATGGCGATATTATCTTTGCTAATACCAAATCCATACAGGCGAGGATGTATTAATATCACACAACATGTTGAACACAGAGTTATCTTCCATTCTAATTTGACTCTGCCGCTGATCCCAACACTGATCCCGACGCTGATCCCGACGCTGATCTTGATCTTGATCCCGATCCTGATGCCGATTCTACATGCTTGTATGAACGTTTTGGTTTGCCAGTGTAGCCAACCCGGACCCTATAAACATGTCCTTTATAGCTCAACTCCTCTGGGGTTATAACTCCAGGATTAGGACTCATGTCGAGGTCTTCCAGCCCTGCTGTTGTAAGGATGATCAGGTCGTGACCGAAAAATTCAAAGGCGACCGGTTCTACGGAAGACAAATAGACCACTCCAACAATCTTACCCTGGGGATCGATCCTGATGATCTTTTGCCCATTGAATACCGCGCACCAAATATGTTGTTCCGTATCCATTACCAAAGCCATGGGCCATTCCACGAAATTCTCAAGTTGCATGAATACTCGTTGGTTTGAAAGAGTGCATGCATTGATATCGAAGTCCCATGCCATGATTTTCGTCAATCGGAAATTCGACGTATACATTGTTTTCTCATCTAGACTTAAACAAATGGCACCGAAAGGACACTCTTCAGCCTTGATGTGGGTGAGTTTCCAGTTCCCGTCAATGGACTCAACTACGCAGAGATAACCCTGTGACTCCTCAAGTCTTTCTAATTCTCCGGAACCATCTATCAATGTCATCCAGAGCCTTCCCTTGGAATCCACAATACCCCCAGTGTAAATGCAATCGGGCAGATATTCTCCTGCATAACCCGTAAGACACAGAGACAAATCAGCCAGGTTTCGGATGGAGAATGATTCTTTCCGGTAATCGACTACCAGACTAAATCCATGCTCCCTGGCAATGAGAACCGTCTCCGGATCATCTTGAACGTTGAAGCAGAACTGAATGGGTACTGCAAGATCCGTCGTACCAATTTTAATGTCGGGGATACCAGTCTTCTCATATTCCACTATTCCTGGCAGATCTTCGAGTTTCCCTATTGCATAAAACTCTTTCCTTCCCACCAGACTGAGAATTCCATCTTCTGAGATGATCAATGATTTAGCAGGCACCTTCCTTGCAATGATTTTCTGTGAATTAATGTCAGATGAAGAATTACCATCATTTTCTCAGTGCATACTTTTTCCGCTTTCCACATCATGCAGTTCCGCTCTTCATCATAGTTGATGATCAGCATACCCATTTTGAATTGTATTCGATAAAATGATGTTGTTGAGTTTGTTGATGACAGCAAAGTTCTCTGTTGAGGTTTGTGGGTATTTGTTGGCACAGTGCATGGTTTATTGTTGATGGCGCTTGCCAATGTTGTATGACAAGAACATTTGAGTTTCGTTCAAGTCCTGAAGGTATTACGAGACTGCTATATTAGCCTAAACTGTGTTGAATTGGGTAAATATCACGTTTATTTACAGGAACTATTTTGCGAAGGGGACACTATCAGAAATAAGTATGGTAGGTGCGAGTATGAGTTCTAAGTAGTTTCATGATCGCAGCCTAGCCATGTTGAAGCTATGTTACGCGAGATAGCGTATGAGATGTTTTAGATAGAAACCCGATGATATATATTCGATGCAATGCAGTCAGTAGTGGGATCCAGCAAAATTTATATCTCTGAAGGTCTAATGGGTTGTTTGCCCATACATAAAAATAGGATCGATTCCGGATAGTACTCAACGAAACAGTTCTTCAACCCGCTTTCTCAATACCCGTACCGCAGGTATGGAATTGTATCGGTTTCAAGATTATATACTGAAGTATCCCTAACAGTTATTTTGAACAGAGTCTGAATTGCCATGAACATTCAATACCCTCGTCCGTCGATGTTTATAATTCACTCCTCTCCAATCTAGCTATTTTGACATCCCAAGTCTAATTTTGCATCTGTTGTAATCAAGAGGTTGGCCAACTTAAATTCAGCCTTCCTGCAAACATAAATAATCTTCTCTTCCACAACACCATCAGTCCTTCCTTCAATACTCAACCAACATTCAGAATTAAAAGAAGGAATCCGCCTAATACCGCCAGCTAAAAGAAAAAAGTTATACCTGAATACATGGAACCGACGAATCTCGTTGTCTACACCTTATCCAACCATGATGCCGACGTCAAGCTCAAAATTTTCGATGAACTTGAGTTTCATGTTCATTCGACTGTGCTTAAGACGCATAGTGCATTCTTCCGGAGGTTTCTGGATTCCCCTGACAAGGTCAGTAAAAATCAGAACCTTGGAAAATTCAAATATGTATGGGTTTCAGTGATCGATGAAGATGGAAGTTGGAGTCTGATTGACGTGAGAAATCAACCTGTACGTATAATCACTGATCTTACCTTAAAATCGCTAATGTGCTTTTATGATAGAATGAAACCAATGATGCTGAAGTGAAACCGAAGAAACTCAAAGGCTCCAAAAAGCGGCATGAAAAGGTCTTCTCGCAATTTATCGGAGTCTTCTATGGAAAAGTTTGGACAATTAAAGATGATGCAAATCTAGAAGCAATCACCGAACTAGCGGATTATTATTGTGCCCTTCCAATGCTTTCCAAGTCACTTCCCGGCGCTCTCTCCACGAGCATTCAATACGCAGGATCTCTTCTCCTCAATAGCACAATGGGCATGCGTAACCAAAACAAAAGACTCGAGTTAGCAGTGAAACTTCGAAGTCCCGAGCTTTTTCGAGACTGCATGATATATCTCGTAGGCTATTGGTGGTACTACAGCAAAACCGAAGAGTCTTTTGAGTCCAACAATGAAAATCCTCAGATTAACGCCTTAGCGACCAAATTGCACGCACAGATATGCGTCAAGATTTGCGCAACTAATCGCAAACTACAGTACATACCAATTTTATCAAAACGCCGGGAGGATCGACAAACCAAAGCCAAAATTGACAATTTGTCTTGAGGGCAGGCCGTTTATTGCATTACCGCAGTACTACAGAGCGTTTGAAGAAGCGGAAGCATTCTCACGTGCTGTATCGGACTTGCTGAGAAATAATCTTACTCTATACCCAGGACATGATGCAGGAGTTAAAAGTCACGCTTGCCATTTCCTCTGTGCAGATATCGAGGACGCTGATCTACCCGTAAGTTCAGATGTTCTACTTTACAGACCTTGAGTATTTTCTTTTCGTTCAAACAGTCATCTGATAACAGGATTATCTATTATATCAACTCATCTGATAAATTAGCTTCTCGAGTATTTAAAATTTTCGAATCCAGTTTGCAGCGCTGACTTCTTGGTGTTAGTGGGACCCAAACGAGACTGATTGGTGAGGTGAAATATCGTCCACGACGAACGAACTTGAACATTCACGATCCTTGAGACAAATCGATTGGGTTGGACTCATATGATCTTTCATATTGCGGATTGTACCTGCACTTTGTAACTCTAAACCAGATCATGATTTTGTTTATAGGAATAAAGATCGAGTGGTCGGTCGCTGAGAACGTCAATCAATGTACATGGTATCTATGCTTTAGGAGACTTCACTGGGTGGGAATATTTTTAGCTCAAATGCATGGGAGCTCCATTGACCGAGTAATACTTGCAGGTCAAGATATCATAGTGCCAATAAATACTTCTGCTACTATTAATAGAGAGAAAAATATTTCAAGAAAATCCTATACAAAACCAAAATATTCTCAAAGAATGAATATGATTTAACTGAAGATTCCCTAAGGAGCCTCTCAAATATGCATGATTAATGATGACAAGGAGGAATATGAAGGCACTATATCTGCGACTGACCCCAGAATACTTCACCATCCCGTAGCCTTGTCCTTCCAAGATTCTCACTAAACCAGAGATGAGAGCTGTAACGCCTATGTTATAAAAGAGCTCAATGAAGAAGGTCATTAGGAATCCTTAGAATTAACTATTGAAGAGCTATAAGAGCTTTCAGGAAGCTATATGACTATTCTACAGCTAAACTAACGATCGCTACCCAATCGGAGGTCATACATACGCCCAGAGCAGCGCATCCATCATGCCGGTCGGCACGATGTTATGCAATCGTGACAAGAGCTGTTGGAATTCAAACGATATCGAATCCACGTGCATTGATTTGACAAATTAGTCTGATTGTATATTAAGCTTGCTGTGAAGGGGCTATTCTTGTCTATCATAGGATAAATGATTGGCATACTAGTTGTTACAGTAAGCATACGACTAGCACACTAGCAGTGCTAATCACCTACTATAAAATAGAATCGTTAAATAGTTTTCATAATAGCGTCTTCTTTACACCTACTAAATTATACGGTTAGTTGTATCTGGTGGAATAGAATGCAGGAGTGGTAGGAATATTAATGGATTTATTGTATGTGTGTATATGTGTAGCTGTAGTGTAAAGATAGAGGGCTATATAGACTAGTGTATAAGGGCTTGAGCGAGAGCCTATACATGTTTACAACAGTATCAGCACTTTGTCCAATTAGAAAGCTTCTAATGTTTGAATAATCATGGGTTTTACAAGGCCAATATATCGAGTTCAATCTCATTCTCAAGTAGTTCCCGTGTATTAAATTTGTGTTTCCTGGTCGAGGTGGGATTCCGAAACTGCCACTTGGAATATTTCCAACATGTTCTTACCCAGCTGTACTACCAGAGTCCTGAGAGTGAAAGACTACTAAAATCCTGCGTCTTATGTTCAATACTACAAAAATAGTTCGTGTCCAAAGGAGTTCAACAGTTGTGACGCAAAAATGCGTTTCACTTGTAAGGTTAATATAAGGTTTATAGTATCACCGCGCCTAGTGTGGGCGACTCTATATATTGCGGGTGAAGAGCTTCGCTTTTCATTTAGAACTTCTTTACTATCAATCATCAATATATTATATTCCAAAGTTCCTCCTATATTGCTCTAACTGTGTGATAACGGTTATATTGGAGTTGACCATTGTGAGCGCACATATAGTAACAGCTTTTAAAGAGCCGCAACATTCGCTATTATTTGGTTAATAGTCCTTCATTTGCTTATGCTACAAGGTATTGAAATGAATCATTTTGTATAGTAGCCGTATTAGCAATATTAGCGTCGTTCAATACAATACTTTAGATCTTTATCACTTCGAACTCTGCAAAGAATTTATACAACTTCTTACCTTCATCCTTTCAATTCCACACTTTCAAACCATCATCATTTTCATCAACGCCACAAACGTCAATCATGAATTCAACCGGGTCAACCATGAGTCCAGACATACTCGCCGATCTACTTGATGCTACTCTGGTTTCCAAAGCTCAAGAAATTTATTTTCCCTGGCCAGACACCTGATACTCGATTTATCTTGTTTGGCGAAACAGAAATCCACGCACATCCGATCATTCTAAAAGCTCGTTCGGCATTTTTCCGCAAGTTTCTTGACTCTCCAGATGCACAGCCTGCGGAGGAATTGGCAGCATTTCAATATGAATGGGTCAGTGAAATTGAGGAGGATGGAACATGGCATCTGGTTGAAAAATCTCATGCGGTATGTTTACTGAACCTGCATGGAAGCTTTTAAAGTTTAAATCAGCTACTAACCACGATGTTATACAGAAACCAAATGATAATAAACTATCGGAGAATAAAGTCAAAGCTACTGAAATTCTTACCTTCATCGAGATGCTCAATGCGCTTTACCGTATCCCATACAAGCTCTATGCAGACAGACTAATCCTCGTCGCCGAAATGGCAGAATACTATTGCTGCCTGCCAGCCGTCTCCCGGAATCTGTATTGTTGTTTCTCTATGAGTGATAACAATTATGTTAAAAGACATGCTGTTCCCCTTCTTGATGTGGCATACAAGCTTCGCCAACCCCTCCTCTTCAAGGATTGCATGATTCACGTCGCCGGCTCGATGCCAGGAGGCTCGCGTCCACCCCCTCGTTTGAGTAACCCAAAGATTCGGGAAGTCATGATGAAGGCACGAGGTGAGATTTATCGAAGAATCGCTGAATGCCAACAAGAAATTTTTAACAACATCTCCCCCGACGAGGAGAATATAAAGTTGTTAGGCTCTTGTTGGAGCTCCGGATCTCAAATCGCAATCGGACCTTTATCTTTGCCTCAATACTACAGACTCTTGTACTCCAGGTCTAATGATTTCGCTCTTCATCTGAAGCGCCTCCTTCAATGCGAGCTACAGCTGCCCTCTAGCTATGCTTATATATCTGGTCTTTTCAATGACCACTTTTATTGCGCCCGACTGTCGGATGAACAACTTCCGGGAAGGTCTTTCTGCGTTTGAGCATAAGAAGATCATTTAGATATTCCCCTTTAGCCCCACAGGCTTGGTCTTATCACACTCCTTTACATTCTTTTGCTAATTAGTAACTCTATAGTGGGACCTCGTCGAGACTGCTCGCGAGAATGATGTTGACAGTATGTATGATCTACCCCTACTTGAAGGGTCTCCTTCATTGCTTAGTTCAACACCATGCTAATGTGATTATAGACACAGACCTTGACATTGCCAGTGCTCATTGAGACACTTTTCTTTCGCTTTTTCTCACAAGATCACGACGAGGTTCACTTGTGCTGGGGATCATGCGGTTTTTAGATGACCAGCAGCAACTCGAGAGTGGTGATGGTGATGGAGGACAAACTGCGTACTGCGAAATTCACGTTTGCGTTGTTTTATTTTGTTTCTTTTCATTGATTTCAATACAGGCACTCAAACTTCATCTGAGTATTAGTCCTTATAGTCATCGCAAGTAGTTTATCTGTTAAGACGAGATATTGCGCCAAATCCCTGTTTCCATGTCCTTGGTGATCACAATTGTGAAATATTCGATGCCGAAAATGCATCCAGCATAAATAAGCCTTATCATCTGATTCATGCTCATATTTCCGTTCTCCAAGCGGATGTGCAGTCTCTATCTTGTTGTTCTGCTTTTGTAGCTTCAAGCTTATATTTCAAGGTATTCCCTCGTAACCTTTTTGATTTCTTTGAGATACACAGGTCATGCCATTACCACGCAGTAACAACGCATCTTCGCAGGAGAGTATTTTTCAATCGGAACTGGAATGTAATGGAATAATCATGACCGAATCTATGCAACCAAACGCTACGACGTTCGATTTGCTACACTAGCATCCTGATACTCGATTTTATCTCTTCACTCACTCAATCTATCTATCCATCAGAATTTATCTCGAGATCCATCTATATCGATTTGACTCGACTCAAAGCTCGGCCGCGGTTCCTTGGCAGGTCTTTTGACTCTCAAATACATTTCTGTTGCTATTTATACTTCACTAATTGCAATGGAATTTACAGCTATTGTATACTTTTCTTCTGGATTCTTGATTTAGAATACTAGTATAAGAAGGCATAGATATAGGAAGTGTTATCAGGATATAGTTATAGTTAGTTGCAGAAGTGTTTTTAATGCGTGAGTCGAAGGAGATGATTCGTTTTATTAATTAACCCAACCCCCTCGGTTAACCTTACCCAGTGGATTACCCTCAAAGAAATATCCCGTCACGCAAATGACTGTATGTTGCTACTGTGTTATCACTTGGTCGAATCTTTTTCTTTTTTTTTTTTTTGATTTGCCTCTCCGCCCACCCAGTTTTTAAAGCACGTTATGTTATTATTTCCTAAAAGTAACAAGACCTCCTCATGTACGAATCTACTATCATTGCTGAACCGTTGATCAAGTCTTTGCAGTCAATAGCTTGACTGATATGAGTGATTATTAGCTGGCCAAGAATTCTGTTGGAAGAAACTTTCGGCAAGTGGAGGTTAATAGTAAGTGGGTGGGTCTGAATTCAGATGATTTCGTTTCTTATTGCTCAAAGCAACAGGGTAGAATTTAAAGCTACAAATGATGGATGCTATTTAAGTCTGCTGGCCTGCGAGTGCGTGCGCTAGCATGTGCGAGTTGCCGCTGTATATGCCATGGGATCTATATCCAGACAAATTCTTTAAGCTATGAAAATAATCATTACCTGTTTGGCCCACAAAATATATATACTAAAGATTGATGTATCCCTGATATGACTATTGTTAGATAGATACCCGCACTCACTCGATATAAATACTCGAGTTATAAGAATGGTATAGATACTTTTAACATCAAGTGTTCAAACTCGAGGATATAACATCCTTCCTTACATTATTGATGTCGGGGGGATGTCTCAAATATCGAGATTGAAGTCATGTATGTAGCCAGTAAGTTGAAAGCAATCCTCGATATAGCTGCTATATTATATAAATACTCTCAATATCCCGAGATACAGGGAATATTCAGTGACCAATTAAATCTACTCCTATGCATCTATCTCATTTACCGAGAAATACAGTTCGTGGAATATTTACTTATATGAAGGAAGGTCTTGGTCGTTGCATGCAGTGTAACCCTCCCTTCAAGTATCGTAAGCCATCACTAATGAGAGGTGGTTTCCAAGGATACATGAAGTATAGACAGATAGATATATTGTAAGAGAGGGAGAAGGGACTCGGGTATTGTATTGATAGGATGATGGTTGGGTTTGGAAGGGTAGGCTTGTATATATAGATGAGTAGATGGGTAGGGTGATAGATGGATATATAATAGATGCGGGAGATACAGGAGATGAAGAGGGGAAGGGATAGATGCTACTAGCGATGATATTGAAATCTGAAAGATGAATAGATGAGCAATGGCCGAATTGTTTATATATATATATATAATTGTGCTTTTTCATTCATTCATTCATTCATTTCATTCCGTTTATTCAGCACCATCCTACCCTATCCCAACCCAACCCAACCCAACCCAAGCCATTCCATTTCTTTTACTTCAATTCGTAGCACCTCTAAGTGCCATCGCGCCCAAAACCAAAACCTCAAGTTCTTTCCTCTCGTCCTCATCATTCTTTGCATCCTTCCCACCAACACCACCTTTCTTAGCCCCTGCTCCTGCACCAACACCAACACCATTCAACTTGTAAAGTTTCCTCACCCTCGCCACATCCGTCAAGCTCCTCAACTCCTCATCCCCAAACACCACCGCGTCCCCCTCAATCGCCGTCGAGAGATGCTGTGAGATCTGTGGGGCGGAAGATGCAGGCGCCACTTTGAGGATGAGGAGGGAGGTGGTCGAGGGTGTTATGCCGAAGCGACGAAAGGATTCTGCGATCTAGATTGGAGAGGGGGGGGAGTTGGTTTATGTCATGTATGAATGTGAATGTATGAAAGGATGGGATATCAACATGCTAGCTACATTTGCATCCTCATACCGGCAAAAGAAGAGGAAAAGAAAAATAGAGCATATGATAGAATAGGGTAGGATAAAATCATGAATGTCTAGACTCACATTATTATTCATACTCAAGGAAAAAACCACCTCCGAATGAACATTTCGCGTCTTCAATCGATCCCCCAACGCATCGCTCACCGCCCTATACGCCGCGGCCAGAATATGAATTTTAGAGAGGATCTATGGAAATGCCAACGCCATCATTATATGTTAACCAAGATTGTTCAATCAAATCAAATCAAATCACATCAAATCACGTGATGTGATGTGAAAGAGGAAAGGAAAGGCAAGGACCAACAGGTGGGGGGCGCAAGGCAAACGAGGGCGAGAAGGCAAAACCCGAAAGAATTAGATACGTACGACGCTGGAATCGATCAATGCATATTCGAAATCGCTGTTGCCGATGAGGAGCTGTTGGTGTAGAAAGGCGGCGTTGCGGATGTTGCGGTAGAGGGCGATGTGTAGGGTGTGGGATTCGGGGAGGTGTTCTAGGGAGATTGTTTGGAGGAGGGCCATGGTGGTTTGGATGGGATTGGGATTGGGATTTTGTTTTTGCGCGCTGTGATTGGGTTTTGGATGGCGGCGGTAGGTTAGGTGGAGGGAGGTTGGGTCTGGATGTAATCTGATGGTTGTGGTTGGCGCCAAGTTTATATGGCCGAGTCAGGTACCTTAGATAAGCTAACTCTACGTTGCAGGTTCGCAGATGGAGTTCTGGATTGGGATGATATGAGTCTGGAGATGCGTGTACGTTGGATGGATGATATGGTTAGGTTAGGTTAGGTTCATGATTCTGGAGAATTGGTCTATAATTATCGTTTGATCTTTGTCACGTGCGCGGTTTGGGATGGGAAATTCATCATGGGAGGTTGGTCTAATCGAGCGTCGCGAGCTATGGGGGTTTGGGGGCTTGCCCCTATTCTATTTATTCATTACTTCTTCGCTACATATGAGTAGGTAGATTAGATATTGTAGGCTTCAAGTTATAAGGTTGCTTATTACTGTAAGGGAAGGGGAGGGAAGGGAAGGCTGGAGATTTACTCGAGTTACATAAAAGGGGTGTATAAGAAAGAAAAGATTGGAAGAAGATATAAGAAGGCTCCTATTAGCAAGATTTATGATCCTCAAGTACGTACTATGTAGATAACTATCTTGATATATGAAGGAAGCTTTTGTTCTTCTTGTAATGAACACCTCCTTGTGGCCCTCCTCGTTCCCTCATGATATCCCCCTTCCCCTTCCCCTTCCCTCCTCTCATGTTGATTGACTTTCCACTTTTAAGAGTGGTTCGTCGTTTACCCCTCGCCAGCCCTCGCCAGCCCTCGCCACCCCCTTCATCTCCGGTCTCCCCCGGCTGCCGTAATCACCTATCCTTCCTCCATCGGGACTAGCGTTGACATTGAAAGGCCCTCAATTCGATTCCATTGGATCTTCTCCCTCAAGCTCACCATGACAAAATACTCCATATAGTCCCAAGTCACTTGAATCATTCTCGATCGCATCGTTTGCCTCCCATATGCGAAATCTTCACATCACCTTCATGGATCAATAGCACCAAACCAAACATTGGAGGACAAGGAAGAGGAAAAGGGAAAAAAGAAAAAGGAAACGAAAAAGAGGAAGAGGAAGAGGAAAAGGGCAGAAGGACAAGGACAAGGACGATACGCAAATCCGACGGATTGGCTTCCCACCGGCTTCTTCCATCTCAGCACATAATACGGCGACGGCGTTTTCCGGCGCCTTAATTGCGATGATGCCTCCAAAACGAAATGCATCTGGTGAACCAACCGGTGCAAGTGGTCCTGTCACCAAGCAAATCAAGTCGGAACAACATCCTGAAGAATTTTCCAATACAGTCAAGAAGAAGTTACAAGCTTCTACAAGAACGGGCCAAGCTTGCGACAGATGCAAGGTTAGTAAAAACCATGCGAACACCATGCGAACACCATGCGAAAACCATGCGAAAACTGGGCCATTGTTTCTGTCAAGCTACTTGGGAGTATCAAACGTACTAATCTTGATGGAATGTGAAATATAGGTTCGAAAAATACGTTGCGATGGATTGCCAGGTGGTTGTTCTCCATGCCTACAGAATAACACCGAGTGTCGAACGACGGATAGGATAACGGGTCGTGCGACGTCGCGGGGTTATGTGGAGGGAATCGAACAACAAAATCGGGATCTACAACATCGAATTCAAGAATTAGAGCATAGGTTGATGCAGGGTGGCGGTGAGGTTAAGCCTGTAAATGGATATCACGACGCAGGACCCGAACAATATGGATATGGCCAACCTTCAAATGGTATGCAGTCAGCTTGGAGCTCCGCAGGTCCAGCGTACACTCTGGCTCCTCCAACCACGGTGAACAATGGGCAGCAGCCAGAGAGTAATCTGTTTCGTGCCTTGCCTGCCTATCGAGCTGGGTGCATGGGCGATAATTATCTGGGCGTCTCACCTGGAGGCTCTCATTTAAGCGCAATCAAGGGTACGGCTTTGTCAATTCTAGGCATGGAGATTGATATTGCGGATTTTCGTTCTCCGGATATGGATGAACCAGATCCTTCGGTTTTTCATCCCCAACTTTACAATAAATCGTACCGGTCTTTTCTTCAATCGGCTTGGAATATCAATCCAAGAATTGACAAGGTTGAATTGCCACCACGTCAAGATGGCATCACCTATTCGGAATGGTATTTTCGTGTCATCAACCCATACTGCCCACTACTTCATCGAGGGACTTTCATGAGACTAGTATGTACTTCCTCGCCTGAAATCTCTTCTCCAACTAACCATCTAGTTACTTCGCATGTATGATGATCCTAATTTTCGCCCCACTATCGCAGAGACCGTCACGGTTCATATGCTCTTCGCAATCATGTTCTTTCAGTATGCGACGAGAAATTGGGAGGATGCAGAGCAACAAGCGAGTCTGAACTCCCAGTCAAATATGCATTACCATTACAGTCTTGGAATGTTCTATCAGCTAGCATGCAGTCACACGGTACAAGATGTTCAAGCTCTAGCGTTAATTTGCATGCACCTTCGAAACTTTCCTAAGCCTGGCGCAAGCTGGATGCTTGCACGAATGTCAATGACGGTGGCTATTGAACTGGGTCTTCACCGATCGATTAAGAGATGGGCACCTGATTCGAACACGCTTAGCGAACTCGACATCGAAATGCGTCGGCGGGCGTTTTGGGTCATCCTTACGGTCAATGTGACTCTTAGTGGAAAGCTAGGTCGTCCAATGCCTCTCCGGATTGAAGATTATGACGTCGAAAGTCCCTCGCCAATCGACGATGATTATATCCCCGACGAGGGTGTCGAGCCACCTCATCCCATCAAGTGTAACCATGAAATTGGAATACAAGCTTTCAAGCTTATACCATTTTATCTAGAACTTTACTCAACCATCTATTCAATTTCTCGTCGGCCGGAAACCTACATCGCAACGGTTAATCGATTGGAGGCAAAGATCCGTGCCTGGAAGGAAGAATTACCCTTGGAACTTGTGAATGGAGAGTTGGGACAGAACGAACAGGAAGGACGAGTATTTGCTCTTTATGCTCAATCTTGGTCTCAAGAGTTTCGTCTTCTTCTTCGTCATCCATCAGTTTCTATGACCACCGACCCTGATTTCAATGCTGAGAGTATGAGAATCTGTGTAGAATCTTCTCGTCAAATGTTGGGCGTTGTTCGCCAATTGCAAAAGTATAAGAGTCTCGATACGACTTGGTACAATACCTCGGTTTATGTCATGGCTCTTACAACTACGCTCTTTGCGCAATGGGAGAAGCGTGGCGGAATATCGACAGCTGACTTGGCCGCGCTGAGAGAGGAGATGGATATATGGTTGGCGATCATGGGAGATATAGGCGCGTTGCTTGGTAAGTAGCATCTGATTGCAAGAAATCAACCTGACTAAATTGATCTAGGTTCGGGATCCCGACTTCGAGAAGCTGTTCGAGTTGTTACTGATGGGACACTCGGTTTGCTCAGCCGAAATCTAGCTGTGAAGAATGAAAAAAGCCACGGCTCAAACAATAATGCCCAGGAAGAGGCTAGATCTTCAGAGCAAAATCCAAATGCCAGCACGAATAATGGTTACTCGGTACCTGCTCAGACCTACAATTACAACGAGGCACCCTCTGGCAATGGAGCTGCACCTGCCGCTAGCTACCCACCCTCCGGAAGCCAAATGACGCACCAACAAACACCGTATCCAGCGGCAACGCAATATTCACCATATCTTGATACCGCCCCAAATACTTCTGATATTGCATATGCTCAACAAGACAATCAAAACTATGCAGGTTATTCAGCCCCAAGTACAGATTCTGTTGAAGCACCATTGATTGCTGCACTGGCCGCCCAGGCATCTCAAGTCGCGCCTACTCCATGGCATAGGAATTCAATTCAAGTCAACACAGCCCCCACACAAGCTTGGCAGCATTGGACTTCTACCATCACAGGCCACTTTGAGCCACAAGAATGCTATTCGGCGAGTGCTTTGATGCAGCTGGGAGGTCGAGATATGAGCAATGGTGATGGGACCCAACTCAATGCATCCATGGGTGAAGTTCCAAATGGAGTTGTGAGTGAACAAGGGCATTTGGGTGGACAAGTTTCTGGTGCAATTGCTAGTGCCACATGGCCTCTGAATCTTTTTGATATTGGTCCAAACGGTACCACTGGTTGATTTCTTTTTTCTCCCCATTTTTTGCCACTTGGAATCTGTGAATATGGTGATAGCTTCTTGCGGATAAAAAAAAGCATGGTGCAATGGTTCTTTTCCTTTGAGTTTTTAGGGAAGGCGGAGGGAGTTGAGCATTTTGTATTGTAGAGTCTTGGTCGTTCTGGATTGGATTGTGGAGCTAGGAGGGTTTTGTATGATAGGATGTGTGAGATGGTGAGGTGAGATGGTGAAAGGATCAGAGGTAAAGGGAAAGATATCAGATGAGCAAAAAGAGAGAAAGTAGTAAAAAGAAATCAAACGATAACGAATAGTAATATATCTTACAAGATTGATTCATATATATATATATTTATATAAATGTATAAATGTAAATATAAATATATACATATATATACATCTAAAATTATTAATTGGCTTGCATAAATATAAGGGTCAGACTCACATCACGCTAAGCAATTTTGGGCAAAGTGGGTCCTTCCTTTCGGTTGACGGGTCAGTTACGGGGGTCGGCAGATCGGTCGGTTGATGGGTCAACCCATGTTTTTACTCCAATGACAGATTCAAAGTTCAAAGGTTTAAACAACATCATCGTCAATTGTCACAACGACAACTTCATTCCTATCATTCAATACCTACCTCCTCCTAGCTACTAACTAGAGTCAACAGTCATCGATACTTGGATTCTCTTCTATCCTTCAAGGACATCTTAAGAGTACAATTGAATTGGAATTGAATTGAAATCGAAATCGAAATCACTGTTTGGCGGTCTGTTTACCTACCCATATTGATCGCCTGGGGTTGGAGATCGAAACCATTCCTACAGGAATACCACTACAATGGCGTCAGACGCGTCTTCAATCTCGGTCACCGGTAGTTCCATTCATGATATTCACTCGCGATGGATTTGGTTGGCTGATGATTGGCAGTTCGTGTTCGACCTTTTACCATTCAAGAAGCCGCGCAAATGTTCGTACCTCGCACTCAATCTCCAATCCAACACACCCATGTCATGATCCCTCGAGCGACTACTTACGTTCTATAGTACAAAAACTGATGATGGCATATCATTTCTGGGAGAGGGTTCATTGGCAGGTGCCCCAACTCCGAAGCTTGGTGGAAGAGGGATTCATCCAGTAATCAAGGTGATTGATGATCGATGCCTGTGAGTTCTGCTGAATATCTAGCACCTGCAAATCTAACATGGGTAGCGTATTTGATCCTCCACAGGACAGTCCTATAACGAGATTCCAATCAAAGGTCGTATCGAATATGGGCAAGAGAGTCAAGGATCAAACTTTCGCATTCGACCGAGTCTTTGACGATAACACAACACAAGGAGATGTTTACGAGGCAACAACGAGAGGGCTTTTGGATAATGTCCTTGACGGTTATAATGCCACAGTCTTCGCATACGGTGCCACCGGTTGTGGTAAAACACATACAATTACAGGGACGGCTCAACAACCCGGCATCATCTTCCTGACCATGCAGGAACTCTTCGAAAAAATCAACGAGAGATCAGAAGAAAAGCAAACCGAAATCACATTATCATATCTGGAAATTTATAACGAGACGATTCGAGATCTTTTGGTTCCGGGGGGGAGTAAAGGGGGGCTGATGTTGAGAGAAGACGCCAATCAAGCGGTATCTGTTGCAGGGTTATCGAGTCACAAACCACAAGATGTTCAAGAGGTCATGGATATGATTGTCAAGGGAAATGAGTATCGAACCATTTCACCGACAGCGGCCAATGCGACATCTTCTCGATCTCACGCTGTGCTCCAAATTAATGTCGCGCAAAAAGATCGAAATGCATCCGTCAACGAACCACATACTATGGCGACTTTGAGCATCATTGATTTGGCAGGTAGTGAACGTGCGAGCGCAACGAAGAATCGAGGTGAGAGATTGATTGAAGGTGCAAATATCAACAAGTCTCTCCTTGCTCTTGGGAGCTGCATCAACGCCCTTTGCGATCCAAGAAAAAAGAACCACGTCCCATATCGAAACTCGAAATTGACGCGATTATTGAAGTTCTCCCTGGGTGGAAATTGCAAGACGGTTATGATTGTATGTGTCAGTCCTTCAAGTGCCCATTTCGACGAAACCCAAAACACCTTGAGGTATGCGAATCGAGCAAAGAACATTCAAACCAAAGTCACGAGGAACGTTTTCAATGTCAATCGACACGTGAAGGATTTCTTGGTTAAGATTGATGAGCAGATGGCTATGATCAATGAACTCAAGGCTCAACAGAAAGACGCCGAGAACATTGCATTCGGCAAGTTCAGGAAGCAAGCGGAAAAAAGGGATGCTATTGCGCGCGAGGGTGTAGCACGTATTCGAGCAGCATTCGAGAACTCGGTGATGGAGCGAAAAGAAAAGGTCAATCAAATGAAAAAGCTTCGACAAATTGAGCGTCGCATTAGCATTCTGTCATGCTGGATTGCAGCATTCGATAACGTTTGCGATGCTCGTGATGATGAAGAAATGCCTCCTAATTTGGTTTCGATGCGCAAGACCGCCCAAGGTATCCTTCTTGAACTTGAGAGTAGTCGTCAGCATTATCATCAACGATTGCAAAGAATGAATTGGGAGCGGGCGATTGATTCTGCGTTGCAAAATAGTGTTCGTCAACTGGTTGAAATTGATGGATGCGAGGACGGCAGCGATATCGCCTGTTTGACGAGAGAAACGCAACTTTTGAAAGCCAATGCTGCACGAGATTCGTACCAGCATGTGTTGGACCAAGAAAAAGGTGCCGATGCGGGTGTTATGCAAGTGCTGCTCTCTGCCCAATTCGAGATTATGTCTTCGCTTAATGACGTTCTTGGCATGACGGAAGAAGATGCGGTGCAGCACGGCAAGAAGACCATCTCGAAGCTCTTGGAGGCATGTTCGACCACCGCTGCGTCAATGATCAAGCCTGACGGATCCATGAAGATTACGGAAAAATTCGCACCCACCAAGCGAGGTACCCCCAAAAGAAAGAAGCAAGCCAACTTCTCCTTGGAAGGAGATGTGCCATCACCAATCAAAATGCCTTCCCTCACAATGGGACCACAAATTCTATCTCCGATGAAATCCTCACCGAGGCGTCGTAAGATTGTAGTAGGTAAGAAAGGACTTTCTTTCACACCGAAAAAGACCTCCAAGCGAAGTGTCAGATGGCGAGACGATGACGATTCCGGAGCCTTGGCAGAATTCGAGAAGACGCCTCAGAAGTTTGAATCTACTCCGGATGTATCCTTGGTTGAAGACACTTTAACTCCACCACCCTTACCATCATACCTAGGCGAGGCTTCTACAGACCCCCTGGGCTCATCACCTCTTCCAACGGCCCCACTAACATCAATTGATATCAAGACCAAGAGCAATCGATTCCAAGCAGGATTCCTGTCCAAAAAGCCCCACTCGGGCTCACCTCCACCACCAACCATTACCAATCTCTCCCCAATGTCTTCGGGTACCGAACATTCCCCATTGAGAACGATCAAGAACGCTTCTTCCCCAAGTAGATTACCCCTTCGCGAAAATGACGAAGCTGCGGAAACGAGAAACCCCTCTGGTTCTGAAAGCGAGAACTTTAAATTAGAGAAGGCCGACGGTGTTAGGATTGGTCAAGCACTCAAGAGAAATGGCAGTTCGTCCAGAACTGGTCATGCGCATACCACATCAGATGTTCTCCCTCGAACTCGAAGAGCTAGGAGTCCAACGGCAGCTCAGCTTGCCTCGAGTCCAACAAACGAAAATCAAATGTTTACAGCGAGTCACGCGAGACGAATGATCAAGAGTGATAAAGATTCAACTATAAGCAGTGTACTTAGTCCACGCACAGCACCCGTCATCAAGCACGGCCATGGCAGACGGACAACAGTTGATTCGGGTAGATCTATCAGTGGAAGTCATGGACATGGAGTACATGGAGGTAGTGGATCCCTTCGAGTCACAGCGATTAATGGAGGAAGTGTGGGAGGTGGGCTAAAATCTAGGGAAAGTGTCATGGGTGTTATGGGAAAGGGAGGATGGAGATAAAAATGTATAGTTGGTTGATTGATGGCATTGTGTAATGAGGGTTCAATGATTGATGTTTATGTTGATAACTTTTTTCTTCCTTGTTTCATCTTGCATTGGGGAATCATCAGCAAAGAAGGCGTTGGGTCTGGTTGGTGGTTAGCTTTAGAGTGTCTAAGTTGACACACACTTCTCTAGGACTTGAACAGCATTTATTTTTTTGCATCATAATCTCATCTGTCTTACTGCTCAATCTGACATTGTTTTTTTTCTTTTTTCCAATTCTCGATTGCATTTTTTGATGTGGAGTTTTTTGGATTGGAGAGGAGATTATAACTTTGCATGGTATGGAAAATGGTGTTTTGTTGTGTTGTGGTATAGTTTCTTTTTTCTTTTTTGGAATTAAATTTTATTGAATTGTGTATTAGATGCAGATATGGATTTTTTGTAACTGCTGGATGGTCAATGATTGGTATTGGTATTGGTATTGGTATTGGTATTGGTATTGGGGATTAGGGGTTAGATTAGATTGGATGTTGGATTGAGAGGTTGAGATGAAGGGATTAGGATGGGATAAGATTGATTAGAAGAAGTAAAGTAAAGTAGAGTAGAGTAGAGTGAAATTTGGTTAACGCTATGTTGAGCTGAAGGTTCCACTTCGCTTCTTGAGGGGTATATAGGGTGTGATAGGTTAAGGTGTTTATTATGCATTAATGAATGTATGAATGTATGAATATATGTTTTAGAATGTATGTTTTATTTTGTCTGAAGTTTTGATACCCTACACCAATCAAGGAATGCCACTCCTCTGAAAACTCATACTTCATAATAAAAGTACCTCAAGCCATCCTCCTTCACTATATCCTCAAATATCCCCATTCCTCACAATCCCACCATCTCCCCCCTTACCCTTCACCTTCTTCGCCCTAACACCACCCCTATGATTTTTTCTCCCCGACCCACAACCTCCCAATCTCCACCCAGCATTTCGCTCTCTCGAATCTCACGCTCCACCTCCAAGCATCCCCCATCCTGCCCAACATGACCATCAGCCTTTCTCCCCCCCAAAACCCCCAACCTCTTAATCCTAACCCGCTGATCCTCCTCACACCTCCACTCTTCGAAGATCCGTCTCACATGGCCGTAAAAGTTGGAGAGCATCAAGACGAAGTGGCCGATGATGACTGGGCCGGTGAAGTGGATATATTCTGGAATGTGCGTGGTGCAGATGCCGAGAACTTTGCAGATGATGGCGGTGCATGCAGCGCATCCGATGAGGTTGATGGTTAATTCTTGGATGGCGATGCTTGTGTGAGGTTCGAATGGAGATTTTGAGAGTAGGTTTTGGTGTTTTTCTTGGATTTTTTCGATAGGGTTCATATTTGTGGTTGGATTGTTTGGTTGTTTGTTTGTCTGATTTATTGAAAAACGAGTTCAGGATCTTGATTTGTTGGAAATAAGACGGATGGAAGTATTACATTAGAATTTTATATGTTTAAAAGACCAATTAAATAGGTATTTGAAAATAGAGAAAGGTCCTCTGATATATATAGCAGATGCATTAAGCGTGGACTTTAAGCGAGGTTTCAGGGGGGCCGTACAATCGCGATTTACACTTACACTGACTGTACAATGATTTGATGTACGGTGAAATGACTCTTGTAATACGAGACAAAGAATGATTTCAATGTTATTATTTCTTTAAGAAATAACAACGTTGTACAAGTGTGAGACGGTCACATGGTATTTCCAAGTATCACGTGACTGTGGATGATACATTCCACCTAGAAACAACAGGTCTTTTTCTCCTACTTTCTTGAGTGTGTTGTTTGACTTTACGTGCCTAGCTATGCTCTGAGAGTCGAATCTAGCACAGCATAGACATGATTTCGCATGGTGGTTGGAGAATTTTCTCTGCTTTTCCTACCTACATACCTTTTTCCTCTTACAATAAGCTGGAATAGCGAGCAAAAGATTCATAATCGATATTGAGTAGCAAAACTTAGCACATGTATGTGATGGAAGTTTGTCTGTCGTAAACCTCGTTTGGAATTTTGAATGAAGAATAGAAAAAATGATCAATTGAGTAGATGTGTTTGTATTTGTTGTAATCATGTGTAGAGGGTTCGCTACGCTTATGTTCTTGGCACCCATACACTATAGATATATGGCTGTAGCACCATAGTACTAATAGATACCTATGCCGCGATCACAGTATTATAGATTGACTAAATATAATTCTATCAGAAATGGTCAATAACCTTTTAGCGACGCAGGCAAATGAACGGATGAATACACTTAGATTAGGGAATGCTAATTATCACCATTTATTTTCACTTTCTGGGTTTGCACAATTGTGTCTATTGATTAAAAGCTCCATCCTTATGCATTTTGTCCATATTATTCAATTCACTTGATTATCCACGCTAGAGAAAGTCGGAGAAGTTTGAATACTGTGTGGTGAGACCATAAGGCTAGGCTACATGTTCAAGGGGTCATTCACTGGGACGTACAGTAAGTTTGGTCAGAAGATCTGGCAATCTAGATGGGGAAGTCTGAGCCTAATCAATAATAAGAATCATACGAATTTTGAAAGTTCTCCAAGAAAACATTAACAAACTGCCAAATCCTTCCTGAGCACAAAGATACGTGTTTTCATATTCTCCAGGTGCAATGTTGTATGTGTAAAGCCAACAGCCTTTCGATACCAGCTAACGAATCTATTTAGTATCCGGGAAGTTTACGCATTCAGTCCTGATTTCCAGATACAATTTGTTCTTGCTACACTAGCTGGATTCCTCCAGTCAGCTAATTATAACACGTCTGATCTCGAGGGATAGGAAAAGTCACAGAATCATTTCTCTTGTGCGACTGCGAAATAAGTTATGATAAAATCGACTGGTGAAGGCCAGGCTTTTAATAGCATATGCTGCAGCCCAGAAAGGAGAGGGATGACTGCTAGAGATAGAAAAATCAGTGATCACCGCGTATTGTCCTGCTATTCTTTCCACCTTTACCTCTGATTTTATTGTTTGATGCACAAAGAACACTACAATATTGATATGATCATCATCGACTAGTAATCGATAGCACTGAAGTTCATTCATTTGACATTCAGGAAACATGTTTCAGTGTACTATTCAATCTAAAATAGCAACCTAAAGGGATTACAAAGTTACAGCAAAATGAAACTGCACCATCACCATCTGAGATGCTTTTTACACGTTCATGCTCAAAGATAGTTGCATTTCGTATCTAAATGGATTTCGCAAAAAGATAATATTAGATTCCTTCAGCTCTCATAGAATAGATTCAAGCTTAACGAGTAAGCTATCTTTCCCCCTAATGTTACTAACCCGACCTTCCCATAAACTTCTGCACCCATTCGATACAAACTCCGCTTTGTTGTAGTGAAGTCTTGTTCTACCCTTCTTCATTTCCCTCCAAACTATAACTTATGTCTTCTCTCGATGGCCACGAGAATTAACTTTGCTCTTGTTTGATCAATGTACTATACCCAGAAGGTAAGTCAATAAAACCCTCACAGCGTCCTTCATACCATTCCCCATTCATTTTACTTGAGATATATCTTTGTTTTGTATGAGTTGTACACAGTGGACCGAGTCTTCCGTTATTCGTGAGCACTCTTTTTCCTGTACATTGACCATTGACAAAATATTTAAAACACGATGTAAGGAATTTTTCAGACATCAATTCTTTCCAACAATACGATGGATCCCAGTCTGTATAAAATCCTCGATGTTCCTCGCACGCAAGGTATGGTGTATCCGGGCGCAACATGGTCTGACAATCCTTCCTACGGCATCTTACATCGGGAAGGGTAGGCCCCTTTCTCGCGTCTGCCGCATTTACTCCGAAATTTGGTGCCGTAAATTGTGATCCGAGAGCGTTTATTTCGGCCAACTTTTCGGGTGTGTTCAGCCTACCGGAATATAAGGCTATATCAACCATTGAGCCTGGCTGCACATAGTTTAGTGGAGTTTGGATTGGATTGTATCCATTGAATGTTTGAGTATGAGGTGGAATCCGAGGATCATGCCATGTACTGGCAGTCAAGCCTTGATGATTGCGCTCTGGTGATTGGAGTTCTCCTCCCTGATGATTAACATCACCCTGAGTTTGCATACGATTGGAAGAGTTATCGTTGTTGAAGAACGAAGTGGGTGTTGTAGGGGCTATTGGGTATGGTTGATGGGCATTGTCAAGTTCGTTTTGTCCACCGCTATAAGCAGTTGATTGATTGTAAGCCAAGAGACTTGGTGTATCTGGTGCAATGTTGCTATTTCCGTACTGTTGATTGAGTGTGTTGTTATAGAAGGCATTTTCTCCTCCATATTCGACACCTGAATTTGAATACGCATTGCTTGGGCTCATATGATGCCCTTGCGTTTGACCGTAGGAGAAGTTTTGATCTTGGTAGTTTGAATAAGGATGAGCATTGCTTGGGCTCATATGATGCTCTTGCGTTTGAGCGTAGGAGGAGTTTCGATCTTGGCAGTTTGAATAAGGATGATTCTGATTATTACCAGAATGATGGCCTTCGGAGGAGTGTTGATTTGACATGTTGCAAGTACAATATGAATAGGGGCGAAGTTAGAATGTGTACAGTTGATGGAGGCTGATGGAAGGTAGTGACGATGTTTTTTCCCTCTTTGTGTAGTTCGAGGTTGGTTTTGAGGTTGTGGATGGAAATGCAGAAAGAAAAGAGCATGGAGGAAAGGGGGGGCTCGCAGTATTTAAGCTCGAATGATGCGGAAAGAATATGAATCCGGTTTGGGGAGATTTTTCATTAATCAAGTTATTGACTGAACCATTGCTAAGTCGGCCAACTTACAAAATCCTGAAGCTATCATATTGTCCTCTTGCTTTCGAGTCATCTCAAAACTTGATGAATCATTCCTGTGTACTTGACTTCCAGGTTGGCACCCTGCTAGAGTTTGGGCAATGAATATCACCAGCTATTCCTTCTCTATTCTTTTTGGTTATGGAACTGCCATTATGGAGCTCACAAGACGGTTACATAGAATAGCACATAATTTATCTTGTGAGTCCTAAGACTCATAACGTTAGATTTATTTGTCTGCCGCTAAGCGAATTCTAACTGCCTTGCGAACAAATATGTCCCGGGACACTTCGCCCGTTCCTTCCACTTTTTCTCATCAAAGAACAAAAACAATCTACAACTGAAAAACCTTAAACCGCAAACTTTGAACACTTCAACATGTCTGGACATTATCAAAACTACGAGGGTAGTTCAAGAGGCAGCCGGTATCAAAGTTATCAACGTGGTCAATACGATTATCGAAATTATGAAAGAAGTCATGCCGCCAACCCGTCATATCATCAATCCTTATACTTCTAGTCCTCGGCCCTCTATGATTTCTGATTACAACGCTAGAAGCTACATCTATCAAGGAAATAATTACGAAGATAATCATGCCGTTGAGGGATCCATCCAGCGTTCTCAAGCGGGTAGCTACACCAACCACATGCAGCATAGTGGCACCTCAGCTCAAGACTACCCGGACCTGTCTAAATGTCAAAAACGTTTACAACTAGATGGGAGTTTGTGCGGCTCTCCCTCGGAGATGTGGACAGGTATCTGCATTTTCCACCAAAATGCTATAGAGTTCCCTCGTCGCTCTCGGAACGAAGCAAATATTATGCTGGATGGTCACTACGTAAAGGGGAGTCATCATTATATACCTCCAATACTGCCATCCAACACGGATCATAGAGATGGAAGAGCTTCAGGTAACATAACGCCTCATTCTGAGAGGGCCTCAACTTCCTCTGACAATAGACATCATTCTCCACTCAAAAGATCCAGCACAGCCGAACTTCCGTCAGCTGGATGGAGAAGTATTTCAATCAGCACATCAGATAAGCAGATTCGGCCACTCTCCCGAAGCGACGCAGCATCCATTGAACCCGATACATACCAGCTGTCTGACGATACATCAAACGGCCCAGACATCGAGCGCCAAACTAGTCAAGATACAGAAAAACTGTGCGATCGTTGTGAAGAGAAACTCGCTACGTATCGCAATGAAAATGGCTATGAGTGGTGTAATGATTGCGAGTTGTACTGTCGGAGATGGGACACCAGTAAATGTCTTACCTGGCGAACTCCGGGAGCTCATGTCCGGAACTACCACACAACTGGACAATGTAAATATTATCAACATAAAACGAAACCTTATTGTGCTATTCATAAGGGATCTTATCTGCAACAGACAAACCCGTTGAGTTCTCTCTATATGAAAGTTGGAAGGGGAGACAGTGTTCTTTGGTATCCAGGACGGCCTGAGGGGCGTCTGCATCCCGACACCGGGATGATAGTAGATATAGGGATGATAACAGAGACAGGGAACAGGGAGAGTGTTTGAGTCATGATCCTGAAGATATGAAAATGACGGGGAATATAAATATTGGTCTGGTTTAAAAATACCTGCAAATGAAGATTCTTCCATTGATTCTGATGTATGTTGTGAGTATCAAAATTTATCGAGAAGATGTGACTTCGTGATATTTGGCCACACAAATTTCAGATCTTGCTTATAATAGTGACAAAAATGACTATAATCACCCAAGAAGGTATATGACAGCTGCATTGATACCAAAAGATTCGAGAATAACTCTCAACTTGACTAAAAACAACTACCCAGGTGCTTGAGCGTGAGGTTTGAAAGTAGTTGAGCGTCAATGGCCTGATGGTCTCCCAAAGAAGAGCTATTCATTTACTTCATACCTTCCAGTTAACTGCTACTAACACTAATACTCCACAACCCTCCATCGTCTTTCGATATAATAAGGAAGTAGGAAGTCATGAAGCAGTGCTGAAAGGTCCTATTTCCTTGTCATCTCTTTCGGTATGGCGAGCAATCATTGATTCACTAGAGGGAGGACCCAGGAACGCTCGTTCACAAAGGCCAACGCATGTATTAAACCAAACCCACGCTACACTCTGGATACCTATAAAGATAAGTCCCCCTTCCCAGAAGATATCCCCAACCACCAGATTCTCCAAATTCTGAGCCCATCAAATATGCCACACCCCCAGCCGTCAGAAATCAAAGAAGCAAATCTTGGAAATTATCTACCCAAGCGTAAGATGAAGCAAACCATCATATCAAAAATAATATTTGTAGCCACAAGTTCATAGGATGCCCGAACCATGAGATCCACTTCAAAAAACCCATCAGAAAGAATGCATATGAAACCAGCATATGCCATATCGTGAATCGCTAAACTCCGTCCCTTTGTCGATACTGAGACTGTTATTAGCTGTCAAACAACCCACCGACCCACCATTCAAGTAAATAGGAATGTTATTCCTTAGAGCTCTACTTCCTCACCCTCCATCTTCTCCCAAATTCCTCTAGACGCTCCTGCGTTCTGAGGTCTATTAGGGGCAAGTCCTGTTTATTTCGACCCGCTCGAGCACCCGAAGGAATCTCGATATCCTTCCAACTCCTAATTCCCTCTTCCCAAAGCGGCCACTTTTTGATTTTCGAGAGGGAAGTCCTTCTAATCTCCACCCTTTCGGGGTGTCCTTCCGGAAGTTCATTTCTCCGAGCCTCCCAGTCGTAGGCGTGTCGAACCTGCTCACAGCTCACTTCTCGGTTGTAATTCGCCCCATCCACCGTGAAGAGAGTTCCATGGGAACCCGAGGCGACATCCCAGTGCCATGCTGGATACAAATCGGCATGAGGCCCGGATCGGCGTTGTATGACCCATTCGGGCATGGAACCGCGGTGTACGGCCGTGAAGCAGTCGGAGCATAGGCCCATTGAATCTGCTTGTTTGGTGCAGTTCCTTGCTTTTTGATATCTACATTTTGCCATGATGCTCTAGGAGTTGGAGAACTTATCCGTTGTTGATGATTATGGGTACTGTACCTTGGGGTCTATTTATGGCAAATGCTGAATGAGGTATTGTTTAAGCATTCTTGGGTTGTTAGAAATCAGGTCTATGACTGTGTTTACTAAGCCTATGAATGAATGTATGACAATGGCATGTTGCATGGAGATGGTGAATAATGATATCTAAGAACTTTCATGAACGAGGAAGGCCTTAGGTCTAGACTACGGAAACAATGTTCTTTAGCCAACATGAAATAGATCTATAACCACAGCACTGGCATCCATAAATGGCAAAACAGAATACATATGCAAGAATCACGCAGGTGTAGGACAATGTAAATCCATTTTGTTAAATCCAATACAAACTCCCCGTTCTATCATGACGTTGCTAACAACCCCTTGAAAAAAAGCATAGGAAAGTTGAACCCCTCAATCCATAAATCCAGATCCCACCAAAACAATACCGGCGAAAAGACTTTTGAGCTTCCAGTGAGCTATACAAATACGAAACTGAGCGAACCAGCAATCGGCCAAATTCGTACCTGCGAGAGAGGAAAAACAGGATGTAAAGAAACGACGAAGAAACGACAAGAAAACCAAAGATATTAGCACCTTCTACCAAGGTCAAATCCGCCAAATACAGAACCCGAAAAGCACAAAAGAAGACCCATCTCGCAACACCCTATCAAAATTCGATCCGAAACAGGCCAAGCTATGTCTCGAAAGATGGAAAAGACCATACACAGACAGCTTCTCGTGTTGCATGGCCAGTGCCAATTAGATTGAACTGAATATGTGTGAACGGTTGATGTGAAATCAACTATATCATTCAGTTCTGATCTTGAATGGCGGTTTTGTCGTGGAATGTACAGAAATGATCGCTGGTGCTACTAATTTGTGTGTGGCATCTATTTCCAATTTCACATCGATGTATGCACCACCCTTTCCTCGTTCCTTTCTCTATTTCGTGGTGGTATGGACAGAGATTATCATTGGAGTCACCAATCGGATTTGGGCATCTTTGTTTCGCATCAGATAGATGCGTGCACTTTCCTTTTCTCAGCTTTTTAATCGTATATTCTTGGCTGTGGTGGCCAGCCTTGGTACAATATCCAGCTTTTCCAATGGCTTTACGAGAACATCGATGTGCCAGGGTCAGCTCTCCCTTGCTGTTAGTTTCCTCAGGCACAATAAACTGGCAAAACATTTTTGGTTTCGTTGGTTCACTAGAGGATGGAAGAGTTGTGTCATCCTGCTGACTAGGTACAGAGTCTGTGTTATATGTCGTAGGCGTTGGTGCTGGTCTCGTACGTGATGGCACCATTTCTCCCGGTGGATATTGTTCTCCCTGTTGAGTCGGTGTATTTGATGAACGCTTAAATCTTTTATCGGGAGGAGCTACTAGAGCCGGGGTGTTCACTCGTTTAGTAGATTTATCTGGCTCAAAGTTATAATCTTGAACCATTTGTTGTTCATATGTAGGTGAACCAGGTGGAAACATTGTATCGTCTTGTCCAGGTACCCGAAGGTATTGGTTACGAAGCTCTGGATTGCGGATTTCTGAGGGATCCAAATCTTCCTCTTCTTCTCCTTGATTAGATGATCCAGAATTAGTATTATTTTTGATCCAGATGGCTGGGGGTAAAACTAGTTTCGATTTGTCTTCCCCATCCCCTTGGGTGCTACGTCCACTAGACATATTTCTGCAACAAATCAGCTAACATCACCAAAGCATACAAGCTCGAGAGAGAATCTTACCAAGATGATGAAAAAAGATAATATATATATAGGTGATGAGTATCTCGAGATTCAGACCCGGAAATTGAAGTTGGACTTGAGAATTGACGACGAAATTTTGATTATGAGACATTAAAACCGACAGTGAGGTGTGAATCTTGGATTCTGGATGCGATGGTGAAGGTAGGTTGTTTGGTTTGCAACTCGACCATGAATATATATATATATATATATAATGCGAGAGAGGGTAGAAGGGAAGTCAAACGAAGAGATATATAGAAAACCCAATGATCTAAGGGTGTAGAAATGCTCTCAAAGGTTTGATCCTTTGAAATTGGGGTTGTGTCAAGAAGAAAAGAAAAAGGAAGAATAGAGAGGAGGCTCGAAGTATTTATGGGCAGATTTGAGCTCCCAGGTGGTCCTGAGGGAGGTGTATGAATGTTTGAATGCGTTATAGAATTAGTCATTTTGTAATGATTTATGAGTAAATCGAAATCAAAATGAAGAAAAATGATTGTGACTACACGTTTAAATATACATTCATTATGACTCGAATGATATAAAATCATAGAACAAGTGAAGTAACATATAGTTTGAAAAAGGAATTCAGATGAAAAGAACTTAGATATCCACAACCACAGCCTCAACCTCAACCTCTAATTCTCATACCATCAAAAAAACAAGATAAAATAGCACAATCAAAACCCTTCACACTTTACTCATAACTCCCCTCCCCTCCTCTCCCTCCCCCTCCCTCTCCATCTCCCTATCACAATAACCAATATCCCAACCATCCCAACCACCATAGCAACTCCACAAATAATAAACACAACACACCAATACTACTATTCACCCACCTACCTACCTCCCCCATCCCTCCCATAGTACATCCATCCACCCATCCATCCACTAACAAAAATCAAAATTAACAACCAAATCATCATAAAATTACCATAACGATGACTATAACTTTCTATAACTATAACACTCTCTTTCCACCTCACCCCTCTGCCCCCTCCCCCACCCCTAACCCCCCTTTTTCTCACAACATATATAAATAGATTTAGCGAGAATAACTCAAATACTCGAGTACTTAACTCAATCAAATGTTGAATCAAATCAACTTCTTGCAATCAAATCAAATCAAATCAAATCAAATCAATCATCCGATACAACAAATGAAAAAAATATATTTCCAACTAAATTCTATTACTCTACTTTACTCTACTCTATAAATACCTTTTATTTTCTTTTAAATTCTATATTTGATATAAATGCGTATTCACCATTCGTCATTTGACTTCTGTTTGTTGTTCTTTATATTGACTGGATATCATGTAAACTGTATCGATCGATGTATAAAAGTATTTCTAAATCTTTCTTTCTTTCTTTCATCATCTCTCTCTCTCTCTCTCTCTCTAATACCCTCACCCAAATCCAAATCCAAAATCAAGCCAACCAATCCGCCGCACTTTCCAAACACTCCGAAATAATGCCAATCCACTTCTCCGCATTCTCAAAATCCCCTGCATCAATACTCTCCACCAAACCCGGAAAGACCGCTCCTGCATAACCCGTCCATATCCCTGGTGCAAAAACGACATGCTTAAACCAAGATCTGCCATCTAATCCCTCGGGGTATAAGAATTTTCTCTCGAGATACTTGTATTTCTGATTGACCGATCGAATTTGATAATAGAGTTTGACCTTGCTTGCCCATTTCCACCATGGGATATCTTGGCCTGCTTGCTCGGCGAGGGAGGCTGCGGTGGAATCATGACGCGCTGCTACATCTTGAAGGACAGACGCACGCGTGTGCAGACCTCTGAAAGAAAGTTTGAGGCTTTCGATATTGCCTTTAGTTTGGATCTTGGTAGGACGGAAACGAGCTTCTTCATCTTCTCCATCCGATACAGATCCTGCAATAACGGAATCCAATTTCCCTTCAGTTTTGCTAATGTATCCTTGTAATGCATTGGCATAATCCGTAGCGTTGAATGAAATAATGGGAGTTTCGGCCATCCTGGCGGTGTAAAGAGCCCAAATCTTAGACATGGCTTCATGATAATGAAATCCTGGATCGCCATATGTATCCATCCAATGAAAGGAATCATAATTGGAGTGATAATGAAAGATAGATCCACCACCACCACCCGCATGATTGATATCTGGTCCAAATCCAAGATCGATTGATGGAACACCAGCAAAATCTTGAAAAGCGGTAAAATCACTACCACTACCCATAGTATTTATAACTCCATCCCAGATATCGCCTACAGTTTGACCAGGAACTGTTTGATTCGGTGATTGAACTAAGCTTAATACTTCATGTATAGCTTTGTTGTGAAGAGGACTTGCTGATGTTCTAAATATTGGGCCACTGGTTCCAACATCACAGTTAATATATGCTACGTTGGCATTATTTAACCATGGCAGGTATTCCTCCACCCATTCTGTTGAACCAACTAAACCATATTCTTCACCATCCCAACTTGCAAAGACAATGGTACGTAATGGTTTCCATCCCTTGGAAACAGCCACGCCAAAGCTACGAACAACTTCATTGAGAGCTGCTGAACCACTGTTTGGATCACCAGCGCCACCTATAATCCAAGCATCATGATGGTTTCCGATGACAATCACTTCATCAGACAATGTACCATTGATGATACCAATCAAGTTCCAAATTGGTGTGGTAACATATTCAACATCGTTGACCAGGTTAAGTACGAGATTATCTGGTGAAGGACCAACATTGTATTCAACTCCTTTGTAAGCCAAACCAAGGTTTCGATCCCACCATTTGTTTAAATCTTTTGGTCCAGGGCCGATGCCATTCAAAGATTCTAGGATAGGTAGAGCATCAACGTAAGATATGGGAAGAGAAGGAATTGGAGGAATTTTACCCTCCACAGGTTGGCGTGGAACACCAGGTTTTGAAGGATATCCAGGGGTAGTTCTAGAGACGAGTTAGCTTGACATGCTATCACCCATGAAAGACAACGTACGGATCTCCAGGTGCGATACTCAAGTACTGAGCACTTCCTCGTTGAACACTACTTGGATTTCTAGCAGGTCCATCTGGGTACGCAATAGCTCCATTCTCCACCGTATTTTCTCCGTCATCACCAGGATCACTGAACAAAACAGCTCCAACCATTCCCAACTCCGCTGCACGCTTGATCTTGAGACCACGAAAGACACCGCCATATCGGGCAATCGCAATCTTGCCTTCCAAACTCACGTTGAGCTGCAATAAATCTTCAAAGTCTTGGTATGTACCGTAATTGACATAAACGTATGGTGCCGTGACATTTCCGTATGCGGAATATCCATGAAAGGTGGGAATTCTGTTGTCAAGTCCCGTTGTTTCATCCTCTTCAAGGACATCCTCTTCCAAACTAGCTTCGAACTTGATCTTCAACTCCCCAACATCCGAATTCTGATTCTTCTCATACAAAGCCAGTCGATGACCACGAGGATAATTGAGATACACATCGTATGAAATGACATCCGACTCAATCCCAAACTCTTGCCACCTCTCTTGTGTCCAGGTAACCTGACTCTTGTTTGTTCCCGCTACATGTGGTCCGGATGTATAGTATTTACTCCACTCTCTTGCCTTTTCCGCCTTGGGAGTATCGAGCAAGATTTGTTGAAGTTCTTCGTAGGAGATGGAGGCCGATGATGTCTGATACGATTGATCAATATGCCAATGCCAATGTTGTCGAACAAGGGACTTCAGAGGGGGTAGGAATAAGAGGTTGACGGCGATCAAGCAGCATATTGCTGCCATGGTGGAGAATCGACGAAGGGTGCTCTGTTGATGTCTTTGTCGCTGCTGTCCAACAATGAGCGGAGTGCGTTCATGATTCTCCATCTTCTTTCCATCCATAATGATGATGATGATGATGATGATGATGATGATGATGATGATGATGATGATGATGAGTTGTATGAGGAGGAGGGTTGATCTGGTAAGAAGAGGTTGGGTTGTTTGTTTGGTCCTACCCCGGGTGGGAGAGCATTGGGATCTGCATTTTCAATGGATAAGGATAAGGATAAGGATAAGGATAAGGATAAGGTTAATCCCAAAAGGGAACTAATTATTCAATAGCCTTACGATAAGGTAAGAGTTATGCATATATTATGTAACACGACGGATAAATCATAAATTAAATCCAATGAATTAAACCATTTACGGCATCAATTGCTGATTCAGATTACATAAGCATCTTCTTGAAACTTACGCTTGGATGCTTACTTACTCTCTTTTTCTTTTTCTCATCAACATCTACAACAACCATAATATATATACATCCCACCATAACCATTGCTTATACACACTTCGGCTTCGATATCGTGGTATCCTGTGCATATCTAGTTCCGATTGTCACATTTGGGAGGTTGACGTTCACGTCGAGAAGGTTTTCTGACCGCCATCTCCATCAATATGGCCAAGGGAAAGAATCTGGGTCCAGCAAGACTCCCTGTGGCTCAACTGACAATTCTTGGTAGGCTCCTCTGTGAATCTCTTCATGTTTCCAATCATCCAGCGCAGCAGAGCTTCAAATCGTGGGCGTTTCCTCGTGCTTGATGTGGATGAGGGAAGGCATGCTTTTCCGAAAATATCCACATCATATCTCTCATCTTGCACTTTCTCCCCTCGGACTAATTTCTTCAAGCAATATGTAGATTCGCAGAACCAGTCGCTCTGACTTCAGTCTTCCCATATTTAGTAAGCTGATTGAATTCTCTCCTGAAATATGTGCCTAACTTTGGAAAGCCTGAAATGATTGAAAGTTTCGGAGTGGAAAAGAAAGATGTGGCACAATGGGCAGGCATCACATCTGCAGTATTCTCACTATCTCAATGTATGACAGCCATCATGTGGGGAAGAGCTTCGGATACATTTGGCCGTAAACCTACAATTTTGACGGGTTTAACGTGTACCATGATATGTAGTATCATTTGGGGCATGTCGGTATCTTTACCTATGGCTATCATCGCGAGAGCACTCCACGGAGCTTGTAATGGGAATGGTGTGTTGTTGTACCACCGTTAGACTGACTATAAGCTAATGACTGACAGTGGGAATTATCCGAACAATGGTGGCGGAAATGGTTCCTCAAAAGGAGTTGCAACCGAGAGCATTTTCTATCATGCCTTTGGTATGGAGTCTTGGATCTATATTTGGTCCATCATTTGGAGGCTTTTTTGCTCAACCTGCTCAAAACTTCCCAGGGATTTTTGGAAATAACAAGTTTTTCTTGACTTTCCCTTTTGCATTACCAAATATCATTGCTAGTTTTCTTTTTATGATTGGCATCACAACGGGGTTTTTATTTTTAAAGGTATGTTCAAACTGTGCATTCATTTGAATGTGCACTGATAAATTCAGGAAACTCTAGAAACAAAACGTGATAAAGCCGATTGGGGTTTAGAGTTGGGAAAGAAGGTAGTTGATTCTTCTAAATTGCTATGTTGTCAACCTAGACCAAAGCATCATTCCCCTAGTCATCCAGCCTACGATGAATCGTCCGCACCACTTCTTAGGCCAGCAACTCCTTCCGAAACAGATTCTTCAACATCATTCGACGATAATTACGAATCTTCAAAATTGAAACCTCCCGTTACCCGTCCAAGTCTCCGAGAAGTATTCACACGTCAATCAGTCATCAATCTCATCGCATACACATTTCTCGCCCTCCATTCCGTTTCATACGATCAAATCCTCCCCGTGTTCATGCACCACCCCCGTCAAACCCACGACCCCACCAACACGCACCTCCCCTTCAAATTTTCTGGCGGCTTCGGTCTCCACTCTGGCCGAATCGGCACCATCTTCACCCTCTACGGCGTCGTAGGATGCCTCATCCAATTCCTCATCTTCCCCCCCGCAGCCCGCAAATTTGGCATCCTCCCCTGCTTCAAAGCCTGCGCCATCACCTTCCCCCTCCTCTGCTTCATCACCCCCTATACCGCCCTCATCGAATCCCCTGCAGCACAACAACTCGCCATCTTCGCCATCCTCATCATCCGATCTTTTGCCGTCATCTTCGCTTTCCCATGTTGTGTCATCCTCCTTACGAATTCGGCAAGTAGTCTGAGGGTCTTGGGGACGCTCAATGGGTTTGCGGTTTCGATTTCAGCGGTGGGGAGGGCCGTGGGGCCCGCGATTTCCGGGTTGGCTTTCACGTGGGGGTTGAAGATGGGGTGGGTTGTTACGCCGTGGTTTCTTCTGGGGCTTTTAGCGGCGCTGGGCGCGGTGCCGATTTGGTATTTGGAGGAGATGGAGGGGTTTGGTGGGGCGAATGGGGATGGGGATGGGGATGAAGAGAGGGAACCGCTACTTCAAGTTGAAGATGAGGAAACGTCGCTTTTGGGTGGTGGTGGGAGGGTAGAGGGTTCATCGCTGACTAAATCAAATGCAGATGAGAGGATAGGTGGAAGAAGAGGTTCAAAGTCGAAACCGAGATTAGAACAAGAAGAGGAAGATTAAAGAGAAGGAGAAGGAGAAGTAGAACAGCATTATATCACTAGTTTTCGGAACAAACATGAATTAGAATGTAGGGCCTGGGGGATGATAAAGATTGGATAATTAACTTGAAATGTCGAATTTGGGATGAGGAACTGAGGGGTAATGTTTTGTTGATGGTAAAGGTGAAGGTGATAAAGTATGGTTAGATGAGATGAAATCATGATATTTAAACAGATCTAACAAGATAGAAATAGAATATTTGAAATATCTATCATGAATATCTAATCAACTAATGTCTCGTCATTGCTGTAGTCACATGTGTAGAGCTCGGCTCGGCTACGCTCATACACTTACCTATATAGCTCGGGATCCACTACTATTTATAGCACATTATACAATATAGCACATATACATACTGTATCTCATACACTCTGCAATCATTGATGAGTTGAGATTCATTTGTTTAATATCTAAAACATGACCCAACAAACTATCAGTCCCAGCAATAGCATTTGCAATTAGTCAGTTACCAGCACCAACTCAAACTGATCAGCGTATCTGCAATTAGTTACCAGTACCGCTCAAGATAATCAGTGCATCTACAGCCGTAAGCTCATCCGCATTGAAATTCGCAGCTGGAGCTTGAGCTGGAGCTAGAGCTGGGGCATAAGCATAAGCATAAGCCACCTCATTCCTCCGTGAGCACGCAGCACCATGTCTATGATCGTGATACCTACAACGATCAACAAACTCCGCATTCCGCACTCCTCTATCTCCCCTCGCGACCAACGCATAGCGCGCCAACAAATCCTGTACAAATTCCACCGGAACGCGAAACTCCGCACCCGGCTGGCCCTCCGCCGCCCCGCCAAGCAACATGCCAAACCCGCCCTTCTGCCCATAATACTTAGGGAAGCGCGTCGAGTACGACACAATCATATCAACCAGCATCTGTCTTAGCAGCGAGCCGCGCTCCGTCTCAGCATAGAACACGCTGATCTGCGCGGGCGTCGCCCCCAGCACATGACGACAATCAGGCGGCAAGACAAGCGGGCGGCGGAGAATCTCGCGGCGCGACCACATCCGCAGCGCATTCCACGCCGCAAACGACGGGACGCCCGCCGCAATCCAATGCGTCGCCTGCGGATTCCGTACCGATGCATCCTCTTCCACCAGCCGACGCATAGCCCGATCGTATTCGGCCTGACTTTGCGGCATGGGCGGACGCTCGAGCTCGCGCGCGTCGTCCTCCATTTTGCGCCGCTTTGTCTGCACGCTGGCTTCTTCGTCGAGCGCGCGGATCATGGCGTCGATGACGGCGTTGCCGAATGCAGGGGCGGTTAGTAGGTGCGCGAGCGCGTGGCACGCGATGAGCTGGTTCCAGAGACGCGCGTATTTTGCTAGCTGGACGGCGATGGGGTCGGTGCCGGTGGCGGTGATGCCGGCGAATTGTGGGGCGTGGGTTATGTCGCCGTGCGCGTTCCAGGAGAGGAAGATGGCGAGGGCGTCGCGGTGCAAGGGCGTGGGGCACGGGAAGGGGATCTGTGCGGTGGTGTGGAAGTGTTGGCGTAGAGTGCGGATGTAGTGTGGGGTTGGGTCGGGGGTGATGGGAGTGCTGGGCATGCAGATGCTGCGGAAGAAGAGGGAGGTTTGGCAGAGGGGCTTGTAGGGCCAGCTTATCTTATGCGCGTGTGTGGATGAGGGTGGACCGGTTTGGATGGTTATTAGTTGGGTGTAGTCGTTGCTGGGGGGTTGTTAGTACTGTTGGGTAAGGTAAGGGTTCCTGGAAGAAGAGAGATGTTACCTTGTGAGTATAATAGGCGCATCGGGAGTATTTTCGGCTACCCAGTGAGTATTCGTAACTCGATAAAGGCCAGTCTGAGAGCCCATCCCTTCATCAGGAAGGTCTTGGTATAGTTCTGACAGAGAAGGCATTGTTGATGTTATGTTTATCGAGATCTGAAGCGTTGGTTGTTTGTTTGTTTATTGAAAGAAAGCGTAATATTTGTATCAAGAAACAACATACAATACATTCATATCCCAACTTCTTAATCCAAAATCAATTCAATAATGAATGAAATAAAAGAATGTTCTTCTATAGAAAAAGTTCGTTTGTTCGTTCTTCAATACGTTAGTGAAAGATAGAAAACCCTAAGAGAATTCCAAAGCCTTTAAATAATCTTCTGGAAGTCTGATTGTGAGACAACTGTAGTAATTTAATCATATATCACGAACTGATACCAATATGCTTTGTTTTTTCAAATAAAGAAAAGGGGGCTAGCTGGGTATAGGGGATTCTCGGTTATATTCTGTTTCGGTTAATTTTAACATGAAGCGATCTATTTGTGTAATGTTTACAAAATAGATATAAGATAGATATTCTTTAGATCTGTGAAAGGAAAAAAATTTTAAGACTATTTTGAAATGTTTAGTTTGATTTGTTTGTTTGTTTGTTTATCTGTGTTATACTATATATATTCTTTTGCAGGATAGTGAGAGTTTGGTAAACTGGATGAATGTAGAATATATTTAATCAATAAATCCATCAATTCATCATTCAAATAATCTTCTTTCATCGCTATCAAGGCGCTTAGTGTTGTTGTAGTGTGCGAAAAGAGCTTATACGGCTGATATGATGCGGTGACTAGCTTCTGGATCGAGATGGAAATACACCGTGTACAGTAACAAGGTACGGAAAATCTCAGTGTATACGGCTGGTTATTGGTTATGTATATTCAATTTAAGACGTGGATGGAAGGCAATTTGTTGTTTTTTTACGGTATTCTCATTGGCATGGTGGTGTTATATATTATTCGTGCGCGGTGTTGCCAGTGAGTACGGTTTGAATGAGATCTGATTTTAAGTATATATATACACAACAGAAGCGTAAGTAGATTCTTACCAATCTAAGAAACGAATTCAAAAATTCATATACCATTCATTTATATCTCTAGATCATCGAATCAGATGGAGAATCTTGTGTTTTGAAAATGAGGGATATATATATCTATGTTACTGGTTGATGGTGTAGAAGTAGAAGTAGAAGTAGAATGTAAGATTAAAATGGAATAGTCTTGACTACAGTAGTAAGTATAGTATAGTAAACGAATATAAACTCAATAAGACAGTTATAATTGTTATAAGTTGACTTGGTGAATCAAGAAGAAAGTGGAAGTGGTAAATGATGATGATGTTCTTCCTTTCCCATTAATATCGGAAAGAGAGAAAAAAAAGTGTATTGCTAATTATGTTAGCTTGTACAGGAAATATGAAAACAAATCTTAAAGATTTAATACGCTTGAAATTGAAAATAAAGCTCTACTCTGCTCTATATAATATAAAGACTTGAATTCATATAGAAGTCCTTTGCGTGTGAGGGTGAAGACTGCGTAGGTGTATTGCAAGAAAACTAGATTATAATTAGTTGATATTGACGAATCGATTAGCGAATTGATATTTGTGTGTACATCTGAAGAGATATATTTAGGTAGATCGGAAATGTTGGCTGGGTTAAGGGAAAGGTGTCACGGTGGACACGTGACTAGCACATTAGCAGTACTAGTCACCTACTATAAATAAGCATAGTTAGGTATTTTTCATAATAGTATCTTCTTTATATTTATTAAAAATTAGCAGCTAGTTGTGGTATAACAAAAGAAGAGGATGGAAAAATCAAAAGACGAAGACTATATGAGGTATATATGATTTAACACACTAAATTCAATATAATGATTATTCATCTAAGATTTATATTTGGATTTTACAGTTCGATACTCCTCAAGCTGTAATAAATCTGTGGTAACAGTATAAGTGCCTATTAGTGCTATAGTGCTACAGCTATATATTTATAGTGTGTGAGTGCCAAGAACATGAACGTAGCAAGCCCTCTACACGTGATTACAACAAAATCATAACACCGTGACTATTTTATTTTGTGTATCAAATTTTGCAACTATAGAGTGTCTCGAGCAGTTATCTCTTACCTTGACCGGGATCATAGTTGAAGATATAGAGCGTCCGTGATATTATTTGAAATCTTATAATCATCATTCCTACCCAAAGCTTTCCTTCCCATATGACTAATGAAATCATCTCTGTATTTTTCCTCTCTGAAAAAAGCACACGTCCCCAACGAAACCGAATTATCCTCATTCAGAACATCCACTAGAGCCCCGAGCCATTTATTACTCCTCGTTAAAACAATTCTTACCCTCTTTGTGTATATGATACTTGCATCGAGGCTCTTCCCATATCTTCTTCCAATTCTCGGGTTCTATGAAACGCATATCCTTGTTTTTCGGGTTCGGTCGTCGAAGCATCGCATGGGTAAATCGGGACCAAGGACGTGGATGCGGTGTTTGAAACGGTTGGGGAGGATTCCATGCTTGATATTGGGATGGGGAAATCTGTACATGGGGTGGAAGTGGATGGTTTGGGGGTAGATTTGTAAGTGCATTTGACGCATTCATTGAGAGTGAATGGGCTGAGGATGGAGAATGTTGAGCTGGATGGCCGGGAGGAAGATAGTTTTGAGGCTTTGCGGGTCGACGGAAACACCGGAGGAAACTCGTGCCTTCTTCTGGGCTTCTCAACACAGGAAGAGAAGATAAGATATCGCTAATCATGACCCTAAGTGGGGATGACTCGGCTGTGTTTTCTCCCACCATCTCTTCAGTCTGCCCATCCTCAAAAAGGGACTCTCTTGCAGTCTTTGGAAGTTGATCATCTTCGACCCAATCTCTGTAGGCGAGAACCAAAGCATCCATCATGTGATTAGCGAACCGCGGTGCACCAATATAATCTGCCAGAAGGTAGCAGTGAAGCAATTGAACCCATCTCCTCTTGTGGGACCATGTGCGGACCCGGAGGCCGGTATAACTGTGTACATCTGGATGTATCTCAACCAGGCCCTCGGCGAGATGATGATCCCGAGTATAAATCCACGTGATGAAGATTCCAAAGCTTTCTGGCTGATGATCCTCAAGTTCAATGACTCCAGCACGACCACAATCCCATCTATTATCACAAAGGGGCTTGAAGAACTCGGCTTCAGTAGCCAAAGCTCCTGCGATTGCCGTGAATTTCTGCTTTTTGCTTCCGACCAGGACGGTCACAACTCTATTGTAATCGTCACTCTGATAACTGCGCAAAATATCAGTCATTATGAATACGATGGCTTCTTGTTGTTAACAGCAACACTTACATATCATATCCACCAGGAATCTGTGTCAAAAGACTCTTATGGGTAAATGGCATATCAGGTGCATCAAACCATTTGGTGGATTTAACTCGGGCGAGTTTGAGTACTTGATGGATATATTCCCCGCGATGAAGGGCTTGCGGAGCCGCCGTCAAAAGCGCCGCTATCTCGTTACGGGAATCGGGATCCATCCCCGCCATGAGCCTTCCGATCTCTTCACGAGGGGTCTCAGTGTTGTTTTCTTCGTCAGATTCCAGGTCTGGACCCTCCAACCAGTCGTTCAGATCCACCAGAATACCATCCGCTGCCATCGTCACAATGTGCTGATTGTTAGACGTTGAATAGTTTTTGTTGAGCTAATCTCGTTAAAACTCGGCAAGAGCCTGCATGAATAATGAGTTTTTTTGGAGAGGAAATGGGTCGAAGGGTTGATAACGCTTGTTATTGACTATCTCAACTATGAATAGAATGAATGAAATGTTGTTGTTGAACAGAGATCGCTTTCAGCTGCTCAGGAGGGAACTAAATAGTCTTTTTGGATAGTACGACGAAGAATTCAAATCTAATACATCCCAGCTCTAGTTTACTCTACTGCTGTATTAGAGCTACTGTACCCCGGGGGTATTTCAACCTTCGTTAATGTAGACAGTGTTAGTTGCCATGACGTCATGTGGTAAAGATATACACATCACGTGATATTCCACTCCCTCGCTAAGTTTAATCCGCCCCTGTACGAGTACATGGTGTTTTTCCCTTTGGCCTTGCTAATTTCATATTTCCTATCCTTCTATCGAGCCAACAGCTCGTTGTAGACCTCGGAATTGGCTGTCTCGATTGATTAGTACGTGATATATTTCAGTCATTCAATTGTGGGCAACCTTTTACTTTTACTCTACAATGGGAGAGTGCTAACCATCTGTCTTATCTCTTCTCGAGGAGCTTTTTTCTCCAAAAGGATCTTGAAAGTAAGAATCTTCGTTTTCTTCGTTGACATTCAAATCTTCGTTCACGTTGTCAATGTCCGGGGTTGGTGCCAGTGGGTGGGTAGAGATCTTTCCATCAAGCTCCACCGCGAGTTTGTTGCGATCTTCTCTTTCGTTATAGATAGCGTCAAATAAAGCATCTATTACGGCATTTTCAAAGTCTGAAGCATTTAGGAAGTCTGTTAGGAAATATCATTCTAAAGTGTGAATTTCTTGGAGCAACTTCGATTTAAGCTAAGTTGGCACCATTCTCCCGTATCAAAATCTCCATCAAGGTTTTCAATAGAGGACATAAGTTTCTTGAGAAAGGAAAAAATTCCATGTCGTTATTAAATGGGCATGCAGATTCAGATTTGGATTCATAACAACAGCTCCGATGTGAATTTTAACTTTCAAGATGTATTGTCATGGGAACAACTGACCCTATAATTTCGTAGGTTTCAAGAAGATACTATCATAAAACTATTGAAATGTGCTGATTTAAAGTAGATAACTAGCACGCCAACGTGCTAGTTATCTACTAGCTACTGTGCTAGTGCGCCTGTCACGATGTAAACGTGACATGTGCTATCATCTACCCTCTCAATCTCGATCACATGAACGAATAACTGCATATCAAGTTCTCTGGCAATTGAGGCTACCTTGATTCCATTAAAAGATATTACCCCGAGATTCTAGACATTTTGAATTCCCATATATCCTATTAACCTTTCATTTAAATTTTCCTGGAAAAATGTGCGTCCCCTTCATATTATGCAAATCTTATCCAAAAGGGATCAGCCGCCAAGCTTCTGGAATTTGGAATAAATATCAAATTTTTCTAGGGGCTAGTTTATATTTTTAGCGGGTCTTGAGCTCGAAATGAGGTGACAGTAAAAGAAAACTCAAGATGCAAAACTTAACTGAGATATATAGAAACTTGCATACCTAGAGGTGTGGAATAGGCTATTGCAATGGACGTGGGCAAGGTGGAAATAAACTTGCAAACAGGTTGCTCCCACGGGGTAAAGTCATTCTCCCGCTTTGCATCAATTGTTACCCTACCCATATATTCCCAAAAGAACTCCACAAGCGCCTTCAATTCAATACTGCAAGTACAATAAGGATGAAACCAAATTTAGCAAGGCACAGAATTCTAACCTTCTAGAATGGATATCTCTTCACTTGAATGAAAATGACATGCCGTAATATAAATCACTCACAAGCTTTATACACTGAGAACTTTCAGAGTGTGAAGATTTAATCCATCATTTCATCACAAATTTTCGTTCTCTATACAATACCTGAGAGGAAAGCATGTACTAGTAGAATATAGAAGCTAGTTTTAGACATTTATGTCATACATGACCGTTGAAGCTAAACTTAGTTCAACTAGTCCATATCAGGCATTAGGGTTCACGCCGGTTTTTATTGGCGCGTTAAGCTCAGGGGAGCGAGCCAACACCATCATAGGTGATTGTAGAAAAGGTTACTGATTATAAGCAACACCAAACCTGTTTAAAGCCTTCATTATAAGAATATTACAGTAGAGTAGAGGTAGATTTTATGGTTGGAGACGAGACTCGAATTAGAGCAAGCATCTTTTCCATTTGATTTTCAGATATGTTACCGTTAGTGAAAAAAGTTTAAGCTATATGGAAACTAAGGTGTGGAAACCAAGGTGTGGAAACTTTTTGATTGATTGATAGCTTGACTCGATTCAATGTAATACTACTGATGTACTACTACTGTAGTTCCCGCACGCGCACACGATCACCTTCTTTGAATTGTTAGGTCTTTATTCCACTCATTAATTCATATAAAGTAGACTGTTCACCCACTGTAATACGTATTTTCACACTTCGTACGGCAAGACCATTTATATAAATCTCGTCTAAACCCACGATTTAATACAAACACAGCACATCTATCATTCAGCACTCATATTACTTGACCAATCTCGCGAATATGTCACGAATTCTACAACAAACTCGTGGTGGCAAATATGCTGTTGCCTTCGTTGCACGAAACTACAACAAAACCCCTACCACACGCCCTATTCACAATATCAAGTTATTGAGTCTCCAAAAACAATTACAACAACCCGCCGAGGAGATGCTTCGATTGCATGGTCTTCGGCTTCATGGTCCTGCTGTTATGCCTGTAGGTGCTGCTCGAGTTCAGGAGAAAATCGATGTTTCTTTTTACAAGGCTACCTTGCAAACTATCAAGCTCGTTCACTTGCACGATACCCTCCACAAGCCACCGGTTGAGGAGTTATCACTCAGAGGATTCTGTCTTCATGATCACGAGAGATATCTCCAGCCGAAAAGTCAAATCACTCTTGAGACATTAGCCGACCTTGTCTCGCAGTCTGCTTTAGACTCAATGAAGGTTAGTATACCCAACATCCTTTACTCAACCCCAAGATGAATACTTACTCACATTAAGCAGGATGCTCAATTCAACTCAATTGATCCACCCGAAGAATCAGTAGCTGACATGAAGATATCGGTTCAAGACACGACTACTACAACTAAGAATTTGTCTGAGACACCTCTCATGAGCACGGCACTCTTGAGCGAAGACGTCGCTACACTTGGTCAGCCTATGGAATCAATGAAGTGGGACTATAATTGCTATCCTGAGGAAAGCCCACAGTCTTCCCACTAATCCAAACTAACGGCACATGAGAGAGAATAGACAATTCGTTCGACTTTGTTCTCATTCGAGGTAATAACCTGCCATGTACACTTCGTCATCTCTAGATTACTGACCCTATGAGTTAGTATTGCATCTTGCTATCTACTCTGATATCCTGAGCTGAAGGAGGTGCCAGGCTTTGGTATTATAGCAATGGATCTGGATATTTGATAGGATGCCGGGCAGGAACATTGTTTATAAACTAGAGTAATAGAATACATTAGATAAACTTGTTGCATGAAGTATCTTTTCTTTTAACTAGTACAAAATACTTCTTTTCGCTTATAATAAACATACTTGAAACATGGTGAACAGTCCTCAGTTGGTATTGATTCCAATTTGTTCACTAATTTATAACAACATGAAATCAGGAAGTTTCCGAGAGAGAGTCACATCACTTTTATTCATTATCAATCATGTCTAGACAGACCTGAATGAGTTCCTTGTATAAGATTATTGATCCTCAGATGAACAACAAGAACCTCTGCCCAAGCCTCGCATTTGTTCACGATACACCAAATCAGACTTGCCTCATACACAATACTCCGTCGTACCAGAGTCGACATCAAAAACCGACACAGAAAAAACAAGACTTCTACCATTATGCTGATAAGATAGAAAGTTCTTTTATATATTCAAAAGCGAGTCGTTACGCATTCTTCAATCCTCTGAAACCAGCCAAAATGTCTTTGATTGATGTCAGGCCTGCAGAGATGGTAGCCATTATAGGAAATTAGGATTCGCTAATTTTGCAACTTGCAAAAGACATTAATAAACTCGCGCTTCAATAGAATTCATTAAGTTTACTTACCACCAGGTAATCACGCCAACCACAATTGCAATGACGTAAATCAGAGATACACACTGATCCATCATCACAGAGTAAACAGAAGTATCTTCTCCTGCAGGCACAAGTCCGCCAGCTAACACTTGAATGTATTGTTGTTCTTTTGCCTCCAGCAGTGCTTCAAGTTGGGAAGTCTTGTATCTGTGGAATGCGAATAAGACGAGGAGCGCAATGGCTGAGGCGAAGGAGAGAAGCCTGAGAAAATGTATCTCGTTGTCTTTGCGCTGCATGGCTACAACATCAGGTTGGAAGTCGTAAGTCTGTTCATTCTGTTTGTTGTGATTGCGCGCGTGGCTTGCAGAATCGGAGTCGAGTTCGGGGTTATTCCTCTTATTAGGAGTTGAAGACTTCTCCTTGCGCAATTTACGACCTGCCATCTTGGTTCGTTGAGAGAACTTATAGCAAGCTGCGCTTCACGACTCCCATATTCTCGTATTATAAAGTCAAAGATCAAACTACTTCGGTGTTGTAAAAGCTAATTCATCTATATCTTCCAGGTAGTGCGTTAACACGTGATTGGCCAATGTATTACATGGTCCGTGCGTTTGCTCCCCTAGATATGTCGCTTGTTTGCTTCGAGCAGTTTCCAATTAGTGTTACAGAAAATACAATACCGCCCGCTGTAACTGTACGAGGAGAAAACTTTATACAGCCAGTGAGCCTCCAGGGGCATGAACTCTGTTCATATATAGACATGTGATGGTATTTTCGCCAAAAAATCGATACAACAGATACAATATCCACGATCATATAATCATCTTCACAGGACTGATCGTTTCACTGAATCATTCATTCACTTGAATCTTCTTTTCATCTTCGTCTACCTCTAATCTTGAATCTTTCTGTATCCACTACTTTAAACTCCAGTTGCAACATGTCTTTCAGAACTAGCAGTAACGTGGAGGCGTGTGAAACAGAGGTGTGTCCAAATTTCTCAGAGACTGCTCGATTCGTATAATAAATTTTCCTGGCGATTAATACCTATGCAGAGTTTGGGAACAATGGCACGAGCCGAAGCAGTCCATGCTATTCTAGAACGTACAAAATCCCTCGAGCGATTTCTAGTACACAAAAGCCAGAGTTTTTCCGTAGAAAACGCAAAGGATGGTATGGAAGATGAATCAGATAAAACGGCCGCTGTGAATGCCAAGTTTAGAAGACCTCAAAAGTCGATCAGATCCAAGCATGAATACAATCTGGATACAGTGGCCCTCAAGCATCGCCATGTCATCGCTTCAGTTAACAAGCAATTGAATAACCTTTCTCGCTATACTTTGGAAGCAAGGTTAAAGATTCTCGTTGAGCATCGTCAAGAGTTCCAGGTGGATATTAAAACTTTCGAAGAGTATTTATCTCTCCTGAGAAAGTTGGACGTCGCAGACGACAAAGGCGTGGTACACAAGATTGAGTAAGTCAGACACTCTCTCTGGATTGCGAAAAGTCTTTGCACTATTGACAATATTTATATGCTGACTTATCCTTTTAATGTCAGAACAGCATTGAAGTTGATGGCCGAGTCCTCCGCTATGCGAAGCAGTATCGAAGCTCGTATCCAAGAGGTGAATGTTTTCCTCTCGGAGGCCAGTGACAAGCTTGATTTGGGCTCTAGGAGGCAGATGATGCTTGGTCTGGGTGTCAGGCATGGAGCTTATGGAAGCGCACTTGTGAGTCGTAGCATATTATCCTCAATCTTCAATGCAATCCTCTAATAACCAAGTCGTTCATCGCAGAGCCTTCGAGATCACGAAAAATCTCCACAATCAAAGTATCAACATCTGCTTGACTTTGGATCATTAACAGAGCAAGCTAACGGCACGAAGGTTGTCTCGAGGAAATCAGAGCTATAAGGGGGCAAGAACTGCAGATCTCTAAGTAGTATTTCGAGATTTGCATGTAATACACATGTTGGGTCTGTCTTTGTAGAAAGAATGGTGCAGGAAACCCACTCCTTCTTGACATTTAATAACCAAAAAGCCGATGCTCAGTAAAGTAGACTGTTTAAGTTCAAGTGCCTTTAGCCTCTAAGATCAATGCCGTTTGAGAAAACGGTCTCTCGCGAATATCTGAAGGGAAACTCTATGAGCATGAGCGGACGATTCTTTGAGAGTCAGATACATTTGAGAGCAACTTGGACTACAATCATAATAGGCCTAGAATTTTCAAGAACACATTTGTAAAAAACACAACATCAATCTATTCCATCGACTGAATATAGACTTGTCTACAACTAAATTGAATGCACTGCCGTTTGCACAAGTATAGCTGCTTTTGATTCACAAATTCCTCACAGTACAGCGTCAAATTCCAGGTCACAGTGATTCATATAGCCAGCCTATTGCATATCTATTCTGTTCATGGGGCATACCGCTTAAGCCTTCTTTCTTATTCCACAAGCCGTGGTCTCACTATGCTTGAATATAGGTTTCTTCAGCTATTTTCTAAATTAGGTCTTATGATTGGCCAAAAATGTAGTTTTCTCTGTTTCTGTAGCAACTATAGGTTTCTTCAATCAACTACAGTACGAATATTATGATACTCGTGACTCTACTGGATGCTTTTGATTCTGGTACCCTTTACCATGATTCATCACTAAAACAAAACCGAAGGTCGAGTTATTCAAAATCCACTTCCTTGCAACAACTTCAATCAAATATATGCGATCTTCCTTCCAAAAACCTCAAGTAAGTAAATGCCGCGTATATCTTTTATTGAATCACAGATCAGACCGTTGAATCATTGCTAGCAAAGTATCCAGAGCGATAAAAGGTCTACATCAGTCCCTCCAACAACAGGTTTATCTAGGTACCCTTTATTCTTTTCATCGCAGACATTAGCCTATTTGCATGCGGGCTCAAAGCTGACACTTCCATTTTGTTATAATTTTACCTACATACAGAGAGCAAGCATGTCAACCGTATGGAAGAAGATACCCACCCCCAGCCTCGTCGAACAACATCAGAGAAAGGTTCTCCAAGGCGTCACTGAAATCAATACCAAGATGCATAAGCTACCTTTGGATGATCGCATGGCATACCTCTTGCATGCTGAATCATCATTGTCGTTCCGAATCGGCGAGGTAAGGCACTATATCAAGCAACTGAACGTCCCCGAGAAAGCTGAGGACCTTGCGTATGTAACTCCCGATTATTTTGCACAATCCAAGCAAGCAGTGTTGATACTATCTTCAGAGCAATTCAAATTATGGAGCAGGACTTGATGCGCATTATTTCTATGGTTTTGGATCTACAAGAACGACATCGACTCGGCAGTGCTACCGATAGCTCCAGGGCTTCAACACCAACGCGTGGGGGAGATAGTGGTCGCCGTGCATCATTGGCACCTACAACAACTGAAGTTGAACCGCCTCACATTGCATTGCCATTCAGAACGAAGCCTGAAGGAAATTCTGAGAAACCTGCCATCAGAGGCATTTTGCGTCCACCCCTCGAAGAATTCTCCGAGGATCTTCTCAAGGAAACTGGCAAGGTCGAGTCTGCGAAATAATAACTGGGTCTTTACTTTCAGGGGCTCCCTCATGAGAGGTATTACATGCGCGTTTTTTCTTCATGTAGAGAAAGTACGGGGCAGATACAGGAAGTTGGGGATGGGAGTGTACATGTAGCTGGTCCTTTTACAGCAGCGGCACCCATCATATTAAACTTCTTCATTTATTTAAAGTTCTTAGTTCCTCATTCAAGCATGTCATTGTCTCTCAGCAGCCTCTATCTGTGAAAAAAAATATGATGTGTGAACGCTGTTAGTTCATTTATGTTTCCTGTCTGAAAGTTGAAGATATTGGGGCTCAACACCTGACTCCAGTGGGCTTTGAGAAAACCATCCACTACTCTTATATCAAGAACACTAAGACTAGGTTTCGTTCATTGACACATGTTAATTCAATCCAATGAATTTGAGATTAATTGCCATTTAGACATTCTTGGATCCTGACATCTTTGGACTCTCAGATCGATCCCTCGGCTAATCTCGTTAAAGAAAAGCTTCTTCCCCTTCATAACATACCTTGAGTCTAATTGATTCCTATGTTGGATTTGAGTATAATATCACGTACAAAAATCGTATGATGGTTTTATTATTGGTTATAAAGTATATCTGTTGTGGGATGGTAAGGGTAGATGGTTCAGTTTTGCTTTTTTTTTCTTTGAGGTGTATCGTTAGATGATTGATGCTTTGACTTGACAAGGCTAAATCACGAGGCTTTCATAAAAGGGAAACAAGATACATCTACAGAAGGTATAATCCAATATTTTAAAAGCAATCAAATGTATATTGGTAATGTAAGCAATCTAATTAAGGGATTTTATTAATACTTGCCTAGATTAATCAATTGGTCTCTGGTGATAGACTCAAGTATTGATGGTTTTTGATTTATTAGATTAAACTGATTTGCACACTGTTCTCTATATTACTTTGCCCTTATTCACTCTGTCTTAATTGTTTGATTAAATACCATAACCAATTAGATGATGGGCTCCAAGTCTTCCAAGAGAAATTCTGATTTGTTAATTCATGCTCTTCATTGGCCACACCTAGTAGTTGTTTATTCCAGTTCAAGTTGTGAGCACCATCTATTCAACAATCAGAAATCCCCCATCAGCACAACCCAAAAATTCCCCAAGATTCATCAAGACCCAAACCATCACAAACCCTTTACCAAATCCAACTTCAACATGTCGCAAAACATTACCACCGAAGAGTTCGAGATGGACTTTGATAGATACATCGAAAACATCCACAGCGATCTCGCCTACTGGAAGCTTGTGGACGATGCTGGCGCCCCACTTCCCGATCAAATCTTTCGCTACTCCAACAGAATCTTTAGAACCAGTTACAGAATCATGGTTCTCAAGGGAAAGAGAGGACGTCTCGCTAGCGATGAAGTTAGCCCCACGGAGCGCCAAGCTGAGCTCTTAAGGTGAGTTGTGTGAAAATTTGTTATTTTTGAGCTTTCCAGTGATGTTTGGAAACTGTGTTAACGTTTGGGATTTATAGCGAATACGACAATCTTCTCGACTTATTAGAACCTCTTCTTGAATGGTTGCAGGTCATGAAAGAGGACCTGCAGGATCTGTGGGTAGCTAGAATTAGGGGGGATGAGGAGACTGCGAGAGAAATCGCAGAGGCGATGGAGAGTGAGCCTGGATTTTTTTGATTGGAAAAGCCAAGTTCTTGGAATTAGTTAGACTATAGCGTCTTTTTTAAATTGGATTTAAGTCTCTCGTTGAATTATAGAAGAAAATTATTGAGAAATTTTAGTATAACGGGAATATGAAAAACGACTAGTATTAATCTTCTTATTGCTATAACCTAGCAGAAATAACGATTAAATAAACTATATCTATTGAATATCAAGTTTATTTGTTTATATTTTAAACAGTAATCCATTCTATAATATTTTTATTTTTATTTAATAATATTTTTAATTTATTGATATAAATTATAAAATAAACAAAATATTTTCAAACTCTTAATATTACAATATTTAGAATATATATTATTAAATTCACTTGAAAATATATACAAAATACGTTATATATTACTGTTTCCATCCATAATATGATTTAAAAAACAAGAATTCATTTTATTGCTATTATTTATTCAACTTCAAAATAGTAAAATTGAAGATTGAATTCTTGTATCTATATTTTTCAAAATCAACAAATCTAAACTAGATTGAATGAATAAATATTATATTTAGTATCGTCATTTAAGATGATTATATTTTTCTTTTTAAGAAAGAAAGATAGTTTATAAGATATTAACTATTCTAACAAGTATTATACATTTAATTTCAAGTTGCACATTTTAGTCTTTTAATCATATCGTTGGATTCGAAAGAAATCATTTCATTTTATTCATGTCTTTCCATATAAAGATTTCTCAATATTGAAATCACAAAAAAGATGATAACATCTCGAAAACCACTTTTCATTTCATAATATACCAACTTGATACTTTCAAAATCAAAAGAGAGTGTATTTTGACTGTTTTCACATTACAATTCAAAATTTCTATCAGCATAATCAATGAACACAGAGGTTCTTTAATGAACAAACGTAATTCATTCTATTTAAATATAAAACAAATAGTATTAGAAAAGAACTTCTATCTTCTTTAACTCTATTAGATATCGATTGATATATATCAATACATAATAACCAAATATTACTCAATATCTAACAATCACTACAACATTTAAAAAACAGTTTTTCGTCTTGAAACATTAATAATTAGAAGTGATTTATTTCCATATTTTTCATTCAATTAATCATCTTCTTGAATCAGATTATTAAATGTTAATGATTACAACAAGAATGTTCTTTTACAATATTATACATCCATCTAGATATGTATCTAGATATTCATCTCGCTTAACCAAACATAAAAAAAGACTAATTCATTTGACTTATTATCTGTTATACAATTCAATTTTAAATATTATTATAAATAGATAATACTTTATAATACTTTAAATAAATAGTCTTTAAGAGTATATATATATCACACAATAACTATAAATATATATAATAGTGAAATCTAACTAGAAAAATTAAATAGATTAAAAATAATAATAATATTGAAATCATATAAAATGTATTGATTATACTATATATATAGTATTTATAATATAATCATTCTCAAATATATACAATTTGTAAATTATACTTAGTTTACTAACGAGTAATATATATATAAATTCAAGTGATGATGTCACGGGGCCATGGCCACGTGACAGCTTAAACTGGCTAGTAACTTGAGAATCGGGTTACTAATCAGTCAGCTAACGGATATAATTATAGGATTATATCTAATCTTGCTTATGTTATATATAGAAACCATATATAGCATAAATGTAATATAAATATTGTATTCTAGTCTGTTATATGTAGTTCTTTGAGCTACATCTTAGTTATAAATCTGAACTGATTGATAGACCTGCTCTGAACTGTATCCTACCGCTGCTACTCCGTGACAGATGATTTTATATACCTAATCGAAAAGATCATTCAATTACTGATTGGTATCAAATTAGTTAAAATAGCCTATCATATACTGCTGCGTGACAATATATTATTATTATTATTATTATTATTAAATATTAAGATATAGAATAGATCTTATATGAATTTGTTGAAATCATATGTATCAAGCTCGGCTACACTTATACACTGTTACGATTTCGTGACAATGTAATGCTGATCGATATAATAGATGTACTATTCTGAACACTCAATCTCTGATTTGATAGTGTTTTATATATACGATTTCAATTGAATAATATCTGTATGTGTTTAATTGTAAAATAGTTATATAGTGTAAAAAGGAAGAAAGTGGGAAAGAAAACAGAGAATGGCTTTTATAAGTTAAACGAATGAATAAAAGGCGTTTAAGAAGCAAGGTAATCAAAAAAAAAGTTATAATAAAGGAAAAGGAAAAGAAGGAATTTAAACAGATTAACATTATGTACAATAATGTATATAGAGTAAAAGTTGAAGTGGAAAGTAAGTCAATAAAAATTGATTTAGTTAGTCTACAGAAAGAAGGTGTATAAATACAACGCTTGAGAGATCACGTGATGAGACGTCTAGTCGTCTCATAATAGTTTTTTGAGATCCCTTGTAGCTCTTTAATAGTTAACCCTAAGGATTCCTATTAACCCTCAATTCATCCTGTTACTGTATTATATCATACAATATGAATATATTGATTTCTTTCAAACAATACTGATATTAAAAGCATCAAGACTCTCCAGCACTCTCTGCTTACACACTGATAATATGTACAACCATGAAATTCAGATCGCAACTAAGATACTATCAAGATATTAACTATCAGGCTGATAGGAAGCGAGCAAATATTGCAGAGTGCAATTTAGGAGATAGAATAGGCTGATACTCTTGTCATATTTATATTCTGCATCAACGTTGGATTATTGATTGTAGATACAAAGTATACTTCCTTTCATCTACAAGCTATATCATATACATACATAGTACTTAGCATCCAACCAACCAGTCAACCAACCACTAACTCAATCTATACATCTCATTTTCTTTCCTCTTCTCTTCTCTTCTCTTCATCATTAATTTATACTATAAGATTCTATAAATGCTATTTAATCTTTACATCGCCATCATATACCAAACATAATCTAAACATTCACTTCCTCTTCTCCTTCCCTCTTTTCATTTTTCCTACAATCAATATACATCCTGTTATACCAAAATGACGCCGCGTCACGATGATAATCGTGCTAATCGGGTTTATATAGAATAACCGTTACGTGATCCACGATCCATAACGATAGCTACTGCGTGACACATTCATAATCTCTAATACCTCTCTATTATACTGTCTGATTATATCTCATACCTCATATATCATCCTTATATATCATCCATCACACATCCATCATCTATATTCCAACAAAAACCAACCATATATAAACAAAACTATCCATCTATTCATCTATTCATCTATTAATCAATCTATTGATCAAACTAATTAATTAATTTATTTTTTTACTTTTCTTTTCATTTTCTCATTTATTCATTTATTCATTTATTATTTACTCACTCACTTTAAATGATAATATAATTTACATCTTTAAATCTTCACATATATCTTCATCTTTAATACATCCATCTCATACCCCCCACCCTCAATCCACCCACACACACACACATACAACCCCTCGCCTCCCTCTTCCCCCCTATCCCCTCATCAACTCTCCGCTTCCCCCGATCAACCCCATCAACAACCAACCCAACAACCCCATCTCACAAACTCACAAAAGAAAAGAAGAATATAATTAGTATATAACAACAAGAAAAATAAAATATACAAAAAACCCATTTTAATTCTAAAAGTCTTCTTTTTCTTTTCTTTTCTTTTCTTTTTCAATTTTCCCTATTTCCCCTCCCTCCCCCTCGCTTCCCCTCGCTTCCCCCTCCTCTCTTCCCCTCCCCCCTCTAACTCAACTTTAATCCCATTTAACCCAACCCGATCCCAATCCCAACACCCAAAGAAATATCAAATATCAAATATGAAATATCAAAAAAAAAACCCCCCATTTCGCTAGCTATACCCCTCCACATCTCTCCACCCCTTCCCTTCCCCCCTTCCAATACCCCTTCACCCCTTCACCCCTCCTCCCCTCCTCCCCTCCTCCCCTCCTCCCCTCCTCCCCTCCTCCCCTCCTCCTTCCCACTCCAACACCCACCTCTCTGAGGCAGAGGCAGAGACGGATAGATGGGAATATTATGAGGTAGAGGTGGAGGGGGTATTGGGTATTCAATCCCATTGATTCATTCATCCACACCCACTCACTCACCCACCCCACCTATACAACCTATCCAGCAAGATCAATAAGATCAGCAAGATCAAAAGATCAATAAGATTTTCAATTCAATCTCATTACACTGGCACTGACACTCGGGGTATTCACTTTCCTTGCAACTTTCTTTGCACTTTCTTCGACCTACCCAAATCCTCGCTTACACTCTCCTATCATCTCTATCATCTCCATCTCACCATCTCATCATCTCCATCTCTTCACCAAAACCACCCTCAATCATCTCATCACACAATACAAATCATATGGTTAGATCAAAACTGGGTATTTAATAGTAGGAAAAACCTAGCTTTAAAAACAAAAATAAAAGCCGTTTATAACATACATCTGCCATCTGCCATCAGCCATTCCAGAAATCCCATGCAAATCCCGTTTCAAATCTCAAATCATACAATAATCTCAATGCCTCAAAAAATGCCCATGGTAAAACGAGAAATTTCATCTAATCCCTCCATTCTGAACCATTGCTCACACCATGACCACTACTCTCACCCGCTATGGGCAATGTCCCATCCTCTTCACTCTCATCCCCATCATCTTCTAGAATCTTCGCCAACTCATCTGGATCTTTCATTTTCGCATCGCCATCCACATCCGCTCCATCAATTACACCACTCTCCTGGTCTTCGAATGCTGCTTGTCTTTGACTTTCTCCTACAAGTACACCGTCATCTGCGCTGACCGAGATACCTCTCGCTCCCCATTTACTACCACCATTGCGTCCTAATTCCCGCCTGCCATTGCCTGCGGGACTTGCTTCCTCATCGCCGTCATCATCTTCGGCTCCGGCCATATGTTTATTGCCCAAAACACGGCTCAATAACCATCCCCTGCTTATATCATCCGCATCTACCACTCCTCCATTTCTTAGCTTGACACGTTGTCGAGAGTAGTAAACCCAGGCGAAATCAATATAAAATGCCGTTTGAACAACTCCACCAATAATCGAAATCGCATCTGGCGATCGATCATTGATATCAAGGGATCGCCAGATCCAATTTAAGATGTAGAAGAATCGATAAGAACCCAGGGTTATCAGGTAGAATGAATCGAGAACGGTGGGTACAGTAGTTTGTCGAAGAAGTAGAAGTTGCGGGAGGATACACGTTGACTCGAGGAGGATAGAAAATACCCATAGAACCTAACATCATTTTATGAGCGTGGCACATATATCATCCTCGGGAAATCTGCATACCTCCGTAAACCTCCAAGCAGCCTTTCTCTCAAACATCATCATCAAAACTGGTGCTAAAACAGCACTTGCCACAAAGCAAAGACCACCCAGCTTCCATGCCTTTTCACGTTCCCTGGTTCGAGCATATACTCGTAACATGAGGAATAGAATGTATAGAGAAGAACTGATATAAAAGATCTTCAGGATGAAATTCCAGAGTATAAAATAACCCGAAAAGAGGTCGAGATAGCGAGTGATGAAGACCATGGCATAGAGGGATTGAGTAATGAGAGAGACACCTGGATGGCCATTAGCTTATTGATGAACGTTTCATAGAACCGAGAGGAGGAATACCTTCGGCGGATGAGTTCCTGTGGATTGCGTATATCAGGATACATTTTGAGAGGGTATGGGAGATATCTCCCAATATGCGGAAGAACTGGAGATTGTCAATAGATAGACGAGGGAGACTTCAAATGAGCTCAAGAATTGACATACATTAAAGCCTACCATCTTATAAGGTTGTGTATGCAAAGGCCCCAATGTGTTCTTGGGAAGATTCGTATTGAGATTAGGATGTGGTTGTGGTTGAGGTTGTTGAACTGATGAGGCTATAATATCAAACAGATTGGGCGTCGCGGGAGTTATGCGACAGTATAGTGCATCACTGTCCTTCTCGGACTGCGTTGTTGGCTTCTCTAGTTAGATAATCATAAATAAGATTCAAATGAGTGAAAGGCAACAATTTGATGGTTTGATGCTGGTGATGCATGAGCAACAAGGGGAATGGAACAAGTTGTTGCTCTCTTTTGGCTTTTTGGCGGGAACCTTAAATTGTGGCTAATTGTGGCTGACAGCGGCTGTGGAACGATAGATACGACAGATACGATAGATCAACTTCACTATCTAGATAAATACGACGACCATCTCAAATGGTGGGAATAGTCATGAATGTTAGTGAATGTGTCATGTCCAGTATCTACTATCTAAAGCTTGCTATCATCATCTAACCTCTAACCTCTAACCTGTAAACACAACAAAGCACTACTCGAGTCATATACAGGATCATTTGAGATCTGCAATCTCCCACAATGCTCTTAATACAGACAATCCACCACCCTGAGCCTCTACAGTTCTTCCTCTGCCTCGGTCGTTGAGATCTTCTATCCCTACACGATGATCACCGCCATCTGCGTATCCAAAAATAGGGCTCCCTTTCGCTCCCTGGGGATATTTTTCACCTCTCCATTCGGCGTTCTTGGGAACTCCCATGTTTCGATAATCTATAGCATCTGCTGGAATCTGATCCTGATCCGGTGTATCAACATTCATAGAATCATGAGCTTCCGCTGCGCCCCACCACATTCCAAATCTCCCTCCCTCATCCCTAGTGTCCAATGCAGCCTCAGCATTGCGTTTGATCCAACTTGCATACCTCGTGCACTTGCCAAAATGCCACTCTCTATCTAATTTCAGATTTTCTTCAGTCCCGGCATTAGGCTTCTCAGGTAAATCGGTACAGAATGCAGTCAAATGATGGAAGAAGATACCCTTGAACGTTTGTCCATCTTGAGAGCAGAAGCCGCCTGAATCACAAGCATCTTCTAATATTCCATTTCTGCCCAACCCATACCATTTTGCCAAAGCGGAACCATCTTTGGGCGGTGGTGAAAGGACGACATTCTCCTTCAAATCATAACCTGTAGCGGCAATAACATCAGAGATGAGTTTATGGCCATCCTCAAGATATGATCTTGCAGCAGTTGCGTCATACAAGCCACGCTGCCCAGTGAGTAAAACGCCTTGATTGTAAGTATATACCATCTCATTGCGAGAATCGCACTTGGTATTTTCACCACCAGAAAGATTTGAAATATGATACCCATCGACATACAACCCTTCCGAATTTGTCATGTTCGAACTAGTCAGCCATTTGTAGGCATCAACAGCTGCTTTCAGATACGCCGCATCGCGAGGTGGATAGGCGGGGTTTGAAAGTATGAACGGAGATAGATTGGAGTCTCCAGGAAAATATAAATACATCGATATCGAAGCAGCGATATAGAGTTCATTGGTGATTGCGTTCTTGTATGGGAGAAGGTAAGGAGACCATATCATGCCACCACCACAAAGAGTAGTATCCCATCCTTGGGATGCCAGTTCCCAAAAGAGTCGTGCACGATGGGCAAAGGCAGATTTGTACTGCTTTCCGTACCATTCTGGTTGCGAGGAGTTCGAATAATGTAATTGGGCGTGCAAGTCAATAAATTTCACTGTATCCAACCAACCAAGGACCACCCATAACATATCGTCATAAGCTTGTTGTCGTAAAGCGAACGCATCCTGTCCAAAATAAAAGCCAATTAATTCAGAGAAATATTTGTTGATGATGTTCTCGTTCGTCTTGGGCGAGGAGAGTGCAGAGAAAGACTTTGTGAGAGTGGTAAGGGCTCCAGCTACATGCGTTCCCATCACAGCCGAGGTCCAGTCAATTCCTGTTGGATATATACCTTGCCAGACGGCAAAGTAATCTTCTTGCAACACGTCCAGCGCGCTGAGCAATGCTGGCAGGGTTTTTGGATCCTTGGATTTTATGGGCTTTTGAGGATGGCCATGGATTGCGACATCTTCGTCATTTGCAAGTGGTCGTTGAGTCGGATCATTCCGTCGTACAACATCGTTTGACCGCGCAGAGACGCCAATCGAGAGAATGGAACTGCAGAAGATACACAGCAGCAGGAAGGATCTTCGAGATGGCAAATTGGGAAGAATTGAATGGAGCATCATGTTTGAAGTAGCAATCCAATCGGCAAGTGGGTAGGTAGGGAATTATATATGATACTGTAGCAAAGAACCCAAGGATTTTCCGACCATTGTATTCATGGAGGAAATGAAGACATTGGCATTCAATATAAAGATAACATCACAATGAAGGTGTCGTTGTCATTGTAGTTGTCGTATGCCCACGAGGCCTTTCAAAGGGACGACGGAAGAAAACAAGTAATAATGAGAATGGATCTTGAGATTGAGATTGAGAGGGAAAGTCCTCGTGTTTCGCTTGTTTCTGGTCTTGGGGGCCTGCCAAGATAGATCTTACCTCTTAAGGAATAGTGTGTCTCGTAAATGCGGGGCGCGGGGTTAAGGTTAAATATATCATGTGCCCGCGGGGAATTGATTCTCTCTTTGCCGCTCACAGGTTCAAAGGTTCAGTTGACCCATAATATATATGGGAATAGCATCATGTCTTCAAATGACCATTCCATGCCATGCGAGGCCGCCTATGCATACCTTGCCCTGGTCAACTGATCTCAGATATGTTGTGGTCATGGCTCTACTCGAGTAGCGATGTTTCAAAATGCTTTCATTCTCCGCGCCCTGATATCATAAAAACTTTATATTACGGTCAGTTGAACTCCACGCAAAACGCTAGTCGTACCCCAAACACCCATTCTGCCAGACATTCATAGGGATCCTCAAAAGAAAAGATGCCGATTCGTGTCAAGTGCCACTTATCGACATGCTCACAAGCCTGGGACTTGATGACCTAGTGATGATTCTTAGTGGCAAGTTTTGGGGTGGTATTACGATTATGACTTACGACCAAGAGGCTTTGCTCTTTTATAAATGTTGTTCGCCTGTCCTTGTCGAATCTTCAAGGCTTTCGCTCTACACAACAGATCAGGATCTTATACTGATGTATCTTCAAGATTTGGGTGACTTACTGTGTCTCCATCTCCAACTTGAGCTGTCTCATATGCTCTCTTGCCTCTGCCACTGCCTTTCTAGCATTAAGCAATGCTCTATCGGCCTCTCTCTCCATTTCTTCAGCATTGATAATTCTCTGCTCAGCAGCCGCAATGACTGGATCTTGAGCATCTTGATTCTTATGTAAGAACCCGCGATTGCGAGTACTACGTTGAGACGGCGTGGAGGAGACTGTCGACAGGGAACGTTCGGATTGTGACATGGACTCGGGACGATTACGATGGAAAATGGATGAGCTGCGCTTTGGTGGTTCTTCCACGATTGGGCTTGGCTCATGTTGTTCTTGATGATGGCTGAACAGAGGCATGTTGATAGTTATTTCGGTTGTTGGATTCTGAATAAGTGTTCGAGGATGAAAATATTATCTTGAAGTAGAACTTGGGGAAATCTTACTGTGCGATTACGAGCAGTGTCATAATATTTATCTCTTTCTTTCACTCGTTCCATTTCCCATCATCGTCTCTTGTTTTGCTTCATGCCAAGTTTTCCTTTAGGAGACAGGGGGGGAATCAAGATGACGTCAATTACGCGACGTCAGCGATCATTCTAATCCACCCTGTATAACACAATCAATTACAGAGAAATAATTGATAGGATTGCCGCATAATGATTCCGTCTAATCCATTCCTTTGGGTCTTGATCAAATGTTGTCGTCGAATCATTGGTCATGGGGAGAGCCAATCAATCGCGGTTCTCAGGGTCAACCATGCGTGAGTGAATGTTACACCAAAACGCTTGATTCAGAGCAGGACCAATTGGATCTTTGAGATAATATGGTGAGATAGAACAAGCGTATCTCTGTCCTCCATCCCAGGCAATATTGACATATCAACATAATGACAGACTCTACTGCTCCACGTTAACCCACCTACTCATTTGTCAAAAGCACGCTACCCAAGATATCCTAAACTTAAGCTAACGTGTAGTTTCTTCCCATGTACGCCGCTTATTATCACTACAAAACTTCCTTGCGCATCCCCATTATCAATGCTATGGCTACTCGTTTCTATGAATTCGGATCCCAGGTTTCTACATCAAATTATCCTACAATACTCCTTTAATACGATTTACAATCAGCAATTCGGAAGAATAGTTTGGTGTGTTTAGTCCAGGTGGATTTTTATCAGTCAAATTAGCGGGCTTGGGAGTTTTGGATTAGTATTTGATGTATGGGGAGACTAGATGTCTATATTTAACGTCTGGAAGGGCAATTAAACGGCTGGAGGGAAGGTGTGCTATACGCAACCAAAATGAGGGGCCGAATTTGATATTCTGGTATGTCTGAATTTACAGCACATCAATATCACTTCTTAACATGAGCAATCAGCCTGCAATTTTTTAATCGAAACGGGTAAGCGCTCGTCAATTTTCTCGTTTGCGTAGAACAATTCAAAGCGATGATACTCGAGGATATTTGTGAGGTTTTGTGATTTGGATACATTTAGTTTAACCTATTCTACTCCCACTGTTCCTTCTCCATTTGCAATTATTGATCCATGGCCAAGACACTTCTGAACCTTACATCCCCGCTCAACATGTGATCATATCCCTTTTGAATATCCTTGAATGGGAACTTCTCAATCAAGCATTTGATATTCTGCAACTTTGTAAACTCGACTGTCTCCTCGGCGTCCAAAGCATGACCCCATGGGAAACCACAAACAGAGGTCATCTTAGTGATGAGATCCCTCGAGCTAATCTCCAATTTGCCACAAGAAGACAAAATCAACAATTTCCCTCTATCTGCCAATCCACCCATTAAAGAAGAAACAGCCTTGCCATCAGGCGCTGTGCAGACAATCATCGCTGCTCCTCCCAGCTCCGATAGCCTCTTGACCACATCCTCTTTCGATGTATCGATATACTCATGCGCACCTAGCTGATGCGCATGATCTCTCTTCTTGCCCCCACTACTAATCGCGACCACCTTGAAACCCATCTTCGCCGCATACTGCACGGCCAAATGTCCCAACCCGCCCAATCCTTGAACAGCGACGACTTCCCCGGGTGGAACGAGCTGCTTCCTCATACCGTTGAAAACCGTGATGCCCGCGCACATAATCGGTGCATACTCATACGGATCGACATCCGCGGGAACTCGAACGACGGCCTCGCTTCTCAGGTGTATATATTCGGCAAATCCTCCGTCGCGTGACAAGCCACTCATCATCGCATTGTCGCAAACCTGACTATAAGATCGGGGGGCATCGGTAAACATTCCACCACGGAACTCACTCTGGAGAAGGAAAAACGAGGGGGGGGAAGATGAGGAAGAAAAGAAAAGAAAGGAAAAGGAATTGCACGTACAATTGACCCCGGTTACATTGTTTACACGTCCCATCATGACCCGCATGGAAAGTACAACCCACCCTCTCCCCCACCTTCCATTTCTCCACGCCAGGGCCGACGGCCGCCACATCGCCGATGACTTCGTGGCCGGCGATGATGGGGAAAGCGTTTCCGAACAGGCCGGATTGGACGACGGCGTCTGTGTGGCAGATGCCGCAGGCGATGACTTTGACGAGGATCTCGTTTGCGCTTGGTTGTCGAAGCTCGACATCCTTGAGGACGAATGGGGCATCGGCCTTTTCGAAGACGGCAGCTCTGTAGGTTTTGGGGAGAGACATGGTCGATAGAGATGAGTGAGTGGTGGTGGATTCCCAGGGACTGTAGATTTCGGGATTGCAATTAACTTTGAGCAAGTGGAGGTCAATCGTAGGTCTGAATTCAGGTGGTTGTATTATTGCTGGAAGAGCAGAATCTAAAGCTACGGACGATGGATGCTATTTAAGTCTGTTGGCCTACTAGTACGTGCGCTGGCAGCCGCTGTATGCGCTATTAGCCGCTGTGTATTTTACATGATCCATCTTCTGACACTAATGTTTCACGTCTAAAAAGTGAAGATCTGTTTAGACCGAATAGGAATAGAATGCGATGCAGGAAAATCGAACATGTTGACTTGGAGCAAGTATAATAGTGTAGTGAAGTGAACCTCAACGGTATAGAATAACAGGGTCGCATGTAGAGACGTGGAATTAGTTGTTAGTATCTACGTTTTCCCTAGCCCCTGAGCTAGTTTAGTATCCCCCTAACAGGATAAAGAAATTCGTAAAAACTGAGATATGTCGAAAATTAAGCTATCTATGTTTTAGGTTTTTATCCCTATATACAGAGTACAGAGACTACAAAATACTAATGCTTCGTTAAAAGCTCTTTCTTTCTTTCTTTTTTAACATAGATATATAAATGAGTGCAGATGCGCGCATGCATGGCAAGAGATCCATCCATCCGGCTTCTCGGTTAAATCTAGCAATCTACTATCAACACGTTGTAATCATGTGTAGAAAGCTCGCTACGCTCATGTTCTTGGCTCACATCCATCACACATGCTATAAATATATATATAGCTCTAGCTCTAGCTCTAGCACTACTAGATAGACACTGATGCCGTTGCAACCAAAAAAATGTACATCTTAATATGGGTGGGTGGGTAATGATATATATAGATATAATATGGAAGCAGTAACATGACGGGGTTTTTTAGTATGTAATTTATTATAATGATTGGAAAACAGAGATGTTAACGTTGTAATTATAAAGCTTTAATATTAGTAGTGATTAAATCCAGTAGGGAAATCAACCCCATGGGGACAATGAAATCCGTGAAACTAATGGGGAGTTGAGAGTTGATTGGCTGGGCAGGTCTGCTGGTTCATGAGCCCTTGTACTCGCATAGTTCGGCTAGATCTAGATTCTAGATCTACTCGCATATATAATCCAGTAAGCCCTTTCGGTGAAGAAGCTTACTTCTTCCAATCGACCTGGAGCCTTCGGATAAAGAAGGGTTAAATTAAGAATATGGGGCGTATGAATTAATATATGAATTATGAAGATCCTGTTGAAGATTGAAGATAGCGATGTTTAACCCACTCAAGTGCTCATTTAGACATCCTCACATATATAGCAGCTATTGTTCGGGAGAAGTCTCCTCGCAATTGATAAGGTCCACATCCATATCAAAAGTAAAGTGTAAGCAAAGAAGCCATAATCGTGATGTTTAAGAGAATAATTTCATTTTCTTTTGGAAAACTGGTTGTTTGTGCGGCTGAATGTTTGGGCTTCGGGATAGGATCATGATCGTTAGTTTTCTGCTGTTCAAACGTCGTGAAGAAGGGTAAATAGAAGAGAGAGATCATGGTTGAAGATACATAGCAGTACATTCCATCCAAACACCTGATTGGTTTTTTGTCAATCTCAAAAACCTTCTTTGCGTAAAGCCACCACCATCTTGCAATATTAGATAGGAGATACGAGATGTTACCGACGAAAGATGACGATATTAACGCGGCGGCTACAGAAAGATTGGGTGATGAACCCGAGAAGGTGCCACATGAAAAACGCCAAGATGTCACAGGCTCTATGTACAAATGGAGAAGTGTTCTCGATTGACTCTCACCTACACTCTCATATTCTTCCGAATCCTACTCGGTACCCTTCTCATGCCTCCCTCCAGAAAGTCCACAGCTTTGACAAACTCCTCAGCATATATGTCCATTTTAGAATCCACAGTACAGTCTATTATATATCAATCTGAAATCCTTTACCTCGAGGTTGTGATTTGAAGCTTAAGAAGGACTGAAAAGTAATGCAGCATACTCCTCCATACGGGCCAGTGCTATAGCTCATTGTCCGAGTCTCTATGCGTCAGGGATTACACTGTATATAAGCTTATGCCAGATCCAAAAGTCCATCAAAAACGTAGACCATAACAACTAATTTACTCTTTCTCACGATATACAGAGTACAACCTACCCATGCCATTAAGGTCCCACCCCCTACACGACAAGCTTGCTCTAAACCAAACCCAACAAAGGTTTATCTCTGATCGATTTACAGAGTACAATCAACAATTCTATCAAGTACAGTAATAAATCCAAGGGCTTAGACCTACATTATGTTATGGATTGAGTGTAAAATTATCTTATCAGAGAGAGATCAATATGTATACAATACAGTGGTGGATCTAGTGCTGCTCAAGTATAGAGGTGGGTGGTGTATAAGCGTAGCCGAACCCTGTCCACGTGATGCGAACCCAGCAAATATAATCCAAGATCCGACGCCAAACTTCAACAAACATCACAACATCTTTGATGGTCTAACGGTCATGATTTCCGCTTGTCATTCACACGACAATGCGCGGGAGACCGGGGTTCGACTCCCCGTCAGAGAGTTCTGTGAGGGAATTCCTTGGTTCTCATGTTTTTTTGAATAAATTTTTGGTCGAAATTATAAAAATAATATTTTGGGTGATGTGGTGTGGTGGGAAAGGCGGTTGAATAGACGGTGGGGTTGTGGAACCTTTGATGGATAGTACGCACCCTCTTTTGAACCCCGACACGACTTCTCTCGTTCTCCCTCGAGATCGAGCACTTTTGTTTTCGTGTCTTTTCTGTTACTATTTACTATTGTCTATTGTCAGAGAGGCGAGGCGAGGCGAGGCAATATGTTATACTGTGTTACGGCTACAGAGATGGATCTAGCTAGTGCTATCTATATATAGTGCGTAAATAGGCTTAGCCGAGCTCTGTACACGTGATTCCAACGACTATCAATGTCAATTGTCTATTCCAGTGGCGGCGAGCTGTGATGAATTATAATTATAATAAAATACCATGATGTGATGGAAAAAGAACAAAGTCCAACTAATCTAAATTATCATTTTAAGATACTCTAGGAAAACAATTGATGGTACATTCATATAAGAAGAAATAATGCGAGGTTGGATTTTCCGAGTATGAATTCGAACTACTTACGATTCAACTCGTAAGATTAATATAATTTCATTACTATCATTGCAAGGGTTAGAGGAGAAGAGCTCACTAGCTAGTAGCAGTAGCAGTAGCAGTAGCAGTAGCTTGGTTGTATTTTGAAGTTTCGGTACTACTGTAGTAAGTTGGATTCCTGGATAAATACTCCCAGACCCACCAGATCAGATCAGGTTGGTTATATATACGTACAACTATCAACAACCATTTATACTCCCGAGAAGAATCTATCCGTTTGTTTAACCGTCGAGGTGGGGAAAGTTGAGGTGGATGAATATGTTCTCGCATATAGCCATCTTACATCAGGGAAACGCGTTCTTTTCTCTTACAAATAAGTATTCTCCCTCACAACGTTATAAATCATATTTCTACTCAATCCGCACTGCTTATTATCCCTAGAAGAGAACTTTACTCACCAACTTCCCTTTTCATTCTTCTGATTTGATACCATGGAAACCATTGCATACTTACTCACCTTACCTCTGAGGTATTCCATCCCGCTGTGAGCTTCATTGGCTCTACAGGCAACAACATTTATTGCCACTTTTGCATTCCCGCATTGCATTTCCAAACTGTTGTACTTTCATCCGCTATCCAGGATCACCGGTCCACGACTGGCAGTGAGTGAGTGAGTGGCCTTACACTTACTTACGATTCTCATCCTTCTATAGAAGGAACCCCTATAATCGAAAAAATATCGACCAAACAACGGAATATTCGCGAGTGGAGCCGTTCTGAAATGAAAAGATGTGATTAATCATCTCAATCCTTATGAGAATCGGAAAACGTCCGTTTATATACAATTTCTAGCTATATTCAAAATATCGCGTATCAAACAAAAGGTTTTCATATCGAAAGGAAAGTTTACCAATATTTCGAAACATCTGACGCCCAAGCCGTCCTCAAAGATCTTCTCGGCTTTGTTCTGCACGAGGGAACTTTGCCAAAGAATCCTACGTCTGTCTCGTTCAAGTTCTGGCACTTGAATCTTTACGTGCAGGCGGGATCTTATAGCCTCGTCAATCGCCGTCTCATGGTTCATCGTGATGAAGAAGATACCAGCATAAAGCTCCAAGGTCTGCAGAAAAACTCCTCAGTGCAATGAATTAGTTGTTTGGTGGCTTGTTGACAATTGTTTGTCTGTAGGCAACTGCTTACCTGGAACGAGTCTGTTTTTGGCCGAATCCCAGGTTGATCCCTCTTTCAGTAAATCGTCACACTTGTCTGGAGGCAAAATGGCCTTCTATCGTGTAGCCAGTTCTATTTCCAACCTCATCTTTTGCTCAAATTCGAAGGGATCACACCCCAATTGATCAGCGCTGACAGAGTACAGGGGCGCGCGGTGCTCTTCGGCAACTTGATTTTTTTTGCTAGCAGATACGCGAAGTATTTGTCCTTGTTGAAGGCAGCAAGGCTACATACTAATCTCGGCAACAAGGGCTTTATTATGAGCTGGATGATCAGCAAAGAATATCATAAGATTTTGATCTCTTTGCTTCATAAAATCGACAGAGCAATCCTCGACTTGTATCTGTTGCTGTATTGAAGATAATAGTAGTTCTTTATATCCTTCAGGTAGTATAAAATTCGATGCACATGATTCATTCCATTCGATTTTCGTAACGTTTTCAGGAAGGAAGATAGCTGTTTACTCGATTATACGTCAAAACTTAAATTGAATAGTTAGTTCCCTAAGACGAAAAAAAGTTGGTACTTACCCCATAACTTAGACGATAATGAATAACCACGAACAGTCGCCCCACATATCATGAATTCATATCCGTGAGAAAGTCTTTTGGGTTGATGTTTCTTGTCACAATCCGCAGGAAAAGCAGTTACCTCCAGCACTTGCCCCAAATTATGATCGAAAAACGCTTGGTGGTCGACGATGATCCGTCCTTTTGTCTGCTCATCATAATTAGAATTATGTGTATGGATTATGTAAAGGAAGAAGGTTGATGAAGGGAACTGTTGGGAGTCTATAATCATCACCTTCCTCGGCTCCCCTATTCCTGAGTTGCCATTTTGCGTCCACTCGACCTCATCATAAGCTACATGACAAAAATCTCGCAAGACGTACAGGAACGCAATTTAGATCTTTGATTTGACGTATACCTTCAAATGGCATGATCTCATAAGGAGTTGAGACCAAGCCAAAGGCAGTACCATTGGTGTCAATATCTTTGCAATTGAGAAGGAAGTGCCGATTTTCACCAATTTGATGTTCACACTTCAGAGCCCGTAGAGCCACCAATTCAATATAGCTGTCGGGACCGCTTATGATATCGTTGTACTTGAAAATCGCCCAGAGCCAATCGTAAGTGATAGATTGATTTGCCAGTAACACGTCGATTCTTTCAAACAAATTACCGACATTCTCGGATAGAACTTCATATAAAATTTTGAACTGGGCCAATAAGTCATCTTCTGTGAAAGCTTGTACATCTAATAAAGTTTTCATCTGCGACCAAGAGTGGAAAACGGACTCGAATGGCTGCTTCAAAACAAAGTCGCTTTCATCTTCCAGTATGTTAATCCGGTCATGAAGGACTCGACGCAAGGTTTCCTTGAGCTGATTGTTGTGAATGAGAATTGAATGCAACACCCATATGGCATCGTTTTTAGGGTCGTGTTCCAGCAGAACAAATGACAATAGATGTAGATGAAAGCTCACAGCAGGATTGGAGAGAAGTCTCAATGACCTTGATCAAGGATAATATACGAAGCAGATCTGCTTGTTCGATAGAAAAGTGTTATTGCTTAACTTCATATAAGTATAACGGACTAGCATCGGTGGTATTAGCCGATCATGAGGTGCAAGGGACCCTGAAAACCTGTAGCAAAGCCCCCTGTATTCAGGGTTATCGTGTCAGCATATTACAGGCTCCATATAGAGTTGATTTCAAGGTGCTTCCAATTGCACCGCTGTATAGAGAGGTGATGCTGGACTGTACAATTATACAATTGCAACCGCGCCTTATTTCTTCCCACACTCAAATCAGAACATAATACACATCTATCACATAGATCCCAGTCAAGTCGGCGAGATCTTACAGATATTCTTTGCGAGGAGTGCTCATGATGATGCTTTTGAGGCTGCTGCATAGTGCTGTGTATCCTATCACAATGCGTGGCCTGCGATGAATGAGACACTGCTTTCTATGAGGAGCAATGTGTTTCGTTTCGCTTACTGCAGTGCTAAGATGCAGAACTCAAAGTACCACGTTCACATTTGGTGATGGTGCCACATTGTTCACGAAGCAAGGCAGGATGTACTGAAGGCTGAATAATGTACACCGAATGAACCAAGTTGAATATACCGAACACATAAAGCGGTTATACAACTGTCTAATAGAACTGTATCGTCAGGTGTTTGTATCAGAAGATTGAAAACAAAGACTTCACCCTTAGTGATGTGTTATGATTGCTGCAAAGTCATTGAGGACTCGATTGGCTCGGGACTCAGTATATTCCTATAGCTGTATATGCGAGGTAGCGTGTTTACATTTTACGTTTTGCATAATCGTGACATACTTTCCAAAACATATCAAAATTCCAGTTGATATCCAAAATCAAGAAATGCTAATTAATCAGGAAAGGTATATCTTAAAACAATGAATGATAGTTGGAGCAATTCTCGAAAATTATTTGATCAACTTTTTATTTGATTACAAAGGCTAGAATATCTATTTTGATGTGCTACTTTTAGCGAAACTGCGTATGCATGTCAGTTCAAGCTATACTTCATTTCCTACTATCATTTGCAAAGTCTGCATTGCATATATAGAATATGACCGAGTTATAGCTCAAAGCATATACATACAGTCTGAAAAGGCCTTATGTAATTAAATCTTTCAAAATTCTGATCAAGGTTGTTAACATTGTGCCATAAAGACATTGATATCATTCAGCACCTTTTTCTGATATCATTAATTCATGTTTTCAAATTGTAACTGAACTTTCACTTTTTTGACCTGTGGGTTGTTTGACTTGAGAGTTGTATGAACCTCGAAAACCTGCGTGACCATTCTGATTATGGGTACACACGACGAAGAGAACCTACGTGGTTTTCGGTACGAGCAACTTGACGAGAGCAAACGCGAGATTCGCCTGGTTCGGCTGGCTCTCACATCCGACAACGAAAGTCCTTGCGGGACAATCGACAAGCTACAACTTCAATTGGAGCATCGATCTCTCAATGATCATGTTGCTTTCTCTGCACTCTCCTACTGTTGGAACACCAAGAAGACAAGTCAACGCAACTTCAGCCACGATCCAGGAATTGAATGCGTAACAATCAAGGTAAATAATGAAGATATTCGTATTGGAAACAGTCTTTATGTGGCTAGGGACCGGCACTATTCATACAGGTCAAGCTATGGACTTTATTTATCAAACAGGATCAGAAGCGCTTGAAACCGATGCCCCTGGGTTAATCTATGAAATTGGCTCTTGGCAAAGCACCTACTATCGGAATACACTTGTCATAGACAGAGTAACAGGGCATGCAGAAGAAATCGAGAACCGCGCATGTGAACTTTGCAAAGGCAACGACAAGAGCAGTAAAACTTTCAAGATTATTCTTCGAACGAGAGATACAGCAGAACTTTGGGTAGAATCGCCGTTAACTAAAGGTCTACATCACATTCTGATAAATCCTTATTGGACCCGGATCTGGATATTTCAAGAGGTAGTTCTTGCCAGAAAAGCGAGAGTAATGATTGGAGATAAGAAAGTATCTCTCGCGCAGCTTGAAGCGGCATTTGGAGCCATCGGTTTTAGCCCATTGGACCACCGCCTCTTTTCGATTAGATCACTCGAGATTCGCCGTAGCCTTGATGGTTCACATATACCTCTGAGAAACGTTTTGTGGCAAGCCAATGCAAGCCTTGGAAGATCACACCACGAGGCAACTAATGCTCAAGATATTGTCCTTGGACTACTTAGTATCTTGCCTCCCGATGAGATTGAGACGTTATCGGTCAACTTTGGAACCTCTGATATTGAGACATTCATTAAAATCACAAGACATTTCTTTCGCAATAAAAGAGCAGATACTTTCCAGCGGTGTATCATCGACGAAGCAACCTGCCTATGATCCTCATGACAAGATATCTGGTGATCATGTTCTTCGATGCCTGGGTTGTAGGGTTGGTGTTATCTTAGAAGTCAAGGAAGTTGAATGAGCCAGTGATAAATGATGGCAAGGAATACCCAGATAACCCCAATGCGGAAAAGGATGCTATGCTTGAATCCATCGACCCCATCACTCCATATGATGATGATGGACCTGGCTTGGTATTCTTTGACGACAACAACCAGAAGATCAAGACCCCTAAAACAGGTGAATCTTGTGTGGTGGTAGTCATATCGAAGGAATCATCAAGGGTGAATTTATGGAAACAGTATGGGCGGAAGAAGAATTTCCAATCTTCTCAAGACGCAAAGCGAGCATTAGTTAAGGCTAGCCAGCCTTTCTTTGAAGTTGTAGGAAAAGAACATCTAGGTGTTCAGGTGGGATTTACTCACAAAAAGACAGAATGCCGTTCGTCACATAAGCACGTGACCAGCATACTAGCTAACCATAGCAAGTAAATGAATCCTAATATCGAAGATCTAAATTTACGACATCTAAAAGACGCTTATCTATTAGATCAAAAGTAGACATGTATAATGTAATGAAAATCCACTCATTTGATTTATTCGTACCAAGTCAACTCGACTCGATTCGAAGGTTGCATAAACCATCAAGAGCTCGTTATAATTAAACGCCTATAATCAAAATGAAGGGGTTTGATTTCAAACATGTGACCGAGCAGGCAAAATTAAGCGAAGAATAAAGAATGCCCTGAGCACATCGAACCTACCCTTCCAACCTCCGTACAGCAAGAATCAAAAGCCAAAAGCGATCGCGAAGATCCGGGGATTTACAGTCCTCCTGAAACTTCCCGCTATCTTATCAAAAAGTCAATCTCCTCTCCTTTCCAAAGCATGAAACCTCCAATCCAATCCAATCCCACCCAGCCCTACAACCCCCCTCGTCCATTTCTCAAGCATAAATGCCATCCATCCATCCATCTACATACATCTTGAACTCGCACATATATGCTCTCTTCTCTCTCCGATCTCCGATCTCCGACTTTCGATCTCATCTCAGAAAGGGGTAGGGGCATATGCATGTGAACGCCGAGAGATACATGCAGTAAGTGACAAAGATGCCAATCACAATCACAATCACAATCATCTAGCCAACCCAACCCACCTCGCTAAGCCTTTATCAAAAATCCCCCCCCCAAAAAGGAGTCATAATAAGTAACCCCTACCACTCACTCGCTTATCTCGGACCGGATCACATCGCATCGCATCACATCACATCCATACCCACATCCCAACCTCACTCTCACCCTCTCACCAAACTAATCCCATCCCCTCCCCAATCAATCCCTCGCCAAACCCAAACCCAAACCCAAACCCAAACCCAAACCTAAACCCAAACCCCCGAAACGCTTTTTCCGCGATCCCTTCTCAACCAACCAATCTAACATCCGCATCCTAGACCGTCTAATCTTACATCATCACCATCACCAACCAAAACCCAAAAGCGCTATGACGAAAGAGCAGGAGTAGAACTAACATGACATATTAACCCGACGGGCCGAGCATTCCCCATGGCCACCATGGCCACCTCACCTCACCGTCTTATCTATCTATCTATCTATCCATCTTTCCTTCCCTCCCCCCATCCCTCCCTTCCTCCCTCCCTCCCCTCCCTCCATCCCCTTCTCTTTCCTCAAGAGAACAAGAAAATAAAACAAAACAGCAACTATGCAGATGACACCCACCCATCCATATATACACAAATACACAGCCACCCACAGCCCACAACCCAACCCACTAGCGATTTAAAAGGGCGGAACAGCAATAACGAAGCATGCACGAATCGCATCCATCGCATCCATCGCATAGATCGATTTAATCCATTTCAACGTCCACCTCGCCTCGCCTCGGCACGATTACATCTACACCGCAAGGAGTGATCACGATGGGTCAAGTGAGTTCGGGCTAGGATTAGTCCGTGTGCGTGTCCGTCCCATGTTTCATTTTCATGGCATTGATAGTACATACATACATGCATACATACATACAATACAGTAAAGTACCGACCGACCGCAACGGCAATCACGATCATGCATGCCAATCTTAAAACTTTTTCTTTTTCTTTTCTTTTTCTCTTTCTCTTTCCTCTTTCTTATTTTCTCTTCACGTGGAACATACTAGGTTACTGTACTTACTCTACTCTACTGTACCAATATCTTCATGTCGATAAAGATCATTCGGTGACCGCTTTGCTTGATCCTATATGTGCAGTTGGTCTGGAAAGGAAATCCCAATAGAATATCATATCACACACGCACCCGAGTGCTTGGTTCGAGAGTATACCTAGGTAACCTTACACCGCAGAAATGGCAAGTGCTACGTCGAGAGAGACAGGCATCATCAAGATAACTGTTGGACCACACACAGAAGAACGATCTACACATCAAACGCCCTATCCCCCCGCAGCAGAGGCCGAAAAGAACATCATCGAATTCACAAACCCCATCCCCTCAAACGAAAGCAGCATCTCCATCCCCATCCCAGAACCCCAAGAACCCTCCTCCTCCACCTCCCTCAAACATGGCATCTTCAACGCCGATGCAGCCGCAGCTGCAGCCGCACCTCCCGATCCCGAAGCAACCCGCACGAAACTTCAAACAACCATCATCATGATCTCGCTTTGTGCATCCGTCTTCCTCGCCGCCCTCGACGTCTCCATCATCACGACGGCGCTCCCGACCATATCCGAACACTTCCACTCCGAGGCCGGGTACACATGGATCGGGTCGGCGTACCTGCTCGCCAACGCATCCAGCACGCCCTCGTGGGGGAAATTCTCCGACATCTGGGGCCGGAAACCAATCTTGTTGCTCGCGAGCACCGTCTTCTTCGTGGGGAGTTTGTTGGCGGCGACGAGCGTGAGCGTCGGCATGCTGATCGTGGCGCGGGCCGTGCAGGGGGTGGGTGGAGGGGGCTTGATCATCTTGGTGAATATCTGCATTAGCGATTTGTTTAGCTTGAGGAAGAGGGGCGCGTATTTTGGCTTGGTTTCGATGACGTGGGCGTTTGCGAGTGCCATTGGTCCGTTGCTCGGTGGGGTGTTTACCGAAAAAGCTTCATGGAGGTGGTGCTTTTATATTAATGTGAGTCTCTGAGATGAAGTCTCGACATTCCCCTGGAGTGAGGGTTCGAGGAATGTCAAATGCTAACGGGTGAGCAGTTACCGATCACCGGGGTAGTTTCCATTGCACTCTTCTTCTTCCTCCATCTCGACAATCCCAGAACACCCGTGTGGGATGGATTAAAGGCCGTGGATTGGCTGGGAAGTCTACTCATCATCGGTGGGACCCTGATGCTTCTTTTAGGTCTCGAATTCGGAGGCGTCACCAAACCGTGGAGCTCAGCCACCGTCATCTGTCTCATCGTGTTCGGCATCTTGGTCGCCGGTCTCTTCGCGATCAACGAATGGAAATTCGCTCGCTATCCCGTCATGCCTCTGCGACTCTTCAAACGCCTTTCGAACGTGGCGGCGTTGGGCGTTTGTTTCTGTCATGGATTCGTCTTCATCGCCGCGTCTTATTATCTACCTCTCTACTTTCAAGCAGTGCTGGGTGCCACCCCCCTCCTCTCTGGCGTCTATCTTCTCCCATTCGCTCTCTCTTTATCTTTGACATCGGCCTTGACCGGGATCTTCATCAAGAAGACCGGCAAGTACCTCCCACCCATCTACTTCGGTTTCACGGTCATGACGCTCGGATTCGGACTCTTCAGCAATCTCCCGCGCACTCCCACCTGGTCGAAAATCATCATCTATGAAATCATCGCGGGGATCGGCGTGGGGCCCAACTTTCAATCCCCGCTGATTGCCCTCCAAACCCTGGTTTCGCCAGCAGATATCGCGACGGCCACGGCCACATTTGGGTTCACCAGGAATCTGAGCACGAGCATCAGCGTCGTGGTGGGAAGCGTCGTCTTCCAGAACGAGATGCAACGGAGGAGTGCGGGGTTGGTGCGAGCGCTGGGGAGTAGCGTGGCGTCGGCATTGGGTGGTGGGAGTGCGGGTGCGAGCGTGGATTTCGTTCGCGCGCTGCCTCGTGCTGAGAGAGAGGTTGCGCGGGGTGCGTATTGGGAGAGTTTGCGGATTATGGTAAGGTGTTTCCTTGGTGCTTCTCCCATCGGTCCTGGGTGGGATGTATTTTCCTGAACGAGAGAGAAGCTAATGTGGAATCCAGTGGGTCATCTACGTCGCATTTGCCGCGTTGGGTTTAGCCATCAGTTTTGCCATTGGCCAACATGTGCTCAGCAAGGAGCATAAAAGCGCCAAGGTTGGACTGAAAGAACAGGAACGATTGAGGTTGGCCGCTAAGAATGCGAGGAGGTCAGGGGATGAAGAAGCGGGAGGACAGGCTGCAGGGGAAGCTGCTTTAGGAGGTACAGAGGGCGAGAAGGGTGGGGTGAAGATTTGATGGTTTGTCTGATTGCATGCATAGCGTGGCGTAATGAATCGTTGCTTGCATTTTCAAGATGGTTGGGACGGTAGAACATGACTTAGATGAAGGAATGAGGAGACGATAACGGGTGATGATATTTTACCACCCAAGAAAGTTTATTCGAGATACGAAGCTCTAACACGCTTACATCATCAAACCCGTGACGAACCCAAAAGTCACATGAATTTGTTGCACATCTCAAAATCATGAGCGTGGCTTTCACGTTTTTGCCATGATGTATATCTATCTTCACTCGTATTTAGCCGTGATTTCCTTCATTCGGATCCTGTGCCGTCTGTCGCCGTTGTTGATTTGGGCGGTGAGTGGCTTTGTATGTATGATGGTACTTACCCCAACCAATAGAACATCTGCATCACACCAAATCAAATTACCCTCCATCTCTCTTCATGATATGCAACCAAAATGCGACGTGCAACAAGTTGGCGAGATGCTGAGTCAGAAGATGCGAAGGAGGGGTTGCGATTGGGATGCGTGAGGCAGGAGGTGGAGCAGGGGAAGGGAAGAGGGATGACGAGCAGATGTGCAACCAAACACCTTGGGGCATTTTGGTGGCGCTTATTCGAGGCGTGTAAGTGGTTGGATATGGATAGAGAGAGTGTGTTGGTTGCAGATGCATGTATGCATGTGTATGTGTGTATATATTTACCAAGTTACATTTCATGAATCTACTGTACGTTCACTGATGCGTGCGATGAATATGTTCTGTATATACAATATAATAGATGAATAATTGATTAAGCGGGGCGTCGGATCACGTGATTACGGCTATATTGTGTTGATGAATCAAATCAAATGAATTTGAAATCAATATCTTTGCTTGTTTTAAAGTCTTTTCGAATTCCAATCCGCTCCTTGATCGAATCTAAAATCTTCCTTCGTTTTGTTCTAAATCTAGCGTTCGTCATCATCATCATCATCATAACCCGTCATAACCCATCATCTCTCGTATACACAGACCACTGTCTCCAACCCTCCCCATATCGCATGACCAACCACGGCACAGGCGCCACGACCAACGCCAACCCCGCGAGCATCATAAACCCCCACGCATACCCCAGCGCATCGATCAAGGGACCCACCGCCAACGGCAAGAACGTGCTCGCCAGACACCTCGCGATGAGGACCGCCGTCAACGCACTCGCCGAGTACAATCCAAACGCATCCACCACATACGCCATCAGCGGAACCATGGCGCTGAGGATGGCGAAGCCCTGCACGCTCACGATGCCGAGGAGGAGCGCGACGGGCCATGCGCGCTCGGCGGCCCACCCGAAGAGCGCCACGGAGAGCGGGAGGATAAAGGCGCTGGCGATGCTGAGCGGCATGCAGAATTCGGCCTTTGCGCCCTGCTTGTTCTTGCCGCCGAGATATATGTAGATGCGGTCGATGAGCAGGTTGCACGCCAAGACCCCCATTGCGGATCCAACGCCTATGGATGTATGTGGTCAGCGCGTGGGATGCATGTGGATAGGATAGCGTGCACTCGTGCCGACTTACTGAACGCGAAGAAGGACGAAGCGATTTCCACCTGCGGAAGCCCATGGACGTTCTTCAGAACTTCCGGCAGCGTGGTCGACGTGATGTAATAAAAGGTAAACATGACGGCGCCATACAGCGACAAGATCTGCAAGACGAACGATCCTCCCAACACCGCGGCCGGTCGCTTAACCGCCTTCCAGATTGCCACGGCCGTATGCTCGTGCGCTTCTCCTCCGGCCACGGCCTTGAGCACCAGATCATCACGTTTGCCCTCCCACCTCGCATTGCGCCGCCGGATAATCGACGGCTTGTACGTCTCCCGCAGCAGGAACACAAACGCCAGCTCGCACACCCCCGCCATAACCGCCGCACACGAGAGGACATTCCGCCACCCCACCGACTGCGCCATGGCTCCCGTAATGACGGGTCCCATGGCGCCCCCCAACAGCGGCGCCAGCATCAGGGTCGCCATGGCCGAGCCCCTCTGGTCCGCCGGCAGCATGTCGCCGATGATGGCCGGATTCAGCACGTTGCTCGCGACGGCACAGCCCGTCATGAAGCGCGACAGGATGAGCACGTGCGACGACGGACTCCGCGCCGCCACGACGGTCCAGAAGACGAACAGGACATTCGCGGCGTTGAAGACGGCTGCGCGCCCGTAGGTCTCGGAGAGCGGCGCGATGAGCAGCGGGCCCGCGGCCTCGCCGAGCTCCCAGATGGTGACGAGGAGCACCGAGGCTGATTTTGATTCCGCGTGCTCGAGATCGAGGATGATTTGGTCGGCGATGGGGAGGAGTCCGATACATGTGAAGGTTCTGGTGGAGGGTTAGGGAGCTTATTCTGTTCTAATGGGAGGGAGGCAAGGTGGGATGGGATGAGAGAGGGAGGGGTGAGATGGCTACAAACACTATAAAAGCCATGAAAGCCAAAAGCATAATGACACCATTATGATATGCCTTTGGCCATTCCAATGGATTTTCTGCGTCGCCATTAGGATCAAAATCGATTCTCCAATCGAACGAATCATCATTTGAAATGTTCACGTCGGGATCGGGGATACATGGATATTGTCTGGCTGCTGCTGTTGCCACTGCTGCGTTTAAATTTGCGGACGGTGGTGGAACTGGCGCGAGGAGTGGCTGCGTCTCATCATCATCCATCATCATCAACAATCAACAGAAGTAGAAAGTATGTCGACAGGAAATAGAATAATATATATACGTATGAGTATATGTAAGAACAAAAAGATTCCTTGTGAGTTGATTTTTTTTATATATACCTGTTATATCGATATCCCAGTTAAACCTCCAACTCGTAATGGCAAAGCGTACTCCGTCCGTATCAATTGGATTCAGCTTCGGCTATATTTACTCGAGTAAGTTTGTATGCAGCGACAAAGTCAAAAGTCAAAACTAAAACCCCGTATATGGAAACAGCGCGCGATGATGGCAAAGCAAAGCAAAGCAAAGCAGATCAAGAAGAAGCATTGGCTATATCTATCTGACCGCTTATCAAGCTATCAAATCAAAGTCCATGTGCAAGAGCAAGAGCCGTCTATTACAGGAAATGTAACGATTCACAATGTTACTCGAGTTAAGTCCTAGTGAGTACTTGTGAGACAGGCAGAGACACGTGATTTAGACTAGTTATTAGGTAGCGACATTCAATTCAATTAAAATAAACTGAAACACCGGACCGGCTTAGCTTTTAGTTCTGATCTTCGTCTCTCAGGATAATAGACAGAGTTTAGATACTGTAGCTATTATAAATGCGAGACAAGTTTGCTAATATCAACTTGGATAAAACGATGTTAGATTGTACCACCGAGGCCAAATCATGTGATGTGATATACTCCTTTGGGTATGATTTCATTATAAGATACAATAAATAACTGTTTATTACGACTTCTTCTTTTCTTTCACCTACTTCACCCACGCTGTCATCTAATTCATGATCTATTCTGTTCTACCCATCCTCTGAATACTTCCCCGATCTCGGACAAGTTTAGTTTAGTCTAGTTGCACCCTTCATTGACCTAGGGATGAAATACCCCGCATCCAATTATCGCAAAAAACAAACAACAAAGACAACTCGCATCGCCTCCAAAAAAGCCGAGAAAAAAAGAAAAGGTAAGATCGACACGACAACCTCACTCCCGCGCAAAAGAAGGGTCAAAAGACCCCCATAAAAATACTGACAATTGAGGGATTCGAACCCTCGCTCTTTCGAACCAGTACGCTCATCGAGCTTGAATGAATCAAGTGAACCTGAAACTGGCGCCATAACCACTCGGCCAAATTGCCATGGTTTGTATGATGAGGAATTGACGCGTTGGGGTGTATTAATCATACAATAACGTCATATTCATCTATTCATCTAGATCCGAAATCTATCTACTTACTTGTTTGTACCTACTCTACATCGACTACAAGAAAGAAAGACAAGACGGCAAAATATCTATATCTATATATCTATCCACCTACCCATCCATTAAGATAGCTATCTTAACATTCGCGTTTGATAAAACACAACACGCTATACCATACATCCTATGCATCCAACTAATCTGCCTATCTACCTATCTACCTCACCAAGTAGTAGTAGGTAAGGAGGGATATACTCGAGTGAACCTCCATACATTCATTCAAATTCAATCAATCAATCAATCCAGATTACTTTGGATAGAAAAAGACCCCTCCCTCGCCACATTCCCTCCATTCCCTCCATCTCAACCCCTCCCCCCCCGGTCCACCCATTCTCTCCTATAACTATAACTATAAATTCCGCTCGCTTATAACATACCCCCCTCACACTTCACACCTCACCTCACACCTCCCTCACACCCCAATGGAATACAAAATAAAATTCCATAATACATAATACATAAACTCGTATATATATATACAATACAGCACACCGACCGATATAAAGAGAGCATCGACAAGCAAGCAAGCCATCCATGCATTCATATTCAGCACAACATCCCCCCCCGAGCATCCCCATCATCTCCAAGAGAAAACCCGCAGATCGTGCGAGACTTTGAGATAGGAAATGGGAAATGGAAAGAGGTATTGAAAGAGGAATTGGAAGAGTAATATGTATGTTTGTATGTATGTATAGAGCTATATACATGAGAAACCAGAGAGATGCGTTTTTATTTTGTTTTATTTTTTATTTTTTGAGGGGGAGGGTGGCCACAGTATAGTATCTATCTCTCCTCTGCTGCAATATAAATGAATAAAAATCAAAACCCCAAGTCTTATACACCCCCTTGTCCAACTCATACTCACACTCACTCGACCCCTCTAACCCCCGCCCCGATTCTCAGATAGAACAGCCAACCGCCCGCTTCCCACTTCCCACCTCCCACCTCAACGCCTCCTCCCCTTCTCCTTCCCCTTCCCCTGAAAGGAAGAAAGAAAGGAATCTTCCTCCTGTCCTTCTGAAACGCTGCCCCGCAAGCGATACACCATACATACATAACAAATAGTTACCAAGCACACTACACCCACACACACCCACACACCCCCAAGTCCAGCCCTTCCTTATGTAAAATCGCCCACCTCCAGCCCACACCCGTACGCCCAGCCCTCTCTCTCATCGGCAATCAGCACTATATCCATCAACCCATCAACCCACCAGCCCCAAAACCCAACGATCGATATCATATCTATTGAAGAAGAAGAAGAAATAACCAAGCAAGCACAAGCCGCCAGCCAAGGTGCAAGCAAGCAAGTTACTGTAATACAAGCCATTGAACAAACAAACAAACAAACAAACACATCATCCATCTATATTCTTTTATGTTGTGTAGTGGTGTAAATATGTCCGGCGAACAAACGAAGTTTAGGTCTGGCGATACAGGTCACGCACTTATACAGTAGTGGTTGAAGTTTTATTTACCTCCTGCCGGACAGTGTTTTTACATCAACAGATGTGCGTATATGATCTCGAGAATTCAGTTCAGGATTTCTGGAGTTAGGTCGTCACTTAATACTAAATACAGATTATCAGTGACATTCCCTACCCCGATCCCAAGGCAAAAAAGATGACTTACAACCGCAATGATTTGAATATACGCCGATATGCCTTCCCCATGAAACATATCGGCTTTTTGAATGAATTAGATTTTCTCATTTCCCTTCATCTTTCCTGTCATGTCCCCTCACTTCTTCTACCGCTCCTTGATCGTGTACTTTTATGATTAGAAATCATTCATGCGGCACAATCTCATCACCTGCACTCATTCAATCGCCGCCATCTCTACCATTGGGACTACGCGATCGGCTTCTCGCTCTACCTTTAGCAGGTGCCCGACCTCCTCTGGCCTTTCCTCCTGGTGGCGGCCTCACAAATGCAAAGTCTACCTCTACAGTCTGTTCCAGCAACTTGGTATTGTGCGCCCCATCAATAGCGGCTCTGGCCTCGTCCAATGTTGGATATTCAATTAATGCGTAACCCTGTTTCCAGACGTGTGTTAGCAACCCATTTAATCTGATGCATCTTCGCAGGCTGTCCGTTTTGATCTTCTCAATCCTCAAGTGAGGATGCCAAATGGGTCGAAAGGCTTCCAGGGAAAATGAATGCGAAAGCAAGCATATGCCTGAGGAGCAGCTCACCTTGACGTATCCCGTTCTTCTATCGAGGTTCAAGTGCAGATTCTTGATCTCTCCAAAGTCTGCGAATTTGTCATTCAAATCCTCCTCACTAGCCTCCTCATGTACATTTGTGACGACGATGATCCAGCCTTCGATAGATCGTACAGCTGTCGCATTGGAATGGGTGGTCATGGAGGCATTCTTGGCGTCATTCCGCTGCTCTTGTGGTGGTGGTGGTGGTGAAGGCGCATCGACGTCCATTTCTGTATCAGTCATGGTGATGGCGATGGCGATGGGTTCAAAAGAGATGGGTATACGATTGAGGTGAAGTGAGATAGATGAGGCTCGTGGCTTGCTTTGTTCAGAAAATCAATTTCGCGAGAAGCCAATATCATCAACACTTATCAGTATTTATTTATGCTTATCGCGTCACGGTCTGATATACAATGCCCCCACTTCACATCTCACATCTACCCATCTACCACATACTCCAAAAAAATATCAAAAATAGACATCAAAAGCTGTATCACGACATGTGCAGGATTTGAACCTACGAGGCCGAAACCATAAGATAACCGAATTATTCATTCAAGTCTTACCCATTAACCACTCTGGCAACATGCCCGTGTTTGTGATGTTTGTACCGGCTCAGCGCGTAATATGCAATATATACTATCACGCAGAATAATATGACTAATCACGCCCCCAGTGATAAGTCAGCAGACTAATCCTTAAGCTTGTCTACACAATAAACTGCTGGCACTTCGGAAGCATCATCAGAAAATGGTCCTTACTAAACGTCACGACAGAAGCAGGCAGTTGAAGAGTTTCAAAGTAATCGTTCTCCATTCGCCCATTTCGGCCGTCGAAACTAGACTATCATAAGCATCAGTCGAAGAATCTAGTGCGAGCAATAGGTATCGCCATTTGCAATTGCGCTCACTGGTGGCATTGCATTATCAGTTAGCTACAGCATCCCCTCAAATCTCACAAGTCCATCCTCCATCACATCCTTTTTTCCCGCCCGTTCCTGCAAGTCCGACGAAGCGTGGTCGCAAAATAATCCAGTCGTTCATACATTGGAATACACACTCCCTCCCCCCCCCTGACTCGATTTTGCACCTCGCTTGGAATCAAACCATGTCGAGAATAGCCGTGCAAGTTCTTCACCAGTGTGATATCTGCCTCGTTGGGTGTCGGAGGAGCTACAACCGTTGCACAAGATGCGCGAATTATGCGCTGGATGTGCTCACTCGGCTTTCGAAACTGTGCGGTCTTTTGTTGGTCGTGGAGCTCTTGTGGCTTCTATTCTTCAAAACTTTGATCTTATCTTGTGGATCCTGAAGTTGCTTCTCCTTGAGTGCCTAAAGGCTGCGCATATCATCACATATTTCCTTCTTCTCGGCACTCAGTTGGTCTCTTTCGAAACTCGTAGCCACAAGTTGTCGATTTAAACCCGTGGTATCCGAGTGTAATTGCTTGACGGCTCTAAAAACTTGCTGGAGCGCTCAACTTTACGAGAATGAGCGAAAAGGGCAAGGAGGAAGGGCTCCGGTCTCGAGAGTGAACCAAGCCTTTACCATTCGGAAGATCCGCTTGTGATTGTCCTTGATTTTGGAATAGCATTCAGTGGCATTGCTTATTATGCATTCCACAACTATGAAAAGCCAGACATCGTCTCAAGCTACAATTGGCCAGGTAAGACGTTCAAAGCAAACTTAGGCCTTCAATGGCATGTTATAATCACTACAAGACAAACTGCACCTTGACTGTCGATCTAAGTGGCGTGGATCGAACGAAGTTTAAGCAGAATATTGGGATGTACGAACATAAATGCTGGGACGTTGATTATAGATTGCGAGTCAAAATCACGCCCGCTATAATGACGTTCTCAGTTGAGATCAAGAGTAAGGAATGGGGCTGTAGTACAATTGATCATAAGTCAGAGAACGTAAGCCAGCCAATGTGGTGGTAAGATTCATTCGCTCGGCGCAACAATATTAATAAATAATTCGAGATTTTTGGGCTATGATAACTAACTGCTTTGTTGTGTCGTTTGTGATGTTCGCTTCAAAATATAGTAGCACCACAAGTATCAAAATCCAAAAAAAGCAAAAAAGATATTAACCCCCTATCCTATCTCTTCGACTACGAAGATTCCTTTCGCGAGGTGAATATCGACAGTACAGTAGAGAGCATACATAGCACAGAGTACCGCATTATGCGATAGAGCGGCTGAACAGACAATAGGGTCTCTCCGACATCAAGAAAACTTGGATATACTGATCATCTTGAATATTGCCAGGCAATATTAGAAATACAGATTATGACTATGCTTTTGTTCTGATAACATTTAGCGTGGAGGATCAGTGAAGGTTGACCAAGACTCTAGAAGACGAGTTCCTTTCGTACCAGCATCAGCGATTGCAACAGCCTTTGAGGAACTTTGATATGCTAGTTGGAAGGGGGCTACCCGTTTGGGCAGACGAGCCGGCACTCGCTTAATATTCCGTGGTATCTCGTGGTAAGAAAAACATGCCGATGAGTAGGAGTCAAGCACGTATTGATACCACTAATCCTTTGGTAATGATTAATGATATAGTCATGTCACCGACAGTCAAGTAAAGGAATACCCTGAGAGCATTCGTGGATACATTTTCAACGATTAAGATGAAGATATGAGCCTTGACGTAGTCTATCACGACAACCTCAAAGTACGTTGGTTATTCACCAGACCTAGAGCCTGCGATCAGTCCGAGCTAAGCTTAGGGTTAGAGAAGAATTTTGGTCTCCGGAAAAGCCGGAAAAACATCAATTTCCAGATATGCAGCAGATGCACAGAGTCCGATTCCAAACAAAAGTATTGTAAGAGTTCCTCGTGCAGACCTCAGCGAATGAACTTGCCTCGTCACAAGACCTTTCCCTTACAACTTGTCGAGATGCACTCTCTCGTCTGACTTCATCAGGTATTGTATTCACGGGAGGAAGTCCTCACGCCGCTCAATGCTTCCACTTCCACGTCAATTCAAGTGAATTGATTCCACAGTTCATACATAGTAGGTAAGCTTAAATAGAATGGAATTGCTGCCACTTGGGTCTTTGTTCCATAAACGTTCCCAAGCCAGAACGTCTTCTTGTAATGGCTTTTGTTTCTGCGAAATTGAGGTGAGGGTATAGGTCTGGATGTTTTTACAATCGGTTAGGCATTCTTCCCAAAATTCTATGATGGTGATGATGGGATTTCATTTCATCTGTAGTGGCAATGTATAGATAGTCATAACGACGACGACAATCCTCTGTAAATGACAACTGTTTCGAACGATACTAAAATGTAAGATGCCCACATTTTTGAATCGCTCCTCGTCTCGCCTCGTTATATCACGCGGAACCTCCACGTTTGAAAAATCAAAATCACAAAGCGAAGCGGCATGGAGTGTCAAATCCAGACAAATGGTAAGACTTGACTTACATATTGACGCTCACGAAGTAGGGGCCAGAGGTGCAAATCAGGACGAGAATAGACCACCAACATTATCGATGGGTGGCTGAATCGACAACGTGGGAGGGTCTTTCTTGTTGGCAGCATCAAAGCTCTCCTGATGGCATTGGTTCTGGATGATAGTATACGCGTGCGCTCAAGAACAACGGCAACCGGCACGCGGCAATGATACTGCAGTAGGAAAACTCCATCCAGTGCGAGAAACGATAGTGCAAAGCTGATGCGGCTTGTGCGGGTGAAATCTCGCATATCTTACCATGAATGGCATCGAGATATTATACATGTTGCACACACATAGCTATGCAGTTATCCATCCTTGAAGAGGTACCTTATTCCCCCCCCTCAGATGATTTGCAATAGGAGGGAGGGTATGTATGATATAAGTAAGCCATAGACGACTCTAGATCCACACCTCTTCCATTTCTCCTGTGAATAGATGGGTGGGTTGTGTTGGTCGTGGTATATATTCCAACTCTCAGCATTCACCGGACCGTACTCAGCTAGACTTTTAAAGTCTTTATAATTAGTGATTATCGAGTGATGATCTATCTCTGCCAGGTATGTATTAAACGAAGCGAAGCGAAAAGATTGAGATTGAGATTTCCGGATTCGCAATCATTATTTAAAGACCAACACTGTTGGACGGTGATCATCCAGGCAAAGGGGAAGAAGAATAGTCAATCTCTTCAAGAGGATGGAAGTTGATGAAGGGGAGAAGAGTAAAGAGTCTCTCTCAGAGACTTTTTTTGCTCCGTTCTTCCAATCATCTCGAAATACGTGGGTCCGCCTGTCTTGGGATGAAGAGATTATTTATGAAGGCGCTAATATGACGCACATATTCCAGTTCGGCGGTGACAACGATTAGATGCATATGACAGTGCTCGACGATATAATATTCTTTAGCTAGCTTTCTTCACCCTCCAGCTTTTTCCCTACCCTACATGATGAAAGAAAGTCTCGACCTACTATTCTCTCCAACATCATCCATCTTTCGTGGATTTTCATCGCGGCTATAGGATAGCCACGTCCACGTTCACGTCCATCTACAGTATGTACCGGTGAACCTTGGGCCCTTGAGTTTTTGAACTTGGCTGCGGAATCGTGCGACAACGGCTTTGTTGTCCTTGCTTGCTCCAGGAAACATGAAAGTAACCAACCACTGCATATTGCGTTGAATTAGATAACCCCTCTGGCTATAGCTAAGCTTGAAATTCCAGACCCAGAGCAAGCACGTTTTCTAAGTTTTTATATCCCAGATCTGGCCAGCTATCTAGCTATCTTCACTTGGCTTTCAAGAATGAATTCGTCTACAAAGTATACATAACGTCACGAAACAGGTTGGATCAGGTCAACATTCAGTAACGCACCCCGCTCTCTATATCCACTCGTCCCTATCATATCCTACCCGTGACCCTTCCACACTTCTCAGAAGTGGATCCATTAGCCTGCTATTCAATTCTATTAAAAAATCTCCCGTCCATAAAAGAAAGCCTTGGAGTTTCAAAATTAACCTCAGATACATGCTCTGCCTACACGAGCATTATGCAAGGTACGTTCCGGAGCCACGACGCACTGGTGGGTAGACAGACCTAAGCTTTGAAGTTTCATCTCGTAACGCACAAATCATGAAAAGATACTCCGATCCGCTTCCGGGAAACAAATGCAGAAAATCGTGAGAAGTTTCTAGGATGATATCCTCCTTTTGTTGGCGATTTTTACGACGGTGGTGCGTGCATATTGACTTGATGGTTGCTGGAAATCAGACAAAACGATGCATGCATGCAAATTTGATGGGACGAAATCGCTATTGAAATCGCTGACGAAGTTATATTTACTCTAGAGTTGTGTATATATTAAAAGATATGAAACTGTATGTGCTAATGATAGCGAGAAATGAACGAATGAGCGAGAATCTTAATACTGTCATCACAATTCGCCTCTAAAAGCCTGCTGCCATTAATATTCAAACTTTACCTTCCTCCTCGTATCATCCCACGATGTATAGCTCTTTATACCATGAATGGTTGATTTGTCTAATAATCTCATGATGCATGTGACGGTGCAAAAATTGAAGAGCTATATAGCTCCTCTCAACTTGGGATCGGAGGAGTTGAAATATAACGATGCATGTTGACTTTACCCGGGAAGTATGATATCAATCACTCCAAGTGGTGTCGAAGTATATCCTTTGAAAATTCCTGAATCGACAATCTGATGTGTATCATTTTCTTTCTTTCTCTAGCTCGAATCTTGCATCCTGCTGATCTGATTTATAGAAGTACATTAACCTTCTACTCCTTCCTATTGCTCGTACATGTACGTAGAAAATACTCGCTTAAACGTATTTCTCTCCACCAACCCCAACCCCAACCCCTTTCTCCCTTTCCCTAGGCCCATAACTCGAGTATATATCCCCCCCTATCCAACTCCCCAAACAATCTTTTCTTTCCAATAAAAAAGAATCAGTTTCCAAATTCCAAATTCCAAATTCCAAATTCCAAATTCCAAATTCAGGCGTTTTTGGGGATGTAGATAAAATGAAGATTTCGCTTTTCAGGTTCAAGTTACCAATGGTTGGTTGTTTGTACCAACTATATCGATATTGATAGCCAGAGAATATTCAGAGAATACAATAAAAATATTGCAATTATGTATATTGGTAATTGGTTGGCAATAAATCCATACCCATCATAAAACTCAAACAAACCTATCCCACAACAACAACCAAACGAGTACCACAACAATAAGAATTATTACATATCCACAAGTACAGTATAACAGTATATTCGACAACGAAACTTCTACTTCTGATACAATAGTATCGTACGTAGCAAGTAATAAGATCATTCTAATAACTGAAAACCCCAAACCCAAACCCAGGGACCAAATCAGACCAGACCAAGTCCAAAGCCTCTTTGCTTTCTCTCTCTTTCCCATCCCCCATTCTCTTTCTGGTATCTCTTTTGCATGCATGGAAGATAGAAGAAAGAAAGAAAGGAACCCGATTTCTTTCTTTTATGCTTGAGTATGATGTATTTATTTCTTTATAAATATATATGTGTGTGTATATAGCTTCGTTTCTTTCCCCATTCAAGTTCGTCTAATCCATTTTATGTATAATTACTTGTATTTCACAACCCCTTTTTTCTCATCTCTTACATCGAGTCCTCACTAGACTATACTTTTCCATCAAGAAGCTATTACCTACCTCTTTTATATCTACATTCATCCCATCCATCTATCCATCTATCCAACAATCCAACAATCCAACCTCCTTACGAATCTCACACACTAACAGGTCCAAACCCAGTTATACATATAAATGCCCTCCATAACCAAATCATATTTCCATTATATTCCTATAGTTGATATATCCTATAATCGAAGGACAATACGTATAAAGAAAAACCTCTGGTTTAGTGTATATATTACTTGTACTCATACTCATACTCATAGATGAGATGAGATGAGATAAGTGTAGGCCAGTCTAATGAATTTCCATACACTCATTCACTCACTCACTCACTCACTCACTAACTAGCTCGAACCGACCAATCCAATCAAAAAGATAAAATCAAAAATATTTAAAAGCACAAAAATGCAAAGACGACTGACCAACAATAACATGCATGTATGTATAACGAAAAGCTCATATTCACACCACAGCACCGCTCAACCCTCCCCCCTCCTCCTTAAACCCACCCACTCACCTAAACCCTCCTAACCACCCCCCTCAACCTCACATAACCAATCCAATCCCCACCCCCACCCCCACCCCCAGAACTCCGACAAACCGTCTCCAGCACATCACAAACCTCCCTCTCCGCCTCGCGCCTCTCCTCCCCCTCGCCCAGCACGTCAAAAAACTGTTTCCCCATCAACTTAACCCAGCCTTCGATCCCGCCCTTGTCAACCGGCGTAGCCCTGTATTCGCTTTCGAGTTGTTCAATTTGCCATCTCCCTTTCCCTTCAAATTCACCTTCCTTCTCAATTTCATTTTCACATCCCGATCCCGACCCCGAATCCTCCTCCCCAAAAACCCCCCGCACCCACCCCTCATCAGGAAAAAACCACGGATCAACCTCCCGTACCCTCTGCATCCCCACCCTCCTCCCCACCACACCCAGCAACGCCGTGCGCATCTCAGCTATATTCCCCCTGCCGCCCATTTCAAAGACAAAGACGCCACCGGGTTTGAGGAGGCGCTTGACGTCGGCGAAGAACGATGCGCGCGTGGAGGCGGAGCCCAGGATCCAGTGCATGGCGGCGTTGGAGAAGATCTTGGTGTAGGTGGCGGGGGGGAGCGTGGAGAGTTGAGAGGCGTCGAGGACTTGTACGGGTATGTATGTGTTAGGGGATATACTTGTAGATATATGCATTCTCCAAAAACAAAAGAAAAAACAAGAACAAAAAAAAAGGAGAGAAAAATCTCACCATCAAACCCACAAACATTCCCCTCCAGCCCTGCAGCCCTCGCCGCCTCCCTCGCCGCCGCAATCATATCCCGAGAAGCATCAATCCCATGAACCCTTCCCATCCTCCTCACCCCACCAACCCCATCAACCCCCTCGTCCCCTACAAGCCCCCTCTCTCCCCCTCCTCCCCCTCCAACCCCCACCACAATTTGCAAAGCAATTTGAACCGCAAGAACCCCATCCCCACACCCAACATCCAAGATAACATCCCCACGCCTCACATCCAACCACTTCAGAACCTTTGTAGCGAGCTTAGGCACGAACGATGCCGAGTTTTGATAGGCCTTTGATGATGATTCTTGTGAGTTTTTTGATTCTTGTGAGTTGTTGGCCATTGATTAGAAGGGGGAGATGAGAAGAAGAATAATACCGTTGCAGACCAATGATCCTCTTGTTTCTCAACCAAATCTTTAGACATTCTCTGTGCAATCAAACCTTTAAATCTCCAATCTCCAAATCTCAAATCCTAAGTCGTTTTGTTATTATATCTGTGATAGTTAAACTTAACAAGAAACTTATTGATGAATTTCAAACGAACACTACTTGGATAACAACAATCAATCAATCACTAGACCTCCGATCTCGGCTTGACATGTTACGCTATTAAAATTCCACATAATGATATTATCCTTCCGACTGAATTCGTTTGATGATGTTGGATTTAAACACCCGATTGGTATTCATGCATCATATCATGCCATGCCACCTAACGCCGATTTCGCCATCAAATACGATGTGATATGTTACATTATGATTCGTCATATCATAATGTTCTCCTTTCTAATCGATCTCTAAAAGTTCATATTTCTCCTCGCCCAATAAATTTTCGATTCTATGCATGACGGCGAGGACCTTTTCCTCTTCCAATCGTTGACCTACCACTTGGATTCCGACGGGAAGACCATGCATGGCTGTTGCGTCATAGTGTTTGTAGGCACCATATGCGACTCCGTTGAGAACTTTGAGTGAGAAGTTTGATGGGAGTTGGTCAAGTTCCTTGTCGACGTGGGTTATTGGCATGATACCGGCTGTGTAGTCGAGCTTTGTACACGTTAGCTGAGAACGTGCAGGTTGATGAGATATGCAGTGAACTTACGAGGTTGAACAAGAAAGTATAACCACAGCTGCTAAATGCATCTTTCATTCCATCATGAGGTACTGCTGGTGTGGCATTTGGTGGAGTGATCATAAAGTCAAGTTTCACTTCTTCTTCCCACCACGCATGAAATTTAGCCTTGTATGCTTCTCTCTTGGCGACAAGTTTCCATTGCTGGTAAGCAGATTTCTCATGCCATTCCTTGACGAGCCCAGCCCAAATATCATCTCTTCTAACATACTTCACCCAGGCCCAATACATCCATTTGAGTGGACTTGGTAAAGACACAAACCAACTCATTGCCTTGGCTCCTGGATCTTCCCACTCACCGGTTCTGAAAAATGATTTGAATGTCTTGCAACCATCAGCAGTGAGGAGTTGTGAACCGATATAAAGCGCTTCATATGGAGATGGTGGGTTGACATCATAGACCTCATGACCATCCTTCTCAAGTGCAGCCACTACCTCATCCACAGCTCTGGCACAAGCAGGACTCGGATCAACGACACCATCTGTTCTTAGTACACCAACCCTCAACTTCTTCTTTTCGCTGAAATCCCCCCAGGCTTCTTTTCTCCATGGAATGGGATGAACACTGTGATCATATTTCCATGGTTGCATACCAATCATAGACTTTGTAAAGTATGAAAGATCTTCCAAAGTTCTCGCCATGGGACTAAAAACACTTGGAATGCCTTCTTGACCCGGCATACTCGTACACATGCCAGACTTGGGCCATCTTCCCGTTGAGCACCTCAAACTATAGATTCCTGAAAAATGAGCTGGAACTCGAACCGATCCAGCAACATCCGAACCAATCCCAATCCTTCCACCACCTGCAGCTAACAAGGCCGATTCGCCTCCAGTCGACCCACCAGGGGAATATTTATTATTATGAGGATTTGTGCATCGTCCCCAGACATCATTTGTTGATTCGAAACTTAATAATGTAATTGGAAGATTCGTCTTCACGTATGGAATTGCTCCAGCATCTTTTAACATCCTCACCATGGCTCCATCCCTTTCCACCTGATTACCAACATTGCTACTATATCCTACCGTTGTATCGAAACCACCAACCACGATTGAATCCTTCAGACTTATGGGAATGCCTGCTAAGGGGCCTTTCATGTTGATACTCCCATCTGCAATCCAACCCTCCGCCGCATCAATCATGACTTCCGTCACCGAGTTTGTTCTCTCGTGCGCTTTGAGGGCAGCTTTTCCATAAGCGCGCAGGATATCAATGGGCTGAATAGATTGTTGGTGGACATCTTGAACAAGCTCTTCAATTGGCCTGGACAGGACCTGCCTTTCTGAGTTGGTAAATTCTCCATGATAACGAGTGAGGTCTTGTATTCGGTGAGCTCGTTCTGCCTGCTTAAATCGACTAGAAGGACGTTCACGTTAGCACACTCGTTTATTTACATGCTTTCCCTAGGCCTGGCCCTAAAGTTAAGATTGCTTTGATCACGTATCGTATACTGACCAATCTCTTCGATGTTGGAACGAATCCAATAGATAAACCATTTTGAAGACAGTACGAGGATGAAGATGTGTGAAGGAAGGGATTCCCAACGGAGAAGATAACATGGGTAGCTCCAGGATCGCAGGACGCCTTATCTAATCAATCTCCGTGTACTGAACTGTACGCTGGACTGGACTGTATTGTGCTGTGCTCATCTGATCCTCTGCCACCTCTGCCACCTCTGCCCCTCTTTGGAGTCAAAAGTATGCCGGAAGCCATGTCGACCTCTTCAACTCCATATTCTTCCACCGCGAAGCCGGCACCAATAGTTTACGACACCGCTCTACACGATTTCGAGGCTCCCCGTCACGGCTACGAAACTCCCCCATCATCAGGGATGCCGGGTACAGACCACTTACTCATCTGTACCGCATGCGGTACACAATTTGATGCTGAAGACCGATCCATTCTTACCCGATGTCGAATTTGTGATGATCCCAGGCAGTTTGTTCCGCCTACCGGTCAGTCTTTCACCACTCTTGCGCAGCTCAAGGGTGGAGGACAGTATAAAAACAAATGGAAGCAATTTGATAATGACGAAAGGTTTTGGAGTATCTGGACCGAGCCTAAATTTGCGATTGGGCAGCGAGCGATTCTTCTCAAAACATCTTTTGGGAATGTGTTATGGGATTGTTTAACGTATTTGGATGATGAGACGGTGGACTGGATCCATGGGTTGGGGGGGCTGGCTGCGATTATCATCTCTCACCCGCATTACTATGCCACGCATCTCGACTGGGCCGAGACATTTGAATGTCCAGTGTATTTGAGCTGGGAGGATAAGAGTTGGCTGAACCGGCTTGACCAGATGGGAAAAGCGAGGACATTTATTGAGGGGAAAGAGGAGGAACTTGAGATACGCGGTGAGAAGACGGGTGTGAAGATGCTGAAGCTTGGTGGCCATTTCCCCGGAAGTCTGGTTTGTCTTGCGCATGGAAGATTGTTGGTGGCGGATACCTTGGTCACGACCCCCAGTGCTTTGGGAGATTGGAGCAAAGGCCCTGGGGGAAGGGAAAACAGCCGGCCAGACGGAATGAACAGCTATGCTTTCATGTGGAGCATACCTAATATGATACCGTTGAATGTGAATGAGATTGTGGGGATGTGGGAGGTATTGAAGCCTCACCGTTTCTCCAGCACACATGGCGCTTTCTTGAATATGGATGTGGTTGATGGGAGCAATGGAAGCGAGAAAGGGGTTAAGCAGAGGGTCCTTGAGAGTATGCAGATCCAGGTGAAGAGAATGGGCTGGACTGAGCATGTATTTCTGAAAGCGGATTTGGATTGTCCACCATGATCTATTTATATGACTAGTCAAGCCCCTTGAGCAGATCAGCCTTATCCACTGTCCTCGTACCGAACCGTTAACGTCCCTTCTCGTGTCGGCAAGTAATACAGTAAGTAATAGGGTTTTCAAAAAAGATTAGATAATTCTTTTGAATTAGATACTATTTCTCAATTAATCATACTATTTTTTAAGCACTAATATATGATTATTATGCTTTCGTTCATATTATTCATTTTAATCCCAAATTAATAAAGTTATATTGTTATTTGAACTGCAAAAGTCTAAAGGCAGCCCAAGGACAGCCACGGACAAGCATCGGCGGTTTAGATCTTCTCAGACTCATATCAAAAGATCATCTGCTCAATTCTATACACGCAAGTCGGAATTGGATGAAATCCCGTACGACCGTTAATATAACTTAGTTCTTGATCATCCATTCCACCCGCTCCTTCGCTAACCAGGACGAGGCAAGTCAAGCCAAGGAGATCGGGTATGGCATTCAATCACTCTACGAGCTACCTGATACATCAAAATGCCACCCTTTTCTTCCTATTCTCATCCCCCCCGTGCGACGCGCGACCATTTTAGAGAACCTCCTTCGATTTTTAAGAGGGTGCTATTGGCGCTGCCGACGGGTTTGGCCATTGGTTTGCAGAGGATGGCGGGTCAACAGAACCCAGGTGCCGTTGGGGGGAAGGTAGCGAGGGTACCGCGGTCCGTGAGGGAGTGGATAGGGGATTGGAGCTGGAGACGACTTTTGAGTCTGCCTCATTTCTTGGTGTGCGTGTGGGTGGCAGTTCTCCTATATGGAGAGCGCTGGGTTTTCGAGGAAGCTGTGCGAGCTTGTGCTTGGGAGGGATGGGAGAGATGGGTGAGTTTTCTTTGGGGGAGTTGGAATGCTCGAGGACGATGGTGAGGACAAGGCTGATGATGTTTCAATAGCCTCCTCATGCAACACCGCATCATTTGATCTTTGTGGCAGATCCTCAACTTACGGATCCCCACTCATACCCCGATCGGCCATGGCCGCTGTCGACATTTACCGTGTGGCATACGGATAACTACATGAAGAGATCTTATATCCAACTTTCGAAGCAATTACATCCAGATACTCTCTTTTTCTTGGGGGATCTCTTTGATGGAGGAAGGGAATGGCGGACGGCGCATGGAAATGTAGATGATCAAGCATGGGCGAAGGAATATCGACCAGCGAAAGAGCAGAGATACCTGGCGACTTGGGGGAAAAGATATGGTGAGGATTTCTGGTTACGGGAATACGGTCGATTCTCCAGGATCTTCTTGGACAACTGGAATTTGGGAGGATCAGAAGCCGGAGTTGGACAAAGGGGACGAAAGCTCATTGCGAGTTTACCGGGAAATCATGATTTGGGATTCGGTGCACAAGTTAAAACTCCTCTCCGTGATCGATTTGAGGTTTACTTTGGGGATGTGAACAGATTGGATGTCATTGCGAATCATACCTTCGTTTCTGTGGACGCGTTATCATTGAGTGCTGGAGCATCAGATCGTCCCGTCAGTGAGACGGCACCCATCACCAAACCAGTCGAGGACTTTTTAAACAAAATTCAAGTCGCCAAACGAAAAGCAGTGGCTAGAGAATTGGACTATCAAGCTGGAAAGGAGAGAGTATTACAGCATCCTCATTCCGTTCAAGATGCAGAATTGGCCGATTACGCACATATGCCAACGCTGGACCCTGGACCGAATGGTCCTGAATTTCCTACCATTCTTCTTACTCACGTACCCTTGTACCGAAATCCTGGGACTCCATGCGGTCCTCTTCGAGAGCATTGGCCACCGACTCCTCCACCAAAAGGTCAAACCATGCCTGTCAACCCTGATGAGAGAAATGCTATTAGTATATCCCGAGGCTACCAATACCAAAATGTTCTTAGCAATGATGATTCCAAAAGGCTCATCTCCAAAATCGGCAACGTCGTCTCTGTATTTTCAGGAGATGACCATGATTATTGCGAAGTAGTTCATCCAGAAGATAAAAACAACGTTCGAGAAATAACCGTCAAGAGTATGAATTGGGCAATGGGTATTCGTAAGCCCGGTTTCCTCATGCTGAGTATGTGGAATCCAGTCGGTGCGGATGGGAAACCATTGAACTCGGCACCTACTGGTCATGGTGCGACAAATAAACATGCTTCAAATACTATGGAACCACATCTTTGTCTATTACCAGACCAAATTGGTATCCTCATAAACTACGGAATCCTCGCCGGTATCTCCGTCATCCTCCTCATTATACGAGCAATTCTCGTCCCCTTTACAAATCTCGCTCCATTTGCCCCCTCTCTAACCTCCACATGTCGCTCCAACCGGGGTACTTCAGAAGCCTCATTATTACCAACCAGCATCAAGGATCTCAAACGTGAAGAAGAGGAAGAAAAAGATCGTCTGCTCAATTCCTCCACCTCTAGTACTTCGAGCGCGAATAACCTGGCAGTCCATACATCCCGAATACGCACGTCAAGCCTCGCAAATGCATCTGGTGTCCCCTCGAACTCTAGCGGGATCCCCTATCAAGCACAGGCGCCACTTATCGAAAAGGCGGGGTATTATGGGGGTTTGGAGGGGAGAATCCGGTGGGAATTGGAGAGGGAGGTGGAACAGGAGAGGAGGAGAAAACAAGAGGAGGTTCGGAGGAGAAACTATCGACCCTGGAGAATTGTGGCTTGGTGGGTCGCGTTTAGGAAGATGTATGTAACTTGGTGGGTTGCGTTTAGGACGACGGTTGTGGGGAGGATTTTGAGGGAAATCGGGTGGAGTGTTTGGAGGGTGCTTTGGGTTGTTGGAGGCGTGTTTATGTGGTTCACTTGGTTTGGTTAGGGGGTTGGGGTGTTGGGGTGGTGTCTTTTGGGGTGCGGGCATGCGGGCATGCGGGCATGCGAGCATACGGACAGGGGCGTCTAATTTCATGGCGTGTGCTTTACACCGATCGACTTGCGTTGCATTGTATTGTATTGCATTGGGTTGGGTTGGGATGATTAAATCAGAACTGGGTCTTGGAACTGATTTGTAGATACAACAATAGGTTTAGGATCATTGCAAAATATCGAGACAGAATTATATTATATCGGAATGCGGATAGAGTTTCCTTTTGAGATTAAGTTTAGTTTGGTTTCGTTTGCTTGTAGTTGTGGTTTACTTGAATAGTTTCTTTTTTGTTTATTTTTTTTTTTTTTTTGTCATCCATTGGGTTTGGGTTTATTTATGCTATGTTTGGGGTTTGGGGTTTGGGGTTTGATGTTTGATGTTTGATGTTGGTTATATTTGTATATATGTATGTTTAATATAATCTAATTTGATCGATTATTATTATTATTATTATTATTATGAGTGTATATATATAAGTTGAAAGAAAATCATTCGAAGTTTTTTATGTTTGGAATTTGGAATTTGGATTTTGGAATTTTGGATTTTGGGGGGGAGGGTGTTTTGGAGGGGAGGGGGGGGTTGGTTTTGAGGGGGTTTTGGTTTTGGTTTTGGTTTGTAGAGAAGGATGAGGAAAGTTTGGAGGGAGTTTGGGGGAGTTTGGGTTGGAGAGGGTGGAGAGAGGGGAGGGGAGAGGGTGGAGAGAGGGGAGGGGAGAGAGGGGAGAGAGGGGAGGGAGGGGGAGAGAAAGGGGAAAGGGGAGATGGGGAGATGGGAAAGGAAAAGGGAAAGAAAAGAGAAAGAGGAAGGTATTTTAATGTTTTTGAATGCGATGAGAAGGATATAAGCGAATGAATAAGCGAGTAGATGAATAAATGAGTGGATGAATGAATGAATGAGTTAATAAGGAATAAGAAATGAGAAATAAGGAATGAATTTTAAAAGATTGGATTTGATTTTTTTAAATTTATTTTGATAGGGAGGGTTTTGAAGGGATTTGAAGGGATGGGAGGGATGGGCTGGGGTGGGTTAGAGGTTAGTTAGAAGTTGGAGGTTAAAGGGGGGGGGAGGTTAGAGGTTAGAGGTTTAGATATATGGTTATGAGTAGGTGTAGGTGTAGGTTGTGTATGTGTGTTTTGAAGGGAGAAGGGCTGGGTTGGAAGGGGCATGAGATAAATTAGAGAGGATTGGATGGATGGATGGATGGATGTAAGAGAAGGATATATTGGGAGTGGTGCTTCAAATTATCCATCTATACATTCATTCACATGGTCATAAAGACACCAATTTGAATACCAGTCGATCCAGTTCCAATTTTTCAATTCAAAAAGTACAATGGATAAAATTAGATATCTGCACCTCTTAAAGATATTAATGGAATCAGCCCCTCGAGATCCATCAACCATCAACCATCTCTCCCCCTCCTATAGGTGTACTCCCAAAACTCTCCAATCCCCTATCCCCACCTCCAATCCTCTCCCTTGCCATCTCATCACTCTTCTCCACCAACCCCTTCACATCACTCATTTCCACCTCCTTCACACGAGCATCCGCTCTGAGTGCCGAATATCTCTGTCCCGCCTGCGTCAAGAGGACTTGAACTTCCCGCTCCCTCTTGACAATATCAGATTTTTCCTTCTGTCCCTCTTCAATCTTCCTTCTCCGCTGGGAAAGTTCGAGTTCCATCGTCCGTAACGTATGCTGTAATCTTTCGAGACATTCTGATAATACCGGGATCGGAGCTATCCGCCCCGGGACTTGACTTTCTTCCCGAGCGGCAGCCGCATCATCATGTTTGTGCAATCCATCCATGCCGGCTCGCGTTTGCGCAGCTTCATATGCCGCTCTCCTTTCGGCTTCGGAATCGTCGCTTTCTTCATCGGAGCTGCCTTCAGCTTGTTGGATCAGATCGGCCATTTCCTTCTTCCGGCGTAGCTGATCCTCGCGTTCTTGCTTCTTGCCAAGAGAGATCCGTCCATCGTCTACGAATTCTTCAAACCCCTCCATAATCTCTTCATCTTCTCGAACCAATCTCGATTCTGCTTTCTTTTGTCGAGGAAGAAGAGACGTATGTCGTCCTCCATCCGGTTCATCATCATTCAACGAAATAAAATCCTTGTCCCTAGCCATCCTAGCTCTCCTCGCTTTCTTTTCCCTAATCTCTGCCTCCGTGGGTATAATCGAAGCGGCACTCCCTCCAAATCCCCCCACCGTATCCCCATTTCCCTCCGAATCAACAACCATAGCCCCCTCCAACTCACTAGCATCCAAGAACGGCTCTTCCCCACCCCCAACCTCTACTTCCGCCAACTCCTTCATCGCAGTCGCCTGCGAACTCTTCAATTCCTCCAAGTAATCCTTACTGTAAGTCGGTCTTCCCATGCCCGAATCCCCATCTCCATCTTCATCTCCATCTCTCGCCCTCATCGGCAATGGTAACTTCGCATTCTTTTTCTTCGCATTCCCATCCGCCGCTTTGCGAGAAAGAGCTTTCTTGACAGGAGTAAAAGCTTCCTCCTCGAGTTCCTCCGCATCGGAGCCGGATACGATGTCGCCTACGCCAAAGGAGAGGCGGGACGCTGCAGGTCTCTTTTTCTTTTTGAAAGATGCAGTTCTGACCATCGGAGGTTTGCTTGTAGGGCCATCGTCGCCGGCGGTATTGTTTTGAGGCGTATCATCTCCATCTTGCATCAAGTCGTCGAATGCGATACTCCGGCGCAAATTAGATTTCTTAAGCGGTTTGCGAACGGCAGACATATTTTTCCCGGATTCCAAGTCTTCTCCTTCCGTTCAGTAGATAAGCATACCAATCAACCCTCGGTCGAATTCTCAGAGATAAAGCAAGACCTGCGCTCGAATCGTGATCAACGAGAACGCCTTGATATCAATGGAGTGAAGTCTCTGCCTCGCCATCCCATCCCCATTGATAAATAAAATTCCCCCATTCATTCCAGCCCCGTCTCCTTATCACCACGTGATCTCCATCAGCCTCACGAAACCCCCCCACGAAATTTTGGAGTTTGCAGAGCAGTCAAGCTTCTCATCTCACGACATCTACCCGACGAATCCTATCCAAATCTATCGTCAAGATGCCTCAAGCTCAGCCCGAGCTCAAGAAGGTATGTTGCGATTTCCGGAGCCTTGTGGTGATGAAAGTGAATACCAGAGATGGAGATTTAGGGACGCGACAAGGCGGTGGATGAAAACTGTTGCGCGAGAGCTATAGGGAAAGGAAAGCAAAGCAATTGGAGGCTGATGGTTGATGGCTGATGGCTGATTTTGTTTCGTGATCAAGTACCTCGATAAGAGGCTATTTGTCCAGTTGAATGGTAGCAGAAAGGTGATTGGTGTTTTGAGAGGTTATGATGTGAGTACCTTCTTGCGCGCATTCCAAAATATCCCAGCTAACATGCATGAACAGGTCTTTTTGAACATCGTGTTGGACGATGCAGTTGAGGAGAAGGAGGGCGGTGAGAAAGTCAAGATTGGAATGGTTGTATGTTGTTACATGTCTCTAAGGCTTTGATACAGAGGCTGACGAGACATTAGGTTATCCGCGGAAACTCAGTCGTTATGCTCGAGGCTTTGGAGAGAATAGGTGGCGGGAGGGAGAATAGAGGAGACTGAGAAGGTGGCTAAGAATCGTGAGGGATTCGCGATGAGATCTTGTGGAAGATGGAAGGGAGAAACCCAAGATTACATCTGGACTCGGGCGTTTACAGGCTATATGAATACAAATTGCATATCGCGGAGCATGGAAGAAGGGAAGACAATCTGTTTGGCAAGATGAACTGTGGTTTCTATAACTGATACCCTCTCCAAAGAAACCTTTGCATCTCATTGATCCGGCCATTGCTACGATGTGAGATGCGATCGAACATGCTACCTGCCTGTATCCAGTCCCCTTGACTTCATTTGCTCCCACTTCCCCTCCTCAAACCCATCCATAAGCATCCCCTCAAACTCCCTGACCCATCCCTTAATCCCCCCCTCCAAAACCAAAACCTCAATGTTACTCTTCTTCCCAAACTTCGCTACATCATCAATATAATCCTGCATCCAACCTGCACATCTTGGTCCTCTGCCCGAAGACGATCCTGCATTCCACCCATGTCAACCTCTCTCCCCCTCCCTCTTTCCAAAATTGGGTTCCGAGGAGTACATACCACAATAGAAGATAACCTTCGCGATACCCGCTCTATCACAGAGTTCAAACAGCGTCTTCCGGGCTTGATAAAAACTTTGAGCAGGGAGGTTAAGGGAAGTTTTGATCGTCCCGCCCTAATAGGCATTGCCATATTAATACCCAAACGATATCCCATAGAAGCAAGCATATGATATGATATGAACATCCCAAAGTAAATCCAATCCATCCCCCCAAACACCAGCAAAGGGAGTAGGGGAAAAGGAAAAAAAACATATATACATACCACCCAATCATCCCTCCTAACATCCACCAACAAAAAACATCTAGGCTCAGATGCAATATCCATATCATCAAATAACTTCAACACATCATCCGCGGTGACCTGAGAACATTTTGCCCTGGCTTCGGGGAACGCTTTCCACCAAGGGGCTTCTTCTGTTTTGCTGTCTTTCGTATCGGCCATGATTCTTTGAATGGGAAGTGAAAATTGTGTAAAGAGTTTGGGAAAGGGGTTATTTGGTAGAGGTGGTCATGGGCTATATGTGGCTTGCCAAAGTCATGAATGTTTCGATCAAGTATGTATGCGATGCCATTGATAAATTCACATGCATGGATAAAGAAATCTGAATTCGGAATATCTTCCATATCAGTTATTTCATTAAATACAGAGGTATATACAGGGCTGGATTATACAAATTGAAACGAGGAAACTAATGACCCTTTTTAGAACCCTTCTTTGCCTTTTTATGCGCCTTTTCACCCATCTCCTGTTCATATATCTCTGCTGCAGAATCCCCTGCCTTCCTCTTGGTTTTTGCACTCTTGACACCCACTACTATATCCTTCTTTCCAGATTTAGCAGCGTTTCTGACTTGCTTCTCAGCTTCTGCCCAGCCTGGTGCTCCTGCTTCAATTTCATATCTAGGTACTATGTTAGTATGTCGATGTTTAAATGGAATAGATCAAAGAACGAACTGGTCTAAAGGCAAAGCATCAATAAACGCCCTTTGCTTCTCTCTCAAAGCTTTCATCGCTTCATCTCCACCCTCCTCTAATTCCTCCTCGAGCCCTTGTTCTAGAGGCACAAATCTGTCATCCACAACCTCATCGTCCAAAGCTTCATTTGCATCTTCTCTGCTAACACCGATGTTCCCAGGCACTGGCATCTCAGCCTCTATAGCTCCAGATACCAATTTGCTAAAATGTGAACTCATCTTGCGCATGATCTTGATGAACATTGCTAGCAACTGGGATGATGGGAGAGATAACTCTGACTCGATAGCCGACAAGTCCTTTCTCTGTAAACCAACGGCAAGAAGTATCGAGGATTGAATACCAGTAAGCTTGATATCAGTCTTCAAGCGACCAGTGAAATAAAGGTTTGCGAGAGTTGGAATGAGATCCAAGATGACATGATAGTCGAGCATATTATTTGCATATGATTCCAGGCGCTTCAAATCAAATGGAGACATAAGTTTGTCTAGTTCTTCCTTCGAGAATGGCTTGGGTGCAGCTTCTGGGTCTGATTTAGAACCGGCGTTGGCTGATTCGTCGATACTTAATGCTAAAATTGAAGGAAATTCACGGAATTGGTATGAAAGGAGAGACAAGAATCTACGATGGAAATCACGAGAGAAAGCAGACTCCCACTCTCTATTTTCGCTATTCTCCAAGGCGCGAACCATTACACAGGTGTGCTCCCCCGTCAATTCGTTTGGTGTTTGTCGAAGATAGAGGGGAACAAATGAGGCTCGTTTCCAGAATCTGTGAAGAGGTTGAGTAAGGCCATAGCTCACACCAATATAATCTAAATTGTCGGGTCGCTTCTCGGATAGCTTCGAGAAAAGGGGTGGCATTTTTCTGATATCTCTAACCTTGATATTGTCATCAAGAAGAGATCCACTGGTCAACTCCTCGTCAGTGACACGAGTGACTGTTTCTTCCACGTAATCATTCACATCCTCTGAGAGATTAGTGAATTTTCCCTCGTAGAAAGCAGTAAGAAGCTCGAGAGCTTTGCTTCCATATCCCATCTTGATATAATCAGGGTTTGTTGCTATCCGTACCACACGTGCTCCCGAGAGACCAGCAAAATCATCGTCTTGGAATTGTTGACTGACAAGCCAAGGGATGAGATCACCAGCAGCTCGCTGACCTCTACTTAGACTGTTCATAACACTTTGTTTGCTAATCTTTCCTTCAAGAGCTACCTGAATGACACAGAGAGGTTCTGGCAGGTGTTTGCTGTTTTCTTCGATGGGTGGGACAAGTACAAACAATTGATGAGCCGGAGCATCACTCATCAACTGAAGATCATCTGGGGTATTCTTATAATGACTAGCAACGTAAAGAGCAATCATCTGCTGCAAAAACTTTTCGGAAACATCGTGGAAAGAGAAGAGGGTATCTCGGTTGACGTTCAGTAACTGACACTGTGAAGGATCTGGGCATCCTTGGAGAGTATTCAATCTTGATCGAGGTAGAGTGGCATCGAGGCAGAGTAACTGATTGAGCCACTTCTCAACGGCGTCGCCTTGTGCATAACGAATTGGTTCAGACAAGGTAATCTCTTTTAGCGAACGACCTCCTGAAAAGCTATTATCGGTACCTTTGGCAGCTGCCTTGCCACTCAATCGATCAGCTACCTCAACATCTTCGGTTCCGTTTGTCGTTCCTCTAGATTGTTCTCGGAGTTGTTTGATCAATTTCAAAGATAGAGACCTTCCAGTACCTTCGTATCCATTGATGGTGGATGCCATGAACACCAGATAAGGACCCATGAGCTTCTTGACGAGTGGTAATGGTATCGCAGCGGCTTCATCAATGACCAACAGTTCAGCTTGTCCAAGAACATGCGCATCTTGTGGTCTAATATATTGAATTGTTTGTCGATGTTGACGGTGGATGTTCACTCGAACAATTGCTTTGTTGAAATCAGGGTTTGTAGATTGAATAATTGAGTAGTCGACATGATCCATGTAGTTAAGGGCATCAAAGCCCTTGAAGATGAACTCAAACAAGGTCTTCAAGTTCTCCGGACTTGGAGATGTAATGAAGATGTTGCTATATCCATGGGCGACAGCTGCTGCCACAGCCACACCAAGAGCTGCAGATTTTCCACGTCCTCTACCAGCAGTCAATGTGACAGTGTTCCTCAGTGTCTTTTCAGCGATAGCATCGACAAATGTGAGCAGGGCTTTGGCTTGGTCCACGGTTTTTGCCAATGTGACGAGCGATCCGACAGGTTGTGTATCTTGTAAAGCCTCCTTCATATTGTCCAATTCCTTCTGCGATTCGCTTTTTGGTTCGTCCAAGTCTGGGGGAGGTAGAGCCTTGACATTCTTTCCTCCGGATATAGGCAGAACATTCAACTCATCATCAATAACTAGACAGGATTCACATTTTCCAAGGGACAGAATGAATCGTTCGTTGAATCTGGCAGTAACATCATCGTGTGCTTCCGTTCGGTATCGCGAATGGATATCCATAGACAGTGTGTATAACTGTTTCAAACTATTCATTCCTTTCAGTAATAGAACCACAAGTCCTCCACCCTCGACTGTCTCGATAGTCCGGGCCAGAAGGTTTGGTGTGATAGCTTCGAAATCCTGCAATATACACATCCCGAAAGTGTTTCCCAAGATTTTCTCCGTTTCTTTGTAGTAAACATATCGAATGTTGTGAAGCGACACAAAAAGCTCGAATGGATCTTCCGTATTTGCATCTCTGATTCCACGTTTGATCTCCTTCTTGATTTTAGTTTCTCTCTTCTTTCGGTGACTATAAGCAGCGAGCATGTCAGTATGAAGCTTTACAAGACAGCGATGTCAATACCGACCTCGTAAACCCCAGAAGCTTGTTTTTGTATGCCCACATAACAGACTTATTCTGTTTCATGTCCATACTGGACATGATATAGTGTAGATGCACAATGACATCCTTCGTTCTATCTCCAACCACCACAATGAAGCTTCGTTTCTTCTCCTGTATGCCATTGCGAATGAGCGCGGGGATGCGCTGATCTCTATCAATACCTTTGTCAGTTCTCGGTCTCTATATAGCTTGAAAACTTATTATAAACTTACACTGCTTTACGTTGGCCAACCATGATTCCCAAAGATGTTCAAGATCAAAACTTCTTTGATGGCGACATAAACAGCAGCAATTGGAGATATTGATGCGCCGCAACTTTTTTTTGGCGATTGCACTTATCTCGAACTTTTTTTCGGCAGGGCCTTGTGGCGCTAGGACATGTAAATACTAGCGTGTATGCAAGGCTACTATCGGATAAGGTACTTTTACAAGGCTGAAAATAATTGCTACGAAATAACTTAAAAGGACCTTGAGTGATTGTTATCACGTGAATTTATCATACTTTATCACCGTCATACTTTTTGATACTCCAAATATGGACCGTCCAAATCCATTTTAGTTGGTAAAGGAGTTTCTCTAACACTACTCTACTGTAAAGATTCAATAACAAGAGCAGAGGCTCCACCACCACCATTGCAAATACCAGCAACACCAATCTTTGCCTTTTGTTCTCTCAAAACATTGATCAGTGTGGTGACGATTCTAGCACCGGAGCAACCAAGAGGATGTCCAATAGCGACTGCACCTCCGTTGATATTAACCTTGGATTCATCCAATCCGAGGATCTTCATGTTTGCTAAGGCGACAACTGAGAAAGCCTCGTTGATCTCATAGTAATCAACAGCTGAAGCATCAATCTTGGCATGCTTTAAAGCTTTGGGAATGGCCAATGATGGTGCAGTGGTGAACTTGCTGGGTGCCTTCTCAGCATCACCCCAACCAAGAATCTTTGCCAAAGGCTTAAGACCAAGTTCTTTCAACTTAGCTTCTGAGACAAGAACAAGAGCTGAAGCACCATCGTTAAGTGGTGCAGCATTTGGCGCGGTGACGGTTCCCCCATTTGGCAAGAAAGCTGGTCTCATGGCCTTAAGCTTCTCGATATTCAAATTCTTCACCTCGTCATCTCTCTCGACCTTGATAGCTGGCTTTCCACGACCACCGCTAACCTCAACTGGGACAATCTCGGTCTTGAAGAGGCCAGCTTCAGTTGCCTTTTGTGCCTTTTGGTATGACTTTATGGCATACTCATCCTGTTGCTCTCTACTGATGTCATGATCAACGTGACACTCCTCGGCAGCCATTCCCATATGCTCCCTTTTGTTATAAGCATCTGTGAGACCATCCTTGAGAACGCCATCAACCAAAGTTTGATCACCATACTTGGCACCATTTCGGAGATTTGGAAGGTAGTGAGGAACATTAGACATGGATTCTGTTCCACCAGCTACAACAATATCGGCGTTGCCAGTGATGATTGTTTGAGCGGCAAGGATAATTGCCTTGGTGCCGGAAGCACAAACTTTGTTGACGGTAGTACAGATTACGCCTTCGGTGAGACCTCCAGCAATAGCACATTGACGAGCAGGGTTTTGTCCCAAGCTATTTAAATTAGTTGTTTGCATTTTGTAGAAGAGTGGCGAACTTACTTCGCTGACAAAACATTGCCAAAGAAGATTTCCTCAACATCTTCTGGCTTGATTTCTGGTACTCGCTCAACGGCAGCTAGAGATATTGGTCAGCACCCAAGTTTTCCAAGTCCCAAACATCTCTCAACTTACCCTTAATGGCAATACCACCGAGTTCGGTTGCCGTCTTACTAGAGAGAGATCCCAGGAATGAACCAAGGGGTGTTCTCACAGCGGAGCTAGAAACATCGAACGGTTAGTGTTTCTCATCATTAATATAATCACGGGTGGAAGAGATAAAAGACGTAGTATCGATTCCGAGCACCGAGGATGAATGGGAACTTACACAATATAAACAGGAGGAAATGAAGACATTTTGAATGGATGAAACAGAGAAGATCTGAGGTTTGCAAATATTTATTTATAGCAGGGAATCAAGCTCAACAATAACGAAGCGGCGAGGGCGGTGAGACGGGTGAGTGTGATAGGATTATGCTGAGTCAGCACGCCGTGTATAGCTGTTGTAAGTTAGTTCGAAGGCTAAAAGCATAAATCCTTACTCTTTTATACTTGCTCTAACCTAACAGAGACGGCAGAACAGGGGTGAACACTAGTAGCGCAAAATCTCTTGCCACTTTTGAAAAAATGCTTTGTATGAATTTAGAACAATACGAAGCTTGAGGCAATAATCCATCCTTTGGATGAAAAGCGGCCATCCATTGTGACGAGGCTGTAACACGTGATCTCAAAAAAGTCCAGTCGCGAATTCGACGCGAGGCCGGTAAGGTTGGAGCTTTGTTTTCTTAAACATCTTCTTAATTTCATGACAATTTTTTACCTTTAGTACACTTAAGATGGATGACCTTTATGATGAGTAAGACAGCTTGAAAACGCCCAATTGCCCAGCTTCTCCTCAACTAATCTTCTTGCAGGTTTGGAAACTTCATTGGTGAGGCCGAGGAGTCGGGGGAGGAGTCTCAACATGGGAATGATGCTAGCGCATATGTCTACGATGACTACCCTGAAGAAGCGCCAGAAGAACCTACGGGGCAAGAGTTGATGGATCTTGATGGTTGGTTATAGCTATTCTGCGAAAGTTTGAAAGCAGCCTGTTGACTACTCGATGCTTAGACGAAGGACCCTCGAATGCCGTGGTATTGCATGAAGACAAACAGTATTATCCTACTGCACAACAAGTCTATGGAGAGGATGTGGAAACGATGGTGCAAGAAGAAGATGCGCAACCCCTCACGCAGCCCATTATAGCTCCCGTCGAACAGAAGAAATTCAATATCCAAGAGGCAGATCTTCCACCGGTACATTTCGATCGAAGTTTCATGTCCGATCTCATGAACTATCCTGAACAAATCAGAAATATTGCTTTTGCCGGGCATCTACACCATGGCAAAACCGCATTTATGGACATGCTAGTTCTCGAAACTCACGATATTACCGAGCGATTAGAAAAGAAAACCGGGAAGAAGAAGGATGAGCAATTGCGCTATACAGATATTCATGTTGTTGAGCGAGAGAGAGGGCTATCCATAAAATCTGCACCCATGAGCCTGGTGCTTCAGAGTACCAAGGGGAAGTCACATCTTCTGAATATCCTTGATACTCCGGGCCATGTAAATTTCGTGGATGAGGTTGCATCTGCATTACGGCTAGTCGATGGAGTAGTTTTGATTGTTGATGTTGTTGAAGGAGTTCAAGTCAATACAGAACGGATCATTAGGCATGCTGTTTTGGAAGGTCTACCCTTGACCCTCGTTGTCAATAAAATGGATCGTCTAATTCTAGAGCTCAAGCTGCCACCTACGGATGCCTATTTCAAACTGAAGCATGTCATTGAAGAAGTCAATACTGTTATTGAGGCCACTTTGCCAGGTCAAGGAGAGAGTCGAAGACTCAGTCCGGAGAAAGGTAATGTTTTATTTTCATGTACCAGCATGGGATGGTGTTTTACATTACAATCATTTGCAAAAATGTATGCCGACAGCTACGCCCCAAACAAAAAGCGAGGACCCGGCTTGAATAACGAGGAGAGTGTGATCAATGCGCATGAATTTGCCAGGAGGCTTTGGGGTGATATTTTCTACAACCCCTCAAGGAGGTCATTCACCCGAAAGGGTGTCGAAGAGAGGTCAAAACGTTCTTTCGTCAATTTTATACTTGAACCAATCTACAAGTTGTACTCTCACACGATTAGTGAGAGCCCGGATGATTTAAAAGATACTCTGGGAACACTCGGAATCTTCCTCAAGCCATCACAGTACAAAACGGATGCCAATGTTCTCCTTAAACTTGTCTGTGAACAATTCTTTGGTCCATCAACCGGGTTCGTTGATATGGTTGTACAACATATACCCTCTCCGGTGGAAGCTGCAGAGAAAAAACTGGAACGTCATTATACTGGTCCATTGGATACGACGGTTGGAGCGGCTATGAAAAATTGTGACCAAGATGGCCCATTGGTCATTCAAATCACAAAGCTTTTGAATACAAGCGATGCTACAGGATTTTATTCGTTCGGAAGAGTGTTAAGTGGTATTGCACGAGCAGGCACTCAAGTGAGAGTTCTTGGCGAAGGATACTCAATTGATGACGAAGAGGACATGAGTATCGCCACTATATCAGATGTGTGGATCGCTGAAACCAGGTACAACATCCCTACAGATGGAGTTCCTGCTGGTAATTGGGTTCTGCTTGGGGGTGTGGATAACTCGATTGTTAAATCTGCAACCATCGTACCCCTTGTTTTCCCAAATGAAGAGGAGGCGTACATTTTCAAGCCGATCACATATTTCACCGAGTCCGTTTTCAAGGTTGCAGTAGAGCCGATCAACCCTTCCGAACTTCCTAAGATGCTGGACGGTTTGAGAAAGATTAACAAAAGCTACCCTCTGATCACTACAAAAGTCGAAGAATCTGGCGAGCACGTCATTCTTGGTACGGGGGAACTGTACATGGATTGTGTTCTGCATGACCTCCGACGATTATATGCTGAGATGGAGATCAAGGTTTCTGATCCTGTTACACGCTTTTGCGAGACGGTCGTTGAGACTTCGGCGATCAAATGTTATGCCCAGACACCAAACAAGAAGAACAAGATCACCATGGTGGCAGAACCTCTTGACCAGGGCATTGCTGAGGATATTGAAAGTGGAAAGGTTAGCATCAAGAGTCCTGCTCGAGTGATTGGCAAATTCTTTGAGGAGAATTATGGCTGGGATTTATTGGCTTCTAGAAGTATCTGGGCATTTGGACCCGACGACTTGGGACCAAACGTTTTACAAGATGATACCATTCCGTCCGAGGCAAGTACATTCGAGAAAGCATCTATTCGCTCACATTCCAGAAAACATCTATTCGCTTATCCCTCGTCATACCCCTTGTCAGTAGACGGCTAGTCTAGAGCGACTACTGAGAGTGTCTGCACAGGCTAATAGCCATTATATTGCACAAAAAGGAATTATTCGGCCCTTTTATGCTGACTGATATCTGACAGGTGGACAAAAAATTATTACTTAGTGTGCGCGATACTATTCGACAAGGATTTAGTTGGGCTGCTCGTGAAGGGCCACTCTGTGAAGAACGTAAGTTCCCACCCATTTTTCATTTTCCCTTTCCCCCAGACGCCCTTTCATTTATTCGATCGGGTCGTCATGATATCACTGAAGTAATATGGAAAATTCCGTCCACTATCGCCACAGGCACCTACAGTTACGACCCTATCCCTGACTATATCTTTATTGGCCGAGCTATCCGAGTTGGTGCTAACGCTCCATGTAGCAATCCGTAATAGTAAATTCAAGATAACAGACGTGATACTGGCTCCCGAAGCGATCTTCCGGGGTGGTGGTCAGATTATCCCCACCTCCCGACGCGCATGTTATTCTTCCTTCCTAATGGCCTCCCCAAGATTAATGGAACCGGTCTACTCTTGTTCCATGACCGGACCTGCAGATTCTGTCGCCTCACTTTACACTGTCCTTGCACGTCGCCGCGGGCACGTATTGTCTGATGGTCCTATCGCCGGTACACCTCTGTATCGTGTCAGTGGTCTCATACCCGTCATCGACTCCTTTGGTTTCGAGACCGATCTCCGCATTCACACCCAAGGCCAAGCAACTGTTTCCTTGGTCTTTGATCGCTGGAGCATCGTTCCTGGTGATCCATTAGATAAAGATGTTACCCTCCGACCACTCGAACCAGCAAGTGCACAAGCCACCGCTCGAGATTTCGTCTTAAAGACAAGAAGACGAAAGGGGTTGAGTGAGGATGTAAGTGTGGCTAAATTTCTCGAACCGGAACTCTTTGCCAGTTTGAAGGAAACGGGTATCCTAGATGGGTAAATCCACCAGACGCGCGTCCTGGGTGATGGGAACTTGGCCAGAGGTTCAATTATCTCATACCACACGTTGTGCAGCGTCGGTAAGTTTTCAAATTGGCAAAGGGAGGTGAGTGATAAGTGATCTGGGCGTTTTCAGGGTGGCTCATGCATGACGAATTGAATGTAAGCTAAAAGCAAAATAATGGGGATCTGTCAGGTTACAAGTATAATGATAATTTTCATGTGCATGTGAAAACGAGCAACCATTCCAAAGAAAGCTAAATCAACCTTTAATCTTTAAGCTAATGTTTAATTAAATATAAAATATTGGGTTTCGAGTCGGGGCCCAGTATAAATCTGATCATGACGAGCACTTGTACGAAAAGATCAGATTTTGGTCTATGCAAGGAGGAATTTGATTTGATCTAACTAACCCGTTCCCGGTCGACCCATCATCCATCATCCATTAATCATTAATCATCAATGTGCTTGAAGAGGGAGAGGGCGAGGGAGAGGGGGGTCAAACCCTAGGAGTAGAGCAGAGTAGTTCTACAATCTGTTTGTATAGTATAAGTAAGTACTTTTATGCATATGCATGTTTAAAACGTTACATATTCTTTTCTTTTTTGGCTCTATGGATATAGATATGGATATGAATAACATGGCCATAGTATAATATTGATTATAAATGCGATGATGATATAGTTATATTATATTATAGCATTCATGAATCAAGAAATCGCATGGAAAACTTATATTACATTACAATATAACATTTTTGAAATAGGATGAAGATTTTTACCAACGGTGTGAAATGAAACTTTATTTTATTTTGTTTATACTGGTATTCGTAATTCGTACTTCTTGATTCAGGTTATGGCTATGGTTATGCGTACGCTTCTTGTATGGGTATGGCAGATTGGATGGATGGATACTCGTACTCGTACGCATAATCGGGTTTTTTGGTTGTGGGTTCTAGTTTATTGGGAGAGGGATGTGCTTGTTTTATTTATTACAGCAGAGCAGAGCAGAGCAGAGCAGAGCAGAGCAGAGCAGAGCAGAGCAGGACTTTTTGCATAGCCAACCAGTGTACTGTATATATGTAAGTAAATACTCTTTTCTGTGCAGCGTGCATACATACATTTACGCTCTCTACTCTACAGAGTGAGCACATGCATGAAAGTATAAATCGTATACCAACCCAACCCAACCCAACCCAACTCCATCCCAAGAACATGCATGTGTGTATGCATATGTACAACCCCTGCCTTGTATATACACAGTATATACCCAAGTGTGTCATATGCCGTATGTAAGCACCGACGATCCAAAGCAAGCTCGACCCCTCGGGTGCAAAACACGGTATATACGGTGGAGAGAGTAGACAAACACCCGTGATGGTGACTTCATAATCTTTTCTTCTCTTTCTTTGGTCCGTACCAGTATACGTAAGCACAGGTAAGTATATATGTATCCTATGATTGGAAACCCCCCATCATAGAATTGGATTGGATCAACAGTTGGATGTCCAGGGAACAAACATCTAGCCGGTGGAGACGGAGAAACTATTTTCCCTCTATGAGGTCGGTCGGTAAGGTTGGGTAGGTCGAGATTAGGGCTGGCTCCTATGACTAATTTGGATTAGAATCTGGTTCACGAGATTGAATGACTATTAATAGCTAGTAGTCCAATATACGTCCCTAATACGTGCCATCTCATCTCACCTCGCCTCATCGGAATTAGCCGAGCCCGACCCTTTCTTGACAATAACTCGAGGCGCTAACAAGAAAACCTCGAAAATATCCGCTTATCCGCTTTAGTCTTGTTTCAATTTCTTGTTCTTGTTCTTGTTCTTCTTGATACATGCATACAATGTCAATCACATGACGAATGAATCAGACAAACATTAACAATTAACATTAACCCTGACCTTTTCGATCGATCGATCGAAATCGATCAATGCAATGCAATGCAAGCAATTATGCAAAAATGTGAAATGCAGAAAGACTGATTGATGTATACATGTATACATCGGCTTGGCCGGTTTCTGTTCGTGACTACTCTGTACAAATACATACACTGTACCTACGGAGTGGGCTTAGCCACCCACAGCCACCTTGTGCCTTATGTGTTCATGCAGGGAGGGTAATTAATAAGCATGGGTTGGTGGCGGGTGGCGGGTGGCGGGTGGCGAGCGATAGATAACAAAGCCTGGGTTTTGATGCTATGCTATAACTCCGCATGTATATACAAAGGCCGTACCTATCTATAGCGATGTAAGGATAAGGTATGTAGATGTACACCCGGCGTACCAGATGCTCGAGCGCCAGGTGCCGGAGTGGCCGTGGATGCTCTGGCTATACGTGCTTTACATATAGCATATATATAATCGACCTGATATTACATATAGATTTCGCCCCCATCGATCACTTACGTGCATGCATGCATACATGCTGTTGTGGAAAGTCAATTCTCACATTCATGCACTCCCTCACTCATGCATGAACCCGATTGCCAATCCCCCTCCCCCCCTCCTCTCTACCTGCACGCCATAACACATCTTCAACCCATCCACCCACCTACTGCACATACATCTAGAAAGAAGTAAACGTCAATCCGCGCGTCCAAGATCTTACTTGCATTTAGCAAGGCCCAAGCCCAAGCCCAAGCCCCAGCCCACCCCCAGAAACGTCAAAATGGCCCTCTCACCCTAAGCCTAACCCCAACCCCAACCTATACATACCCAGTACCCCAAACGACCTCGTGCCCCAACGGGTATCTAACTATCATTCTCTTCCCCGGATGAATCGGTACCTTGAATCGGTACCTTGTTAGATGCTGTGCCCCAAATTCTACGTTCGTACTATGTACGGCCCTCGCCGTGCGGCGCAACGTTACTCACGTCATCACGAAATTCAAAAACGGGGGGCTTAAGCCTTGAGGTTAAACGGGTGGTATCTATCGGCGATAGGATCCATGCCATCGGGGATGCCGATGTCTCATGATTTAATGCACGTAAGCATGTCCATGGAACCGTTGGACCAACCAAGGACGAACAGAAAGAGCAGAATGGGAATGGACGAGGCGGTTAGATGCCTATGATAACCCCTGAATGAACAGGTTCGCTCAACAGGGATTTTATTGATCAACCATTGAATCGTTCAGGGTATACTGAGTATGTACAGACTACCAAACGTGTTTCTTCTCAGCATCCTAGGGCATGATGATGTAAATTATGTGATATCATCATACCATAAGGTTACATGCATGAAATGCCAAACTCGTACTAAAACTCGCTTCCACTTCGAATTTCCATCAAAACTTAGATTCAAGTGAAACCATTCAAATTTCTTGTTGAAATCCAATCATACTCTTTCAAACGTACCGCTCCAAGAGATCGCTAGTTTATTGCATCGCTAAATATCTCTGTTGCTTTGGTGCTTCATTGATTAGATGAAGATCTATCAATCGCCGAGATCCAACAAAGCTATTAATCATAAGTGCTGGGATATCGGGTTGATGGGTAGGCACCAAGTACTTGGTAGGCAACTTTGGTGTTGGAATAACTTTCTGGTGGACAATAGTAGTATGGTATTTCTTAATTGCTCAAGAAGAGCTAGCTAGGTCGATCAACGACAACTAAAGTATAGCGACGCCGAGACTTTAGCATCTGCATTAGTGTATGATCACATGATCGTCCCGGCAGTTGAGCAAAGAATTATGATTCGTGCGACTTTGAATAAAGTTAAAAGTAGATACGGAAGAAAGGAGAGCGAGATGTAAGACTCAATTGCACATCAAAAAGTTTGACGGGGTTAATTTGACACTTGTTGAGATTAATGATGGAAATCTTGTTTGGAACTACTCGGACCTCATCAATCTGCTACTAGCACTTGAATCCTGGGGAACAATGCATAGTACCGTGACACAAATCCAACGAGATGTTACAGAAGGGCTCGCTAGAGGTTTCTCTTTCATAATGATAGTATCGCTGGCCTGTATCATAGTTGCACGCACATGCATATGCGAAAACCGAGATATAGTACTTGGTGTGGATTGTATGTGGCTATTTCCAATGAGACTAATATCCGTAGGCGATTTCCTGGAATGGGACCTATATGCCTGAAAGAGGCCATGATATTGCGGAACTGATTTCGGATAAGTTAGAGCTATCATCTCGCCCATGGCATGCCAGTAACTCTTGAATCGACAAATCTCCGAAACAGGCGAAAGTAGTTTTTATGTAAATATTATGTATGAAGCATGTGATTTGGAGTTCATCAACTGTCAAGGCAGGTCTTCATCATCTTCTTTAATAATGACATGAGACTATCATTCTCGAGTGCAGCTGCAACACGTTCCTTGTCAGCCAGTTGTTTGTTGACTTCTGCGGCCTGACTGTGTGTATCTTTCTTGATTTTGACCTCAACTCGGTAACTTGGCGGGAGAGCTTGTTCCAAACGTACTCGAACGCCAAGCCCAATAACCGTTGCGAGGGAACAATGGGAAACCGTCGGCGTTAATTCGACCAATACGCGAGAGAGAGCTGTCGGATTTGTGAGATCAGATGGCGAAACAAGGTGAACATCCTCGAGCTTGACTACACCGAGAGACTCTAATGATAGAGGGTGTTCGGGATCCGAAATTGGTGCGATCAAGTCTTTGAACGTTAGCTATGCAAATTTGAAAAGGCAATCGACATATGTTGATTATAAGTTCCAGATAACAATATGCCGAGTAGCAAATGGAGGGGAAAAGGCGTAAGTGCATTTCAAATATTCCATTGTATCTATTTATATATGCTGTGATGGCTAGGATATGGCGAGAATTTGAAGAAAACTAGCAAGCAGATGAATAGAGGAATTGAGATTCTTACCATATATTTCCTGCTCATCTATTGGCTCCAAACCAGAATCATCAGAGTCCTCGTCTGAGAAATCCGACATATAAAAGGGATCCATTGCATAACTGGGCTTCGCCATCATTATGCTTTGTATTCCTCCATTTTTCTCCGCCGAATAATCTCGAACCTTGCGCTTTTCTCTCCGACGTGATATTTCTGATACATTCAAGATTGTCGGGTTCGCGTTCTGGATTTCGTCTCCCATCATGAGCTGGTTTGGGGGCCACTTGGGGCTCTGTTTTCAGGAAGGACTTGAGTTTTCGGGTGTCGGTCAGATAGGCTTTCGATATTCACGATTGCACTCAAGGTGGATGACTCGTTGAATAAGATCTTCGTCTCTAATCCAGCCAGCTTCGAAAGCAGGGGTAGATGAGAAATGTCGAAATGCCAGTGGTGCTATCAAAATTGTATGTATGCGTCATGAAGTTGTCCAAGGTCCTTTTATCGATGAAGCGCGACGTGGATTGATATTGGTGCCTGAGGCATCGACATATTTCACGACTAATCAGTGGAATGCAAAGCTTGTTAACGTTGGCTCTGATAACCTTTTCCTGATAATAAACATCTACAAATCGTTTCCTTTGCTATGCTCCTGACTGCTATTTCAAAGCTTTCATGGAGAGTCTCTTATGTTCAAAATTTCTGAATGTCCTTTGAGTCTCCCATAGTAGAAGGGGCTTACTTTACCTGAGATATCTGTGGCATGGTTGGAGGTTGGAGTGAAGAGAACTTGGAAGTCCAAGATGGATCAAAAACTTCCACATATGGGGGAAATGGCTTATTACAGTACAGAAGAAGAGGATCAACAAGCACGAGCCATCTGCATCTTTTGGCGATCTTGCGCTTTCAAGGTTGAAGGTTCCGTATCCGTCCCGGAAGATCTTCAAGCCTGCGTTTCTTTCTTAACTCAAATCACGAGACAGTAGGACTCGCTGGCAAGCTGAACCGTCCAGCCTGCACCGTCCGCATAGCCTCAGATCAGACCAGGCAAGCTATCATCCGATAGTTAAGGTGGCCCTGATCAATAATGTCGTTTCTGAACTTCTGACTCTTGACCCTTTCCTTCGCAAGACAAGATACCGGCTTTTGATTTGCGTTCCAGATAGAGTAGCGCAGCACCCTGTGGTTTTCACGACAATGCCTTCTATGCCCTTCCTGTCTGTCCTCCGGCGCCCAAAGCCACCCAGATCCTCCTCTACAGTACCAAGAAAAATAGACCCAGTACGAGGCCTGCATGCCTGCACTCTTTTACATGTGAAAATCTTCAACGGACATAATTGTACTTCCAAAATCGCCGAACCACGTTGTCGGGTGCATCTCTGCTGAATGAACTGCGGCTTCGCGGCACGAAATCATGATGTCAAGATCGTAAATCGGTCTGAAGTTCCAATGTCTCTCTGAGACCATACCCACCCGCATATGCATGGTTTCGCCAACTGCACCTTTTCTGGGGCTGATTACAGATTAGGACTTAGGACACCATTGGATAGTCTTTTGCGGGGCGGTAGCGCTGTCTACTCGAGTAAAGATCCTTGAGTCGACCCATCGAAAACCATGCAACATTTTCACAAGATGACTCTTCCAAAGTCCCTTCACGATTACCTCGGTGTGAAGGGGCTTTCTTCTCACCGCCGGCGTCAGATGCCGCCAAACAAACGATCGTTTATGGTAATGTACAGTAGTTGCTAAACACACAGTAGCGTTACATCAATCTCATCACAACACAGCTGAATAGCACATTCCAATTTCGTTAACCCCTAAATGACTCGGGGTTTTTCGGTGTTAAAAGGGGATCGTTGTCAATCGACTGAAGTGAGTTCAAGGGGAAATTTTGATTTCCGCTTGGTGGTGGTGGACAACGCTTCATTCTTCTCCCTACTTGTCTTCTTTTCTTTTTCGTATAAGAATTCTACAAAACCATACAGGACAAGCAAATTGCTCTTTTCGACCTTAAATTCAATATTTCAGATAATGACGAAACCCTAATTGCAATAGGTTTTCCAACCATCTCATCACAATGCTGTTCTTTTAATTTATTATAATTTTATTTTTATTTTGTAGTTTTTTTATAGTAAATTTCAAATATCTCATCATCTAATAATAAATTATATATATTAATATTAGTTGATTTAGAGTTATTTAGTAATATTAAAATATTGATTTGTATCTTTAAATAGTTTTAAATTTTAGAGAACAAAAAAGAAAAAGAAAAAGAAAAAAGCGACAACGTAGTAGAAGGTCTAAAAGAAGACTGACGAGGGGGATCAGAGTAAAACTAGAGGATATAGCTTTAGATTTGAAATCGGCGCTAATACTTGAAATCGGCTGTAATGCATACATTACTGCTTGGTTAGCAGCAGATTGCTGCTTTATGAGTCTTGCAAAGGCAAGTAGGAAAAAATAAATAAACGGTGCAAGTACGTCTCAGTATCCATTCGCCGCGGTTGCCTCTCATCAGGCCCTTCCTTATGCCTACGCCTAGCCTTCAGAGAATGGCTCGCACAGTATCGGGAGGTAGGTGCCGGCTGTATCATAACATGACTACTCTACATGTACACCTGCCGCAGCACAAACTCGAACTCGGGGAGAAATCCTTGGCTTCACGAATCTGGAATGCTAAATGCGGTATATATCTCTTGCATGAGAAGACCATGGCGGCCAGATGACCTGTTGGACTTGGGAAAGGAAAACTTCACGTATATACGACCGATCATTGTTTCGCACAACTCAAAATAGTTTGACATGCATCAGCGATCCAAAAGCTAGCCGCAAGGGATCTTGTACCTGTCGCAGGCGAGCAGCATTGGGTACCTTTTCACTTGATATGGCCTTTAGATCTTCTCTGTGACCCCATGGGTACTTTAAAGTTCGGATCCTGTACGGCCAAAGCGAACCATCCAAGTTTGAAGGCATTAGACGCTTCGCTAAGTTTAGGAAAGATCTAGCAGCGCCTCCTCCACGTACAGGCCAGCATCGGCATTTACATTCATCGCAGTGCTGCTGGGTACATAGGTATATCAGCATTACTATTGCTGAAAATAAGATAAAGTAGCCACCAAATGCAAGAGTTTAAATGATCGGTGACATCGACAACGCCTAGACCGGTGGACAAAAGATCAGACACATAGGCGGTTTTAATAAGATTGATCATGAGTGAGGGGAGGACATATTTTCCCTAGGGCTCCCCGGGCTCCTTTTCCCATGATTTTGATTTTGATTGATGATTTTGATGATTGTGGAAAAGAGGCGAGATGCAAAGAGTCAAATAGGGGCCAACCTTATTGATTACAGTATTATTACCAATATAAACATGATTTTAATTTTTTTCTTGCTCGACCATCATGACTGACAAGGAAGGTGACCTGAGAAGAACAGACAAATGGAAAATATAAGATAAAAGAGAGAGAACGACTTCAAACCAGCTAGCCACTGTCCATCTCTCGGCTCGAGTCCAAAGACAATCTCTCCTTCATTCTGCCTAGGTACGCATTCGCTCTTCTCATCTTGCATCTTTTGGTCTACAGTGGTAACTACTCTATTTTTGACCGGGGTTTTGGGAGTTCCCTGCCATCACTTTCCTGGCATGCTCACTCACTTGCGGGTCTCTCGGGTCTCTCGTCAGCCCTTGACATTCGTCCCTCTCCCTCTGCCTCTGCCTCTGCCTCTCCCTCTCCCTCTCCCTCTCCCTCTCCCCCATACAAGATCCAGCCAACCCACTATCCCCCCTTCCTCCCATCTATCTGCATGAGGTTAGGTATAGAGTGCGTGCGGTAAGAGGAGCCTGAGGATATCGGGGGTTGTGTTTTATATTCATGTTCATGTTCATATCCATACCTGCACCACACCTTGCAGGCCATTCCATTATTCCCTCCCACCTAGTCCCTCATGCTCTGATAGATTCTGGTCTGGAAGCGTTGTCGTTGGTTCGTTCGTTCTTCTATTGCATCACTCGTACTAATTTATACTTTTGTTGTGGCGCTCCAGAGATCAATCCAAGCTTCGAGTGCGGAGTACTCAAATTAGCATCTTATCATCTCGCATCAACATAAATCATCCAACTGGTCAAGGTAATCAATCATTTTCGCCTTTACATCTTCCGGCTCCTTCTTCGTTTCTTGATACAGTCTTAGAGTTCGCCAACATCTACTTCGGTACGCACTCCGGGACTGAGACAGGTCGGCGCATGTGGTGCTCCTCGGAACCTTCTCAAATATACATACATCGTCACGTAGCTGACCCTGATCGATTTCACAGGTTCATTCTTCGATATCCCTGAACTCCCGATACTCCATCGGTCGACGTTAAACCTTCAGCTTCTTCGTGGCCCCTTGGATTCGTCGGATCCAAATCACATTTGGCCTTATTTTGTGCCCCTTCATCTCGATGCAGCCGAGTTGAAGCGTTCTAGCTTGAAGACACCCCGCTGCATTATACTTTATTGTTACCAAAAAAAACCGAAGATCCTCGTTAAAGGAAGCATCCGTGAATAAGAGATTCGAGAATAGGCGCCTGTGACCGCGGCTCCATACGCTGTTGGAAACTAGGATCGAGACTGCATTTTAATATAACATGTCCCAAGAACTTGGGACGAGGAGACTCCTCCCACAGAGCTCGCAAATGCAGAACTTTTCATTTGCGCCAACAAATTACGGTCCAAGAGAGAATCAAAAGAGTGCGCAATCTTCTTTTCGTTGGCAGGACTTCAAGGATCGCCATCAGCTAATACCGCATCTTTTAGATTATGTCTTCGTCGACGAACATAATCGCCACAAGCGTTTGAAGGGTACGAGAGCCTTGAACTATGCGCATCTCTTTACTGACATCATTTAGTGATGCGAGCATGCGAAGGATGTAGAAGACGAAAGATCAAGTGCGATGCTGCCACAACGAATACTTGGCCATGCTCCGCCTGTACAAGACTCAAGCTAGGATGTGTCCCTCCAACGGTGAACTACGATCGCGACTTCCAGCAGAGCAACCAAACGTTTGAAGCAGAAGCGAGACAATACAACCATGGAGGAAATCCCGGCGACAATTATCATCAACAAGTGCCGATACAACAGCAAATGTCATTGCCTTCGAAGGTGGTTCCCCCCATTTATACACAGCAAGCTGCATACTCGGATCCGAATAATATGTATCAAACTATTCCTTACGGGGCACCTCCCACAGCACATGGCCAACAGAGCATGCACTATAATAACCTTCAAGCTCCTGTCAGCGCTCTCAGCCAACATACGGAATACTCTCCACAAGCGGTATATGCTCCAGCCCCTCTTCAGCAGCAAAGCCATGATTCGCCAGAAAACTACACCCATAGTGAATATGGCACGGAAGATTTGGCCGATTTACTGGGAGAACTGAGGATGAATCCCGCAGGCACAGGTGAGTGCTTTGGATGCCATACTAAGTGACTAAGTTCTAGTTCTGATAGTGAAACAGCTCCATACTTGAACAACAAGGGCAAGACCAGAACTTTGGTTGAGGAACCGGCCTTTGAAGACGTTGACGAATTCAAGGATTCTTTACCTCCAACCCCAATGAGCGCCGACATGAAGATCAGGATACCCCCGGAGCTACTTCCAGATGAACAGACCATCCTCCATTATTTTGATATTTATTTCACCAACGTACATCCATATGTACCTGTCCTTAACAAAACTCTATTTTATCAGCAATGGCATACGAACCGGGATGCAATCTCTCCTTTGATACTCGAGGCAATCTTCGCCATCGCTGGAAGGCTTGACGATGAGCCAGCACAGGGACATCAATGGCTCGCCCTTGCTTCCAGTAAGATTTTACCTTGCGGCTAAACGAAATATCTCACTAACATGATATAGAACATGCAGATGCCTTTATGGATATTCCCCGATTAAGCACCCTTCAAGCAAACCTGATAATACTTAAAGCGAGAGAATCCGTACCAAAACGTGGATACTACTATCGCTCGTGGATGACCGTAGTAGCATGTGTCCAAATGGCAAAGGATTTGGGTCTCGACGAGCACTACGAAGACCACAAGGCAGGTAGAACCTGTGGTTCTGATCTTGCCGATTGCATTACGAAAACTCGAATATGGCAAACCATCTTCATTTGTGAATTGATGATTGGTTCTCCACAAGGCCGAACGGATCTCGCGGTTGATATGGAAACACTCGACTTGAGTGTGCCCCGAGCTGGAATCGACAGCGGCGAACTAGCGATCACAAGAAATTTTACTTGGTTCACACGTGTTGTTCGCAATGTCCGGAGGATGAATAATGTGTATGCAAAGATCAAGAAGAGAAAGGAGTGGGGTATCGATCCAGATTTCGTTCAACTCAATCCATCCTTCGAAACGTGGATGAATGATCTGCCCGAAAACTTGCAAATCACCTTCCCGGCGGACGGATCTCCTCCATGGTTGCCTACACACTTCATTGGCAATCTTCACACCTATTATTACCTAAGTATCATCATGCTGCATCGACCACAGCTTACCTTTATGGACCAAGGCGTGGACGCCGGATGGAAACACCACATGCTCATATGCTACAATTCTGCGAAACTTCTGTGCAGACTTCAGGAAGGCGTCTTGCAATCATTTGGCATGACTGGTCTATTATGCATGCAACGAGGCATCAACTTCACCATCTATTGCATTCTGACCTGCACAGTTCTTCACTTGGTATGTAGAAAAACAAATTACGGACATCCTTCAGGACATATTGACAGTATTCTAGGTTGCGATTACATCCCCCGATCCAGACCTGAACTCGGACGCTCGAGAATACTTTACCCGGCATATGAGAATCTTGGAAAAGTGTACCAGCTCATGGCCTATGATCGACATGCAACAACAGATTGAGTCACTGAGGCAAGCATTTTCAGCTGACACTAGGAAACCGTTTGTTTTAAAACCGTCTTTTCCATATGGCAGTCCGGCAGCACCGGCCAACACTAGCCCTGCACGGGGAAATGTTCAACAATATCGTCAGGGAAGCACCTCTATGGATAGTCAAAGCTTAGGACATCAAAATGCCCAACAGCAACATGTTAGTTATATAAACCACCCCATATCACCACCCATATCAGCTGGGGGCGTACACACGAAAAGTGACTCTCCTGCCGTACAGTCCATGGCAATGATGGCCGCTGGTCAAAGAGGCCCCGTTCCAATGACGAGTGGGGTTCAAATGGCAGATCATGCTTCCTGGAACCCGTCCAGAATTCTTGAGTAAGTGTTTCCCGATCTCATCCACAGACGTTTCAAAAGCTAATTGTCCCTCCCCAGTCAATGGAACAGCACTTTCGGTACGCCTCCCGCTTCGAGCTGTTCTGTTTCTGAAACGTCCCCCCCTCTAAAACATCCCTCTTCAGGTGCACAAGAAATTCCAGCCATCCCCGACATACAAATCTCCTCCAATGTGAGCCTGCCGCCAGGTTCGCAACCCATGCCTCCACAGCAGTATTCTGGGGCACCCATCCCATCCTTTGTCAGCCCAAGCATGTGGCAAGAATCGGTCGCCAATGTATATGAAAGCGGGATCAAAAGAAATTGGGATTACGCTGATCCAAACGAGATGGTCAATCCAATTTCGAAACGAAGAGGTTGATTGATATACCTTGCTTAGGCGAAGGGTTGTGAATGGGGCTCTTGCGATGAAAGAACGACAAACCGATTTCGATGTTCAAGAAAGCGAGGCTCATATACGCACGATCAATCTATTGTGGCTCGATATTGATTATTTAGCTTACGAGATGAGATCCCTCACGGACGCGCTTCGGTTCCACGCAGCTTTTTCGGAGATTCATATCGGCTCGATTCAATTGGCACGTCGCATTTCTGATCAAGATTTAGGAAAGTCCCAAGGTTCCGTCCGACAAGAAGAATGGCTTAGCCACACACATCATCACTTGAGGAAATAAGGGGGAATGGACATACGCGGGGTGCGGGGTGCGGGGAATCAAATGTCTGCGGCAGGATCGCTGGATGAGATCACTTCCACTTGCCGAGGTATACTACAGTGGAAGGAAGGAACTTGGGCGCAAAAATGGCTACTGACTGGGTTTGGCGTTAAAAGTGCGTGTCGGATTGTCCAGGATAAAATTGCTGGCTTCTGCGTTGGATTTTTTGGGGGACCTAGTTATTGGTTTGGTAGGTAGGTATCATGAACGAGATGGGAAATCTTGGAAAGGAAAGGAAAGGAAAGGAAAGGAAAAGGGGATTATGAATACTATTTATACTTACTTGTATCTTTCTGTGAGAGGTGGGGAGGAAATGACATTTTATTGTTCGAAATATCACCATTATGCATTTGTTTGGTAGATGTACAGTGTATGTATGTATGTGCTGATGGTGTGGCATCGTAGGTTGAAGAAGCACCATCGCATACACACATGTATGCATGTATATCACACCATACCACATCAAGATATGATATGAAATGATGAGATGAGATGAGAAAAAGGCAGCCAATCTGCCAAAAAAAACCATCCATTGCACCAAATCCCAACCCAAAAATCAGACACGACATCAACACAGCTTTCTCTACCCACTTACACAGCTAGCTAGCTAGCTCAACGGAAGAGGAAGAAAAACTACAAAACACACATACATACATACATACATACGCACTGTGCACGCAAGTAAATGCTAAGCCACCGAAATGGCACCCCGTGCATCCCCTCCCCCGGACCCCCCTTGCGCCAAGCTATAGAGGAAGCCGCTGCCGAGCGCCAGCGCGACGCCAAAGATATGCACGAGGCCCGTCACGCCATCGCCGAATACCGCGAGGGACGCGGCGATCGAGAGCACCTGCTTGATATTGCCCACGACGGCCATGGTGAGGGCGCCGGCCTTCTTGGTCGCGATGAAGCTGGACCAGTTGAGGAGGAATGCGATGGTGCCGTTGGCGAGGAGGAGGAGGAGGCCGTAGGGTGGCGGGGTGGTGGTGGTGGTGGTGGCGCTTGGGAGGCTTGTCCTCGTCCTCGTCCACGTCCACGTCAGGGTGGAGCTGGTCGCGGCAATCTCCTTGACGAGGAACTCGTCGATCTCCCCGTTCATGTAGCTCCACGTGGTGGCTTGGATGCCGGCGAGCGGCGCGACGTGCTGGATGATGGTTAGGGCGGAGATGGCGTGTTGTGTTTGCAGGTGGTGGGCGCCGAGGGTTTTGAGGGCCGAGAGGCAGGCGCCGAGGGTGCAGAGGAGGATGGTGCGGGGGGTGAGGGTTAGGGTGTTGTGGGTGCTGAGGAGGATGCCGGTGAGGAGGGGGAGGAGGGGGAGGATTTGCGCGGTGCGGTAGGGTTGGTGGTGGAGGAGCGTGTTGAGGATTACGAGGATGAGGGGGATGCTGGACCGGATCGTGAGGTGCTCGGGGATGGGCATGAGTCCGCTGGGGGTTGGGGTGTTAGTTGGGTTGGGGGGTGGGGGAGGGAGGGAGGAGAAAAGACGTACAGTGAGACGTTACTGACGGCTATATTGACAGTATACAGGATCGAGAACAAGAAGATGTAATGGTCCTTCTTGCGAAGGGAATGCTCAGACTTCGCGGGATCGAGTCTCCGCGAGACCCAAGTGCCCATTGAAGAGCAGAGTGCATGCCATGCGGTGAGTAGCCATGGGTACGGATACTATGGATCGTTAGCGTGAGGAACCTAGAAAGAAGATGGGCAAGAACCCGTGCCTGAGCGAGAATACTCTTGTTCAGGATGGTGAGGAGCAGATTGAGGACGAGGTAGGTGATGATATGGGAGTCGGGGGTTGGAAATGGGAAGGTGAGGCGCCACATGCTGTGGTTTTAGTGGAGTGGGGTGAGATTGGATTAGATTGGATTAAGGAGAGGTCATTTTGTGTTAAGCGATCGAGGAATTCGCTGGAATTCCATGTTGATGGTAGTAGGCAGTCGCCACCAAAATTGGCTTTTGATTGTTGAACCGTGGGTTCAAAATTGCGAGTCGCATTCGAGGCTACTAACCCGGGAAACATACTCGATCGTGCCTTCCTAGAAAGACGGGAATGAAGGAGGTGGTTGCACAAAAAGGGAAGCGAAGGAAATCGTGAATCAAGGAGAACAAGCTTACCTCAGAAAATAATATCGCAGAGGTCATTCAAATAGTCCTCGGTCCAATCCCAAGCCATCTCGTCGAAGCTATTGATATATCTGGAGTACTCGTCGCTCCACCCTAGATGATAATTTAGTGTTTGGTGGATCGGTTGAGAAAGAAAGGTAGGTTGAGAACGTACAATCCATCTCCTCGGTATACCGCTGGTAAACAGCGTCGAACAGGACTTGAGGCGCGGGAGGATCGTCGGGGATTGGTGCCAAGGGACGGTGAGGGAGGAAGACGATTGGCTCCGGCCCCGCGACGGCAGGGGTGGAAGGAGGAGGAGGAAAATAAAGAGGAGGTAGAGCCGGTTCTGGGGCGGAAGAAGAAGAAGTAGTTGGTTGGTGGCTGACTAGACCACTGAGCGTGTCAGAAGCTTTACCGTTATTGCTTATCGGAGGAACGACTGGAGGAGGAGAAAAAGAATATGGAGGAGGGAAAGTTAGTCCTGGGATGGAAAAAGAAAAAGAAAAAGTCGGTTGGTCGCTGGCCAAACCACCGAGCGTGTCAGAAGCCTTACCGTCATTCCTTGTCGGAGGAACGACGGGAGGAGGAGGAGAATAAGGAGGAGGGAGAGCTGGTTCTGGGGCGGAAAAAGAAGAAGAGGAAGAAGTTGGCTGGTGGCTGGCCAGACCACCGAGCGTGTCAGAAGCCCTACCGTCATTCCTCGTCGGAGGATGAGGAGGAGGAGGAATACCAGGACCAGAGGATCCAGAGGATCCAGAAGAAGAGTTGGGTGGTAGGCTGGCCAGGCCCCCAGGTGCTTCCATTCCCTCGTTGCGCTTTGGTAGAGTGACAACGGGCGGGGGAGGGTTGGTTTTAGGAGTCGGGACGAAGGAAGAGGCACTGCCTCTGGCTGAGATTGTGGGGGTTGGTTTTTTCGCTGGTTTGACAGCATGAGCTGCCCACGCAGGATTTGGTGGCAGGTCGTTGGTCATGGTGAAGTTGCTAAGGGTTCTAAAGAATGGTTATTTGAACGAGCAATAAACTGCTGATCAACAGCAGGACAACGTAAATGGTCAATTTTTAGCATGCCTTAATATGAAGAAGAAAAGAGACAAAAGAAACGATTGAATGAACTACCCACTGATATAATTCTTACTTACGAACTGAGATTCGAGTGAATATTTGGTGGAAAGCTATCTTCAATTTTGATTCTTCAGCAGTGAACACCTTCTCACTGTCTCTTTACGAAATGGAACCATAGAACGATCAGAACTGGTACAAACAAAAAACAAGAAGCAAGCAATAGAGGCTATTCCCAGCTTGACTTGGGGGAGGGGGGCGATGAGATGGTGGTTCATTGCAGAAAGGCTGGCTTACCGTCATATTTGCCATACGCTATGTTTCCTATTGTCTCTGGCAATGGGAAACAATAAGATAGCAAAGCTGTTTGGAGTAGTATGAACAACAACCGCAGTTGAATATTGAGAGCGTCTTTTCCAGTTTGACTGACTTGGTGAGGGGTCTTATGGTGTTCCCATTACAGACAATACAGGTCTATCCTCGGATTGAACGGTTCCAACAGTCTCTTAAGCCATATGAGATGTAACATAGACGACAACTATGGTAACGCTTTCAAATTCGCTGCATTTGCTGAAAGGATGAAAGAAAGTTAATGGAGTTGGTTGCAGCCCTCATCATGTGACTAATTGGTCACGAATCCTTGATCATCAATATCATTTCGACCAATCGTATTGCCAGAAGCGTTTATGTTGCATGACTGATCCATCCTGATTTCCCACCGAAAGCTTATTCATTCCTGACTGATATCATTTCAGCCCAAAGTTCGTCCCCATACCCACGTTTCCATGCCTTGGATCCGATCCGAATGGCAGAACAGAGCATCTCCCATCTCCCGACCCGATCCGAAGCGGCCCATCTCACCCACCGTCGAAAACCACAAGCTCACCTACACCCTCAACCCATTCCCTCTCTACTCAAGATGTAATTTGAACGTAATAATTTCAATATAGTTTACTCGAGTATATGCATTCTAAGATAGCTCGCTGTATTGCCTATTACGCGAATGGAGTATCTAAGGGATTGCAACCCACCCCTTGACGCATCGCTTCGTCGTTCTTATTCCTTCACCTTGTCTTTACAGATTATCCCATGGTTAAGACTTATGACAACCCAACTCCATTAATAGAATATAGGACTCTATCTCATTCCGTGAACCAAAACACCACATCGTTATACCCATGTATATTTTGATGTCCACCTTGAACGCCTCGAAAAAAAATTATGGCGTCCCGTAATCATGCTGTCATCACCTCGTGGGCATTCCCGGTAACCTATTAACAGGGCGTTGTCTCTTCTTTTGAAGTCGCCTCAATACAAGTGACATGCTCTCTGCATGATAGTCCTGCGTCTTCGGATCCCAAGCTGCGATCACATCAATAAGAAGGAAAGCCGATTCGGCTTCGATTTCGACAAATCCTGAGACCTTGATACAACCTCTTGGGTGTAAATTCTGCTTCGGTCGCAACTTCCTCGTCGTCTCGGCGTATTTTATTCTAGCTGCCATGATTGGTTTGGCTAATGATGATCGAAGATCCTTAAAACTGTTCATAAGAGCAAGAAGAGCATCTTCTTTTTCGTTTGGTTTTCCGGACGCTGTGGCATCCCCGATTTCCTTGCTTTTATCGCCTAGAGGCTGTTGTGGTGGGCCATCCTTCGCAGTTAATGGACGTTGAACACCCCCAGAAACCTTTTGTTGTCCATTCATTTCATTCATTTCATTCACTAATTTTTGGGACCGGGTAAGTAGTTGCTCTAATGATTGCTGAGCGGGACTCGTTTGAACTTGTACACCAAACATTCCTGCGATATTTCTAAATTCTTCGGCAGCCACTACTTTCACAAAACTCCAGGAAGAATGAAAGAGGGCGATTGGCCAGAGAACACTTCGTATTTTGTATACTGTTGACGCATCGACGGGCTGTGTGACCCAGGATATAGCCTCATCGGAGATTTCGATCCTGATGTATATTAGTGTTACTCCGTTTGATTTTCGTAGCAAGAATCGTACCCTGATCTTTCGAATGATGGTGGTGGAGTTAAAGGGAAATCAATATCAAGCCAAGCTCTTCTAATTCTCATGGGTTGCGTGTTTTTCCCAACAAGTCTCCGAATCACTGGATTTCTAGTGGCGAAATTTCGCATCAATTCCGCCAAGTCACCTGAATAAGTGTTAATGATTACTACGAACCGTTCAAGTGTGTTGCGCAGTAGACGAACCTCTGATTTTCTCCAAAACTTTTGGATCGTTACTAATCCTTACAAACTCTTGAAATTCTGGGTCGCTTCCTTGGTAAGGAATAGTAGGGAGTTGTTTCGTGGTGCCGGGAAATGGTATAAACAATGGTGCCTCGACCTCTTCAAATTCCTCCTCTGGTATATCTTTCGATGCCTCCTGTAGAGCGTCATCTAAAGGAGAGAGGACTACTTCACTGTAGATCTTGAAGCAGACAACTGCCATTATAACAGTGATAGCGACATTTCTATATGGCGCATCAGCATACGTGCTTCCTGCAGACCCAGTCTGAGCATACATACTTTACTTTAACAGGTGCTTTCCTGAAACGAACTGCTTGTATATTTGGTCCCAATCCCGCATGTCTCTGCGCATTGAAGCGCATAGGTAATGGACTTCGAAAGGAGGCATTAGGTTGTAGTCTCGCCCGTATACTCGCTGCCCGTGGTTTAATAAATTTAAACATCGTGAGGGGTGGTGGATCAAGGCCCGCCTTCGAGCTGGCGGGCCTTTGGTGGCGAACTTCTGGCGAACTAGAGGAGGTAAGATTCCTTGGAGTTACAGATGCGATATTGATTGAATCTCTGATAGACTTGACTTGACTCGGCTCGGCTTGGCTTGGCTTGAGAGTATTGTCGTCGGGGCAGCGTGAGGTAGGATGGAGAGATTTGGTAGTTGTTATGTTGGTAGAACAAAAAGCAAGAATACTCGGTCGGCGTAGTAACCTAAGGAAGCTTTTGATGAATAGAAAGATTGACCATAAAGGTGTGAATAGAATGAATAATATATATGAGGATGTGTTTTCTTTTTATATTTAATCCAATTTCATTCAATCAAGATGGAATTATTACTCTAGATACGAGTATGGACTTCTTCGTTGGTAGTTGAGTTGGTTCACTCCAACTTAACTTCATGATATTGACCAAGTCCAAAGGCGGTTAGCGCTGAATCTCGGCTTGGCTTAGTAAGGTGACTTCTACGGTTACCACCATCTCGAAGGTTATCAGTATCGACAACGACAACTTGGGTATGAGCTTCTCAAACCACATCAACAAAACTCGAAATCAAATATGAAGCTTTCCTCCAGCTTCCTTTTGCCATTACTGGCCAGTACAGCCTGTGCCGCATCAGATTCCGCTCGCGCCTTTGTCTTCGAGGGCCAACAATGGCCAAATAATCAAGCATCACCTCCAGCCCTGTCCCCAAATGAAGCACGACTCGTTCTCGCACAAAGATTAGGAGTATCAGAATTTCACGATGTCGGATCGGTTGACAGCAGTGCAATTAAACATATCAACAAGTTTGGAGGACAGTCGAGATCAATATTCGAGGATGCGCCCAAGGATAGGGCGGCTGAGTTGGTCATGATTGTTGAGGGTGTATCAGAGGAAACGGCTGGCCCATTATTAAGTGCCTGGTCTTCTATCAAACCAGCATTCACAATCTCAAATCCACCTTCAATTAGGGCAACACAGAAGTTGGCAGGTGATTTGGAGTTGCAGGTTGGAGAGGCAAAGAAATGCTCGTTAGACGATGCTATCAATCCATTCGCAGACGAATGCTGGAGTGGAAAATCGAAGATTATGCACCTTGACTTGAGTAGACAATCAAAGGTATGGGGAACGAGCCACTTTACAGAGATTGCCTGGCTAATTCCGAGACAGCATAAGGATTTCATCAACACATCTTCTGACCGATTAACCAAATTCGCCTCTAAAGCAGAAATGAATGTACTCGTTATCCTCATGCCTGAATCTCGCAGAGGTAGCGGCTCTTACGGCTCTTACGTTAGACCTTCCCAAAAGAAGCTTTCCAACAAAAAACAACGCGAAGAACCAATGGCAGAGTTTGTCGATCACCAAGTACCAAAAGCTTCTAAATCCAATTCTTCCCACAAGAACAATACTTTTATCAAGACAACCCTTCCTGTTTGTCATGCCTCTTTGGAATCTTGTATCTCTTCCACCCATAATTGCTCATCAAATGGTGCTTGCTACAAGAAATTCGCGTCCCAATCCGGTGATTGCTTCGCTTGCAGATGCGGTTCCGATTCAGGCCGGGGAGGATCTGCTTGCCAAAAAAGAGATATCAGTGGTCCTTTCTGGTTGATCTTCATCTCCAGTCTCGTTTTAGTTGGACTTGTTTCCTGGGGAATTGGCATGTTGTATAGCATTGGCGATGAAAAATTACCTGGTGTCATTGGTGCTGGTGTTTCTTCCGGCAAGGCAAGATAATAGTTACATGAATTCTGGAAGATATGTACGCTTAGGTTCGAAGACTGAGAGATTCAAGGGGTTTTCATTAGGTCATGGTTGGCGTTTCATACGAAGAAAGGAAGAGATCGAGGAACTTGTATTTGTTTGGGCTGCATAATGGCCTGTGTACAGACATAGGCGTGTGATTTATATAAAGCAATAAAATTTCTATCAATCCATACGGTGACTCGCATGGTTTTAGTCTTTCTCACAATCTTCTCAATCCATCTAATTTTCCTACCAAGTGGTGTGACTAGTGCATACGAACGACTATGATTGTGGTTTGTCTTGCCTTTGGTTGTTGTTATCCGCCTACTCCTTGTCACCGTTGGTTTTTCTCCGTCACTATTATCTCTCAAATTATTAATATAGATCTTCTCCTCTGTTCGTATGCCCTTTAAACTCGAAAGCGATACCTTGGCCATAAAATCTTCGTGTGCTTCCTTGATCATTACTTGTGGGTGTGGAATATAATGTAGAGATTGACGTAAGAGTTCTTTCAAGTCTTACAGATATATACACTTTCTCTCTCTCTCTGACGCTCAATTCAACTTGCGTGATTCACTTTGCGATGTGAGTGAGGTATTGAATTCAATCCCCCTTCTATCAATATTGGGCGACGGAGCTTGGATGGTATACGAGTAGATGTTGAGCTAGTTACATAGTTCACTGCCATTCTCCTGTCGTATCCAGAAGAGAAAAGAGGAGAGGAAAGGAGAGGTGGATGGATGGAAATAAGTATCTTTCGCCAAGAACATGTCGTGTATCTAGCATATATGTATGTTTCAGAGAAGTACATGACATTGTTGGCCATGAGCGTGACTACACATCCATTTCTTGCACGATGCGAGAAGAGACTGTAAGTATGATTTGCGTATTCGTGGATACTCGGATAATTGTATATTCTGACGATCTGTATGTTTTAACTATCGATCCAGCTTCTTCTTTTTTTCCTTCTTCTTCGTACGTTTTTCGGTCGTTGATATCTAATCCAATACCAAGGTCTAGTCTGAGTTCCCCATCACCAAATCCTTTGGCAGCGCACAGTTGCGAGCTAGCCTATGTTTACAGCGCAAAGTTTGATACACAATCTCCGATTTCTTATTCATGTCCCAGTAGTTTGACCCGGGACGATGTCAATGTCGATGTCGTTCGGAGAGTCAAGGTAGACTGTAGCTCCTCTGTTGACCGATAGATGCAGGTGTAATCGTGTTTACTGGTTATTTCGTTGGAAAAGAAATCTTTATTTGTAGTATTACATCATGTGCTTCTTTCTTTCGGTCTGCTATCGTATATCTCTCCTACCTCATCTAAATCTAGTCGTGATCTTGCAGTGCAGTCAGTGTGTGCACCGCAGTGGGCAGGCAAAGCTAGCTGCGACACAAAGTCGTGGATTTTTTCCCTTTCTTTCCTTTTCCATAGATAGGCTCTATATGATATGGTCAAGATTGGGATCCTCACGATGATACCATTTGGGGCGCTACGTGGCCGTGCAACAGCTCGCTCATAATCAGGAGAGCTAGCAACAAACCATGCCACTTCTGGATGGAGACAATATCGCGAAATTCACCACCCGCGACGGCAAATGAGGATTAGAGTCTATGCTGATGTTTCGTAGGTAAATTGGCGAAAATAGTAGTAGCAGTGGCAGTGACAGTGACATCCCATTCAACGGCGAGAAAATACAGAAACCCATCTCATCTAAGCTTATCCTAATACTTGCACTCGGTGAGCACCTACATGTGCAAAGCGTGGGTACGATGGCCGAGTCTCCTGGTAGCTTAGAAACCTCACCATATCCAAACGTTACGCTCTATTGATACCAAATTCAAAACTGACCGTGTTCACACTCGCATCTCTGTGTTGAAGATGTGGGTGTTCATATAACCCCCCGAGAGTTTTCAGAGTGCGGGATATGCGAGATGTGGGGGTGATGATACTTTAGGAGGGACTGTTCTAGAGAGCATTCGACTTGTATGGGATGAGAGGTATAGAATGATTACTTTGTTCACCCCCGCAAGATATCATCTTGGTAGGTATGGCGATTACACCGAACCAGAGAACAAGCCCTCTCGCTGGTAGATGTTTTCACCAGATTTTGATAGTTTCCATGGTCGCTGTTGTGTATATTTCATATCATCGCCAACGGTCCGACCGAGTGTTGCTCCATTGAGTTGTTAAGTTCATGTGCTTGTTATTTATTGTAAACATGAGAACAATCGTTACAATCTGCCTTTGTACTATAGGTATTGTACACTCAGCACGTTGTACCTGTCAGAATGATGATGCCCTTTTCAAATTTTCTGTAAGTTGTAGTTTCAGGTGGCAGAATCATATTTATAGATCTCTGTGTAGTTGTTGAGATGTACAACATTGCAGCGACAGCCACACCGGACGACTTTTCAAGGATCATGGCCGACGAGGGGGGATATAGCAGAACCCTCGGGAAAGTGGTTATCCAACGGATAAACTTCAGAAGCAGCTGGCATAAATGAATTAAATGGCAAAAAATAGCCGTCACCTGATGAGGCTCGCATCAGTATCTAATCAAAATGCCGGAAATCAATCTGTTTCTAGGTATTGGCTCTCGTTGCATGATCATCTTGACAAAGTCTCTTGATCTTCTCACTTGATTGAATATTATGCTCAATATAAGGTCCGCAAAAGTTCGTTGAAGAGATATAGAAATTCTTTGACATCCTAAGTATTATCAGCTATATACTTTGGATTGATCGATCAAACGGATATACTTACGGCTATCTTGTGTCTGAGATGTGGAGCTACTGGATCCACAAGGCTCACCTATCCACATTTTCTTCTTGTCTTTCCTTCTACTAACAGTCCACAACCCAGAATGATACAGCGTGACGGTAACTAATCCATCGCCGTCTAAAAACCCAATTTATCCTTCATATACGTGTTTTTCATTCGCCGAAGAAAGAAGTCCAGAACTGCGTTTTTGTATCCTCCGAGTCTAATCCTCTAGATTCTTCACACAACATGTACATCCATATCCTTAGAAACACTTTCCCTTCTATATAACTTGTGACGCTTGTGCTGTAAAAGAGCTGAATGAACAGGGTCAAAAACTCCCTTGGAATTTACTACTGGTCTAGCCAGGCTACGGGACAACGCTTTTATATATAAAATAAAATAAATTATAATATAGTCCTATAATTATATCTTAAATTGTCAATTAGTTTACTTCAATTGATTAATTTAAAATCAGTTTACTAGCAACTTTACCTTATATAAGGTTACTGATCGGTTGGGCTATCACGTGGCCATAACCCTGTGACACACATGGCCGCAACCTTATGACAATGGATAAATATTAAAACTTACAATACTTTCTCTATTTATCGTTTTTCATATAACTCTCAATCAATGTGATAACATGATTGGCTAATGTCTCCACATATAAAGAGAAGCATAGTCTCATTTTGATGTATTTTACAATATTTACTCTTTTAATCTTCGTATAATCTTATATGCGACTGTCGGCATAAGCGAGGGCTCGTGACCAATAGCGGGCACTGTTTCGACCTCGCTATCGCCATATCAATAGCCTCGTAGAAGAAGACAACGAGATTATAGAACCACAGAACGGCAGCGTACTTATCACCAAAGTGATGCCGGCAGCAATATAAGCAAAAACTAAACGCTTATCTATCGAACAAACGTAGGAGTTCTATCGTACAGATCAATAAAACAACTTGAATATCATTACATTTGGCAACTTCAAACCTTAACCCTAAAGTCTATTTGATAGATATCGTTTGGTAAGCGATTTGGTAATAACATCTATTCGTTCCATTTCAAGTCCTACAAGTTGATGTATCGTGATAATATAAACCTTAATACATATCCATTTGATTCTCTTCTCGTATTGTAAAGTATATTTCATATAAACTTCCACTTGAATAACCAATACGAAAAATCCAATTTTTATAAATATCAGCTTCATCATCTATTTGCTGTATACACGATTTTGTTCTGCCAATAGTATCAACAATTCGATAATCATGGTTAAACTACTCTCTTCCAAAATTTTGGTATCTACTAGTCTTCTAGTTTCTACTGTCACTGCCGACTTTTTCTACTATTGTAATCGCAACACTCTCTACTACGAGAAAGATGGTACATCGAAGTTTTGGACTTGGCTCATGGCAACATGCCGTAGTACTTCTGCTGGATACACCTGGCCGGTGATCGATTTGAGCAAGTGTATTTCCAATAACAATGGTGTCTTGGAGGTATATTTCTTTATCCTCTTTCAAAATATTGTGCTAACGATGATGGGACAGTTCAACAGCGACCCGTATATATAGCTTTATCCCATCGATCTGATTTTTTCTAATATATTCATATTGTAGCAAAACCAGAAATCCCTTCTCGAAATCCTGCTCAAACTGTGGCGTTCAAGATGGGATATTTTCGTGTGAGGTGTGCGTGGCGAAAGATGGTCGTCTTATCTCGCCGGCCGGTCTTCTTCAACTTGGTATGTGTTTTGTTTACATTGATATGCGTGTCGTATTTCTGATATTTGCGATAGGTGTCGGTATCAAATATAACATAATGACTGGACTACTGTTTTGCTAGAGTCACGGCAAGGAATCGGCCCAGAGGGCATAATCTCTACTACTCCTCCGGGGCATACGGACTGTTGGGATGATTAGGGCTTATCAAGGCGATGTGTCGTCAATGGCCATCTGATATCTTCCACCTTCTCACACTTTGTCTATGCATGAATGCCGAGAACCTCGGGAGAGCCGGGAGAGCTGGGAGAGCCGGGAGAGCTGGGAGAGCCGGGAGAGCTGGGAGAAAGCGGCAACTCCTTCTGTTATCGCTATGCCAAATTACGTAAAGGTTGCTGTAGTAATATCATTTTCTTATCTTGGTTTTGAGATGATAAAAACGTTATTATCAATTACGGCCCACAGCTCCATATGTATATATATTATTGTTGTATACAGCAAATCTTCTTCTGCCCCTACTTCCAGTTTGTATGGGATTCCCAAGTCTACATCAACTCTAATCATTTAGACTTTGGATTCTATATCTCATTAGAGAGATGATCTCACTGCGGACTCGCCCAAACCTTATTCATGTCGTCACGTGGGTGGCTATACGAACTTGAAAGAGGGAAATCGATGTTTGGATCTCTCGTCTCATCTCGTCTCATCTCGTCTCGTCTCGTCTCGTCTCGTCTTCTGCCCTACTCCCCTTCTACCGTATCTCCAACCAACAATAATATTCCCAAACACCGCGCGTTACTCGCAAGAATGGGGGGAGCGGAGAACGGAGTGGACAGGGAAGAGCTGATTGGCCCAAGATGTGGAGGTTGGGGAGGTTCGAGCGCGGGGAAGGGGAAGGGGAAGGGGGATTTGGCCTGGGAGGATTTAGTGTGATTGGGGAAAAGGAGAGAGGTGTGGGGTGCGGGGAAATAAGTGGAGATGGTCGTGCGCATCCATATGGGTATGCGAAGAACTATATATTCTATTGCATCTTCTCTTTCCCCTTTGCTCTCCTCCTTTTCATCCTTTCCCCTCCAATTCATTTTTTGCTTGTAATCTCCTTCCTCGCCTCGCAATCCATCTTGCTTCCATACACCCATAGACAGGCTTAGACAGGCTTAGACAGATTGATAGACAGAATCTTTACAATGGCCACGAGACGGCATGGTCTGCACGATGAGAAGGCTGACATCGATGATCTCAAGGACCTTGATGTTGGCCATGCGGAGGTTTTAGTCAACCAGGATCTCATGGCGAATGCCTTTGATGGTGAGAACCGTGAGCATGAGATGGGTATGTGGGAAGCAATCAAGTTGTATCCCATGGGATGCTTTTGGGCATTTACCTTTTGCTTTACCATTGTGAGTTCATGCACCTGATCGGCGTCGAAGTGTTTGAACTGATCCCTCGGCCAGGTCATGGAATCATTTGATATGTTTCTGAATGGTAACTTTGTGGCGCTCCCAGCCTTTCAAAACAGATACGGTGTTCTTCAAGAAGATGGGACACATGCGATAGAGACGAAATGGCAGAGTGCGCTCTTCCAAGCCGGTCAGTGTGGTGCCTTTCTGGGCGTCTTCATGGCAGGTCCAGTCACCAACCGTCTTGGCTACCGCTGGACCACAATCTTGGCTCTAATCCTCATGAATGCCACGATTTTCATCTCATTCTTTGTAAGTGATGCGACCTCCATCTTGTGAACACAAACTCATTGCTTTTTTGATCTTAGGCCGACTCCCTCGCCGTTCTTACCATCGGACAAGTATTTGAAGGTATCCCTTGGGGCTTTTTCATCGCCAACGCCCCAGCCTATGCCAGTGAAGTCGTCCCTCTGGCACTTCGAGGTGCATGCACCGCTAGTTTGCAAATGTCTTGGTCTATCGGTAGTATCATCGTCGCCGGTACCACCTATGGATTCAACAAGAGGCATGATGAGTGGGCGTGGAGAATCCCTCTTGGATTGCAATGGATTTTTCCTGTAGGACATGACTCTTTCGTCTTATAGATATGGGAGGCTGACTTTTCTAGACTCCGCTCTTGATCCTCATTTTTTTCGCTCCTGAATCTCCCTGGTGGCTCATACGTCGCGGACGCAAAGAGGAAGCTCTTCGATCTGTCAAGCGCCTCGGTCATATCTCCCAAGAACAATGCGAAGGACAAGTTGCCATGATGGAGCGCACTGTTGAGATAGAAAAAAAAATAGGAGGCGATCCCTCTCTCCTCGATCTTTTCAAGGGGGTAGACTTGAGACGAACGACCATCACCTGCTTGATCTATGCGTCGCAGAACTTTGCTGGAAATCTCATCGCCAACCAAGCTACTTTCTTCTTTGAGCGTAAGTGCCCACCCCACCATCTTAACCAGTTGAAATCTGGACGACTAATTCCCCGTTCTCTTTTTTAGAAGCCGGAATTGATCCAGATTTTGCCTTCAAACTCAACTTGATCAATTCATGTCTTCAATTCATCGCGAACGGCATTTCATGGCCTCTCACTGCCAAATTCGATCGCCGAACGATATATCTCTGGGGCACAGCCACCAATGTCACTTTCCTCTTCGTCTTGGGGCTGGTTGCCTCTATTCCACAGAACAATCGCACCAACTACGCCCAAGCGTGCTTGGGAATACTCATCTCCGTCGTTTATGCGGGATCCCTCGGACCAGTCTCATACACGATCATTGCGGAAACATCATCCGTCCGTCTTCGCGCGTTGAGTACTGGCATTGGCCGTGCAGCCTACTATGTTGCCGAGATTCCCATGATCTATCTCGCTTCGCGAATGCTCAACACCACAGGATGGAATCTCGCGGGAAAGTGCGGCTTCATATGGGGTAGTACCGCTGTCGTTTGTTGGGTGATGGCCTTCTTCTTCCTCCCCGAACTCAAGCACCGCACTTACCGTGAGACTGATATTCTGTTCAATCGCAAGATTTCTGCCAGAAAGTTCAAGTCAACCATCATTGATGTGCGGGATAACGAGTAAGGTGTTATGATTTTGGATGAAACTTTTGTGAGCTTTATTCATGGGGGAGAAGACACTCACTCATTGAAGCTCGTGATAGATCGCGTAAAGTGTGTTGGCTTAGAATATATACTTGAGATTTAGAGCACAAACGATCCGCTCGCATGTATTAAATTAATTATCCAATTACACGATTGTCTAAGCCTGGCCCAATCCGTACTTTCTCACTGTGTGTACTGTTCCTATCCCCATTCCATCTCCTTGAGTTGTTGAAGTAGTATAGGTTAGTATCATTAGAATTCTATTAGTACATCATGAGAATATCGAGCGGGAACGATTCATTCATTATTCTATTGGCGAGAGAGAATGAAACAACAGTAGTTAACCCGCAACCTATACTCTAAATAAACAAATGCATTAAGAAGAAAGCAATCAGATCAGATCAGATCAAAATCCCCTTTTACCTTACCTAAACTTACTTTAAGATCTCCTCCTACACAAGATTGACCCAAGCCCTGACTCTCTTCCCTTTCTTCTCGGAAGGGTAAGCAGGCAGGTAGATAGATATACCTAACAGATCTACGAGTAGTCTTACTACAGATGGATAAATCTCATAGCAAGCCAAGTTTGATAGCACCAGCATCGGTCACCGCCCTGATCGGTAAGTTTCGTCAAGACGACGCCCACTACTCTTGATGTCTTATCCTACCCCTTCGCTTCGCTTCGAAATCGATCATGCTACATAACGCCGGACAATGATGGGGGTCCCGCGACCCGGAAGCATATGATGGTTTTCGGCGGTTATTAGTGCGTGCAATGAAGTGCAGCATGATAAATTGATCATTCGTCATCTTCCCACAAGTTCCTATCTAGAAGAGCCCCCTGCCCCGCCCCCCCACGCTTGTGACTCGTGACTCATGACTCATGATCCATGCGTCACATGATTCATCCATTACCCCAAGGTCTTCGGCTTATAGATATCGGATGAATCTAACCATTTTGGATTGTAACGTCCGACATTTTGGCGAGGATGGCAGTGAGTCTAATCCTGTTTGGGATGAGCTTCACGTTGTAGGCAAGGTAGAAGAGAAGAGGACGTTGTATAGGAAGCTATATAAACTAGTACGCATGACTAACTGCCTACGCTCCGAGATTGAAGGGGGTTGTAATCTCATATATCGAGAGATCGAACTGCTTAATGATTCTTACGAATCAACAAGTACTAAGATACATACAGGATGTGTAAAGACAATGGCGTGCATGTAACACGGCTTGCGAGGACATACATCATCAAAGGGAACTCGCGGGAAGGTTTTCATCGTGGGTTCAATGCTAGATAAGTCTCTGGTCTTTTTGGCATGATACACATAAAGACTTGGGGAAGGTGTTAGGTGGTTTGGCTGGTACCACTTGTAGAGAATTCCCAATTCCCAACTCCTGTCCCATGGTTAAATCACAAAGTCGTTCATGAAGGTAGAGAACTTCCAACTCTCGTTTCATTGAAGTACTGCACTCGTGGCTAATAAAGATATTGAACCATGGACCATGACCAGCTTGGTCTCTTCTACCACAAAGTTGATATCTCCAATTTTGTTTCAACTATATACATCATCACTTGGTGACGTGATCATTGAAAACTGGCTTCCATATTGAAATATCTCCACACGCCTAAACAGCCGATCAAAAAACAGTCTGGCCACCTATAGGATTCTCCATGTCAGCACACCCTTCTTGCAACTCCCTCCGAGTCCTACTATCCAAGTTCAAACTTACCATCAACAATCAAATCACTTCCATTGATATAACTTCCCGCCCCACTACATAGCAGTACCAAGGCCCCGCTCAATTCGTCTGGTTTACCCATCCTTCCCATGGGATTTCTAGAAGTCCAGATATTTCGCGCCTCTGCTAATCCAGCACCTTCGTTGAGAATGGTATCCATATATCCAGGTGAAATGGTATTGACGCGGATTCCATATCGAGACCATTCAGCGGCAAGAGATGATTTCATATGAAGTAGAGCAGACTTGGAAACATTGTAAGCAATCTGAGGCTGAGGGTAGTTAACGGTATGGGCAGATATTGCTAGAATTATTTTAGTCATGTACACCACCCAATCGATAGTCGTACATCTAGCAATTATAAAAGGGACTTACACGCGATGAAAACAATTGAGCCGCCGGAATTTTGGTCAACCATCTTCCTATATACAACATGAGTACCACCAGATCATACAAACGGAGAAACATACTTAGCAACAGCCTGGGCGCATAAGAATGCTCCTGTGGTGTTGATTTCTAACGTTCGTCTCCACTCCTCTGCACTTATCTCAAGTGCATGTACACATCCCACCACACCTGCGTAACAGCACAAGGTATTAACACTTCCTAATTCTGTGGCGACCTCATGAACTGCTTGATTCACCTTCTCGACGTTTGTGACATCGACCTGCTTTAGCAGGATCGTTGCTTTAGGAAAGTCTGCTATCAATGAGGATATGGAAGGGTGGTCAGATTTCGGATTAATATCAAACAATACCACTCCACCAAGACCATGTTCGAGGAGAGCACGAGCTCCTTGGAGAGCGAGAGTTCCTGCTCCTCCTGTGACTGAATTGAAGCATTAGGTGAGGGGCGGCAATAGGAATTTGGGGGCTGGGGGGGGGGGGCAACTTACTAATGGCATTACCTTTAACCGTGAATCTATCGATAGCAGGGCCAGAAGTTCTTAGCTTTCCGTGGGATTCAATAGAGGGAAGTGTTGAGCTGCCTGAACTGCTTCCTAGCTGCATCTGAGGTAATGTTCGATTGATCAAGGCGTTTCGATCATAGTCATCTCCCCCCATGATGAATATATTTCGAGAATGTCGGTAACTTTAGTGTAGATCTCTTTCTAGATTTCAGATGGCCATCTTTATCAGTGTGAGTTTCCTCAAACTCCTCGATGGTTGATAATTCGCGGGGACGTGGGGACGTGGGGATGTGGGGATGGGGTCGGTCGTATGACTGAAGATTGAGGTTACATTGAAGCGTAACCGAGTTTCTCCTGTAGAGCACATGAGAGTGAAGCAGCTACATAAGGACCCATGTGATTTCAACAATTGTATCAATTCATCATCATATAAATATAAATCGTTGTTATGATTGTTATGCACATTAAATTCACTCTTAGATGAAAAATATGTTATTCAAAAATTGGAATCATCGATCATTACATAGTCATCCCTAGGCATTGTCTAATTCCTTCCTAAATCCATCGGCCGGGTATTGATCCAAGTCATCGCTCCATATAAACGATATAGCCATAACCATAACCGTATCCACTCATCCACCGTATCCAAAACCTGCCTAGTCCCTCATTCCATCATCCGTAAATTCATAGTCGTCGTATCATTCTTCTTGGGTTTAGAAAATGAAAAGCCCCGTAGCCCACCATGACTCCTCTTATTCATCAGCAAAAATGCATGTGTTTGACACAACTCTTTCTGGCACCTTCCTCGACACAAGAATCAATCAAGAGACGGGTTCCGCAGATGGAGCACCAGGTGCAACGTAACTCCTCCAGGCATCTACTCTATTCTTGGAAGTTCCCAGGCCAGCAAGTACCGATGACTTTGTCTCCGTCTCCTTCTCCTTGTCCTTGGTTTTTGAAGCAGAACTAATAACCCTCGAAGGAATAGCAGAAGCTCTGGAAGCTGGCGCATGAATAGCCGCTTCGACCGCATAATCAGTTCTTGTTCTTCTTGGGACCACAATATCAGAGGCTCTCCGTGCATGACCATTCGGTCTTGCAGCGTCTCGAGTCGTGTGTCGTCTGATAAGACCTGGTGTAACCGTAGGTTGAGGCTCAGGTACAGGAGCCGCGGAAGCCACGGATGGGTAACGATCGTTCATTTCAGCCCCAGTTTGATTGGCAGCAGTCACACCTCGTGGTCTCAAAACCCCAGTAAGGAAGTTAGTGACTCCAAACCCAAAGTTCATTACCCCACCAGGCTGATCTACGACATTACTAGCTTCGCGTATATAATCTTGATTCATGAAATGGTTTGCACCATTTCCGACCCCCTGAATCTCGCCTATTCCACCATTATAGTCTGTATCGCGATCATTTGTTGGCATACCATCAGTACCCCAATTCTGTAGCTGTCGAGCTAGCCTTTCGTCTTCCCGTTCTTGACGACGTCTTTGATTGATCTCATCGTTGAAGTTGGCGGGTGGTTGTCTTCTGGCTCTATCTCGTGCGCCTCGTGCGGGTGGTGCTGTATTCCTATCTGGAGCGTCTTGAACTGGGACTCGTGGGGGAACCTGTATATGATCCAACCTGTCATTTTCAACCGCTTCAAAATTAAACCATGGGCAGTTGCAAGTCTTCCATTTCAATCCGCAGATCATACAGAATTGTGCCGTACAGTGACTTGGAGATGATCCATGTTAGTCCTAATCTTGCGAGCCGAAAATGGACGCTTTACTTACCAAGTCATATGGTTACACCCTTCTTTCAACTCTACCATGGTCCTACAACTATAACATCGTTGCCAGCCAGCTTGTTTCGCCGTCTCGAGCAATTTGTTCGTTTCATCGTCTTTCGGGCATTCTTTCGATCCATGCCACTTCCCATTACACAATGCACATACTTTTGTCTTACACCTCCCGCAAATTCCATATTTCTTTCCATTCTCCTTGTGAATATTTTCTGGTTTGATCCATTCCCCACATCGTTTGGCCGGACAGTATATTCGATTCTTTGTAGTGTATTCATGATATTTCTTATTCCAAAGCTTTTTGAACGGTATATCAAATAGTTTTTCAACATGTTTCAAGGGAATATGTTCGGAAGTGCAACATTTTGGTGGCATATGTGCTGGATCTTTAACGGAGAGTCGAAAGATTCGTTTCAGGCAAGAATGACACATCCGATGGCCACATCGCAGTTTGGCACACTTTGACTTGGGAATATCATCGGACAGACATGTTAGGCATTCGACACTGTCATAGTTAATAGGGGACTTTGACTCATGACTTGGCGGAACAACTTACAGCTTTTCCGGTTCGGGGGGAGCTGGAGGAGGAGGTGGTGGTCCGGATGAGAAGAAACTCCCTAAAAAGCTACCACGTCGCTGTGATGTGTTTGAAGTGGCGGTATTTGCTACCGATGCTGGCCCCTTTGGCTTATCTCCCGATGTACTGTTTCTCCTCAATGTTGGTTTAGAGTCTATGGGAATCCAAGTCGTGGCACTTCTATGAGTTCAATTAACACAACCTCATGGTAGGAGATGCGCAAAGCCATGATAAATACCTAGAAAGTGGAGGGCGTGACACGGAATCACCAGCAGTGACTTTAGTTCTGTGTGATGTACCTTTTAACCCCGAGGTTGCAGCATCTGTAGCGCGCTTTCTAGTTCCTTTCTCTTTATCTTCTTTCTTCGCCCTACTCCTCGAACTTGACCTTTTGAGCTGCTCCTCCACCACCACTTTGATATATTTTTTCGACCTGGAGTCCATAGATTTTGATTTTGATTTGTGTTCGTCTTCGGAATCACTACTAGATTCATCCTCTTCGTCCCGGCGTCTCCTTTCAGCGACAGTAATTCCTCCTGGCTTGCTTCTCCTATCGCTGCCCCTCGGAGCGTCATAAACATAATCACTCGTACGTCTCTCTTCCCCGCCGCTTGTTTTTGATCGCGAATGATGTTCGGCAACATCTTCTGAATTATGATGTCGGCTTCTTCGCCGGTGACCCGATGATGTCGACTCTGTGGGCATCTTTTCGTCTCCTGCACTATTCCGGGTTGATCTATTTGTCGGATGCCCTTCGAGTCTTTCTAAACGGATTCTGCGCACTTCAGCAATGTCAGGTTCAACTGATTTGACCTTTTCCCTTTGATGACGCCGTGATGGCGATTTATGAAGTTTATCGTCGTCTAATAAATCGCCCTCTCGAAACTTTGGCCTGCGCCTTACTTTTTGAACATCATTCGAGCCCGCCATACGAACTATCGAACCCAATAGGCTCGGTTTAGTTGAGCATTCGAGTTGAAGGAATTATCTTCACCGCGCCGTGAACTGGATTGGATGTGCGAAATGACTAAAGCGTGAAGATTAGTTGCTGTAGGACCTGGTGGATAGGATTATCTATTCTGCGCCTGATATGAAGTGATATGAAGTGATATTTGCCAATAGACTTTGTAGAGGTAATAACTGTGCGGGTGGGTTATGAATATGAATAAGAGTAAGGTGTAAATGTAGATAGATACCGATATCAATAAAATAAAATATGAATAAGGTTAAAGTTTGCTTTTATTAATATGAATTAAGGTTATTATCATGTTGCTATATAAGGCTAGGTTACGTAAGCGACGATAAGGTTAGGTTATTGTAGATATCTCAAATCATCTTACACACTTTCATATATGCATGTTGGTACAGAGAGAGACGACTCGAGATGAAGATAAATCTCTCATTACATAGGTATACATACCTTCTAAGTTCTAATCATGAAGATAAATCTTTTTGAACGGGCGGCAGAAGATCATGTTGAGGTATCACTTCGGATCCCCCTTCACCTGTTGCATCTAATCCTACCCCCATGCCAGCCATATCCTTGGGGAGGACAACACCTCCCAGCCCACCTCGTCCTATTTCATCCCCGGCCTCCTCCACGGGCTCGGGACTAGCGACCAAAGGTTGCTTTCCAAGGAACTTGGCGATCTCCCTTGGATCGCTTCCTTTGCCCGTCGGACTCCTAATTTGACTCTTATATGAACTTGCGCCTTTCCCAACAATCTTCTCCGTCCAATTCCATCCAGAACTCGTGGGCTTATTCTCACCTTCTTCACTATCATCCGCGCTATCCATCCAGTCCCTGTCGCTCCACCCGGCACTCTCATATCCATCTTGTGATTTTCTCAACCAGAGTGAACTATTCAACGATGCCGGTCGTCGCTTTGAGGACGAAGTGGAAGGTCCAAGTGCAGAAACTGAATCTTGGGCTTCTCTAGCTTCAGAATTGCTACGGTCATGCCGCGTGATATGTTGAGGAATCTCGTTCTTCTTATCCAAATTCCCTTGATCAACTAAAGAGTTCACTTCTTGTCCTTCGGACCCTGGAGCCTCCCCAGCAGCTTTAGCTCTCTCTTCTCCACCAGTATCTTGATCTTTTCTTCTTGCAATGGCAGCATCGGAGAAATGAGTATCGCAAAGATGTTTCACTACTGGCCACCCATATGCATTTGCAAACATCCTTCGGACAATCATATTGTTATGTGCATCAGGCTCCAAACTCACAAGGACCTTTCGCCAACTGAGATCCCGATGATACGCTCTTGCAATCTTCTCTTCGACTTTCATTGCCGAGGTATCGACAACGGCCTTGGGTGGGCGATAGGGGTCACTACTTTTAGGGCCATTATAATCGAAAGCCGAAAGTTCACTATCGGGATGAGAGGCAAGTTTTGGAAGAGTAGTTTCGGAAACAGAAGAGTTTCTCCTTCGCAGTGTAGTAGATCGTTTTTTCAATGGGGGCGGTGGGATATCCGAAGGATGATATACACGGTCATGAAATATTGTTCGAGCGCGTGAGCTGGGGTCGATCAAGAATTCTGTGGATGGAAGAGGTGGTTTCAGAAGATCACCTGCGGATTCAAAAAATGTTGTCTTGGGGGGTGCTGAGAGAATATTTGTATCATTGGATTCGGTATCTCCTGTCGAAACGTTTGGGCGGCCTTCGGGGGATGGTGAAGGCAAAGATGATTTTGAAGATTCGCTATCATTGTTGATTTTAATGGTCTGACTACGTTTATATATTTTTGTATGTTTGGGTTGATGAGCATGTAATTTTGGAGAAGGACTTGAACGAAAGAATCCGAAGAAATTTGCGAGCGATCCATTGTTGTTGGATGGGAAGGAAGTTGACGCTGGACTATCAATCTCGCTACTGTTCCTACCTTCTATAGAAGAAATAGCAGAATGCCCAGATACATCCAGGTTCTTTATGTTTCGTCTATTATCATCCATAACATTTGCTGGAGGTTGCGGTGCTTCTGTTTCATGGCCTTGCAGTTTAGGGGAAACACTCCCGCCAATATCATCCATATCACTAACCTCTTCATTCGACCAAGGCACTTTTTTCCTTGCAGGAGAAACAGAATTTGCCCCGGTAAGTTCTGCCCAGCTCCATTCTGCCATAGTACCAACGAGACCGTTTTCCCTTCTGGCCTTCTCAACCCTACCTAAACTTTGCCAATCTAGAAAGAGTAAACAACTAGTCCTCAGAGGCACAATCCCATCATTGACAACATTCGAATATACTGTGCGGTTTCGAAACTTCTTGAGAACGGTATGAGCCGGCCCAGTTGGGAGAATTTGTAAAAGAGGCTTTGCTTCTGGGGCAGATTCACCATCTAGTTTCTTGTGGGCACTTTCTCCAATATTCCCAACAAGTGCACCCCATCCACTTCTTGCAATTGTAGGTGCGCGCCATGTCAATCCAAGATCTTGACCTGTGCGACCGACTAATCCAAAATCCAACGCAAATTTCACATATAAAGGATTCTCATTGCTAAGACCTAGGAATGGTGAAGCCAGTGCAATGAAGTTGATTGGTTTGATGATGTCGAAAAATTGAGGTGAATGCTTTTGGATGTATGCAATGGCATATGTTTGTACCAATCCACCCAGAGAATGAGCGATAAAACTAATACTTGTGAAATGGTAAGGGAGATCGACATCTTGAGTGTCCTTGATAATGTCGCTGTTCTTGTGCACTGGTTTACCGGCATCGTCCATCAGATTTGACGAATCAGGCTTTATAGCATGAGAAAGAGCTTCAGCTGCTGATTTCTTGAGACTCGGTCGAAATGGCTGATCAGGATATGTCATCGTGAGGATATATTTTGCGAGTCTTTTTCCGAGGTATTTTATCCCTCTTTCTGTACGAACAGCATTTCCCGAAAATCCTCGTACAATTACTTCTTCCTCATCTTCAGAGTCGTCATCTGTTTCTTCCTGCTCCTTGGGATGGTCTTCTGTGCTCGCATCTCCTGGCATCCCATCTGCCGAGCCTCGTTGCCTCTCGACTTGTGCAGCTGCCCTCTTTTGCTTCTCATCTTGTTTCTTTTTTATCCTTCGGGCCTTGGCATCTATCTTGGCCTGCTTCGCCGTCGCATCTATGCTCTCCTTCAAAAATAACATATCCGCCCCAAGGTTGCTGTGTAATCCATGTGTCAAAACCACCAGATGTACATTTTTCCTTCGCTCCTTCTGGGGCTTCTCCTCCATCTGACCTTTTCCCGTGGCATCTTGGACTGGCGCATCCTTGTTCTTCTCCTTGGACCTGTGCTCCTCCGCTATCTCGTCCCTCCCATCCAACTTCGGTGTATTCCATAAACTTGCCGTATCATCCACCTTCACTCGTATCGCCCTGGAATAAACACCCCTCGATAACGCTGCATGGTGACCATCCTTCGCCCCCTGACTCTGTTGGTGATCATGTACTTGTCCAGGTACTGGTGCTACCCCTCCTAGCATCGATCCAGCAAATCCCAATGATAAACTCTTCTCGTCCCGACCAAGCAGAATCTCATAATGAACCGCCGCAGAGTTTGAAAATACCACCTGCGACGTAACCTCAATGATCCAAGTAACACTTTTCACATCCGAGTCATCTCTGCCAGGTGATTTCCCATCTCGGTTTGCACTTCCTGCCGTCTTCCGCACATCTTCCGGGACAACCAGTTCTGTTGCGAAAGAGCCTCCTGCTTTTAAATTTGGCTCGAATTCAGGCACACCATCCCTTCGAGGGTTTTCGAATTTTACATTCGGATTAAAGGTAGAAGGATAAGCCGCTGCGTATAGGGTATAAGGGCCGTGAACAAAAGCAGCTCGAAGTGCTATGGCAGAGGTATTCTTAATCTTTAAATGGAGTCTCGCGGGAGAAGGAAGAATCCGATCGTGTGCCGGCGTATATGTAACTGTATACCGAATGATCTCTCCTATCTTGACACTTCCAGCTTGGTATAAAAGTAACATGTTGTTGATTTATGATGAACTCGTGAAAGGGGAAGGGAAGAGGGGGAAGGGAAGTGAAGCAGTAGAATGCTAATTAATTGGATAGATAATTAGATGACATTTGATTGATTAAATTGTGAAATATAAACTATAAATTCAGGAGTAAATTTCAATTTCATATTCATCTATAAGAATATATGTATGAATATATATATATATATATATAATTACATATAATTAATAGAAATAATTAAAAGGGAAAACATGAGGTCAGATGGACGTCCATCCGAGCTCCAACTCCCGATTACTAGTATATGAATTTAACTTTATTAAAAAAAAGCTATAAATATTATTCTTTTACAAAATATATATAAAGAAATCGAAATGTTTATATGAGTAATTTTAATATACACAAAAACAGTAATTCATTTTTATTTAAATATAATCATTATAAGAATTTACTTTTGTTGACCATGAGTGAACTCTCAGATATACGTGCGAGTAAACCCTACTCGCTAATACACGTATCTCTCCTTTCTACGCCCATGGCCATTACTATATATATTCACTATTGCTTTTGGTTTTCCTATCTTTCGACAAAGCTCACCACATACCTGATTTCGTTTATAGTATGAATCCAGATAGAGGTCATCGTTTGTCAGATGCCAGAAATATAGCTCTGATTACAAATAGGCTAATCTTACTCAGGATCGGAACGCATCTCATCTTATGATCTTCTCTCCATTCAGAGGCAATCAGATCTCCACGTTATGGTGATGCTGCTGAGGAAGAACCCTATCCCCCCTCACATCCCTCGGTTCAAAATCCAAGATCCCAAACGCAAACTTCGCCAGATCCACCCCAACCCTATCTACCACCCAACTAGCCATCATATCCATGCCCGCACATGCACCACCCGCGGTCCAAATATTCCCATCAACAACCCATTGCGCACCTGTGGTCCAGTTGACATTTGGATGGTGCTTCTGAGCATAGTCGAAGAAAGAGTGATTCATCGTTGCGCTCTTCCCATCCAGGATTCCCGTCTGCGCAACCGTTATCGCACCAGTACACGTTGCGAAGAGGCCCTTTCCAGCTTCGACATGGGCGCGGATGAAGGTTTTGAAGGACTTGGAGAGACAATAGCTTAGATCTGGGCCACCGACGATGAGGTAATCGAGGGGTGGACAATTTTCAAAGGTGCTTGTTGGTACCACCTTGAATCCAGCGGTGAGTTCAACGGGCTCCTATCTATGGTATTAGTTGATCCTCGTCAATTGTGCTTAGGATTTCACCCTTTGATTATCTTACCATGGTTTCGTTAATGTGGAAGAAATTAATATCAATGGCCTGCTCGAGGTAGTGATCAATCTCCGGTGCGTCAGGAGATCGGCAAGCCTCCATCATTACTTTGGACTAAACTTTCCATCAGCTTAAAACTACACAAAGGGATTGGGGCAGTTTAGACTTACACATGCGCTCAGAACATCCAAAGGCATAGCAACATCAATAGTTTGATAGGGAATCATTAGAACACCAAAGTTGATGGGAGCCATAATGATGGTGTTAAATTACTGTTGGTGAAAATTGTGATGTGATCAGATTATCCAATGACCATGAATCTTCGACTCGAAAATATTGCGAAGGTACAGAATCCGATTGCTGGATGACTCTTCTTGAACAATGCAATATAGAGGATTTATCTCGGAATAAGTAATAAAACGAAATGTAGCACAATGGATATCCATGGGGGATTTCCGGATATACATGAGGATATAGCGAAGTCAATCAACATCCCTTCCGACGGGCACCATCCCGAGTCGATTAACATGTAAGCTCTTCATGTAAATGATTATAATTTCCACGGGAAGATCATCTTAGCTCCTTTTTATGAGCTTTCTCCAGCCACATCCGCGGATACTGTTTACTTCTTGGTGCAACAGTGTTGGTGTTTTTTTTTCGCTTGCTCGCTCGCTCACTTAAGATAGCCGTTACGAGTTTAGCTTATAAAATGAATCTACCTGAAATAGTTCTATCATTGCGTTACTTACTTCGTTAATATGTTTGCCCTTCAAATTCTGTGCTTCCATTTCTCTGGACTCTTCAAGTCAAAACGGGAATTTTCTACGACTACATGGGAACATACCTCTGTCTCGTGCGCTCCTTTTTGTCGTCGGACGGCTCTACATGCTACTAAAACCACCACCAGAAGTTTGATTTTATCTCAACCTGCTCTTCGTGCATTCTGCCGCAAACTTTTGCCACATCCTCGACAGTAAAGAGATTTTGTGATTGCTCCCTTCTAACCACCCGGGTAGGAGGAAGATGGGGTTATCCCATCAAGACTGGAGAAACCAATTTAAAATAGTTTTTGAATAATTAACAAGATGGATTAACCTTAGGTCAGAAACATACACTTGTAACACCAAACTGCTCAGTAGCAATCTCACCAATAGGGTTTCTGCAACTGAGACCGCGAGCACTAGGGGTGAGTCTGTTTGTATTTCCAAGTGGATTGCCCAACAATATATGGAGAGATGGTGTTAATACTGTCGATCGATGGACAGTGGAAGCTGGAGAAGTACAAGAGGTATGGAATGTAGGTGAATTTGGCACCAGGATATCAGGACAACGATGGGCATCATGTTAACATGGAACACGATGGAAGGACAAGGCAATGATGTATGCAGATAAACGTGGATTGATTGTGGCTTCGCCAAACATGTCAAGTAAGACAATCCCCCTCAAATACCATTCGCAATATCTAAAAGTTGTTGTCAAACAGGGGACGTCATGTCATCTAATATACTATTGGGTGCCTCATCTCAATTGAATCTTGCATACTATGACACTTTGATTTCCATGAGGGAAATGTGTGGCATCCTCGAGGTAGAAGATCAGTATACTTCTCGTGCCATTGTAATCAAGGAAAAGATTCTGGAGAACTTTTGGCATCAAGAAACGGGGAATTTGCGTCGGAGTCACCGCACCCCGCCGGCAACGAGGTCACACGAAGTTAATGTATACGGAAGAATTGTTCGTATCATACCTCATGATGGAATCTCGAACCAGTTCTTGGAGCTTTCAAAAAGAGGATAACTTGCGCGGGTGATTCAGGATTCACAGAGTTTGAAGGATGTAGAAGTTGTGAGCCCTTAAACTTGTAGAATGATCACAGAAGCATTTTTTTAGGCCGGAAAAGGACTTGATGGTGGAGAATTGGTAGAAAGAGTATGGGGTTCTATGGCAGATATAGAAAATTCAGAATACTGAGGGTATTGAAAGGAGATGAAGCTAAACAGGCAATCAACTTCCGCTGCTACGTCAATGATGCAAGTATGATCTACATGGCTCGTTTCTATTCCCCCGAAATATCTGGCGGGAGTTGAGCCATTAAATCCAGGCTGGTCTTGGTGGAAAGTGTATTCTGTACTAGCAGGACTTTCATTTGTGGATGTGACGGACGAGCCAAATCTCTTTCTATCACTGACACATAGGCTATTCACGGAGTGGGATAAAGGCCAAGTTATTGGCATGCACTTCGTTGAATATAGGCCTGTTGAAGTGTTTCAATAAAGCGCTGGCGTATATATCTCATTATCTTCGTTCCGAGGCACTAGCCCTCGATTTTCATGTATATAAGCCTATCGAGAACCTCTGTACAGTAGCTCACGACTTGTAGATTCTAAAAATCAATCATAGATTTATCTACACTCTTTTGGTCACAGTGGATTATCGACTTTCAACGCCAGTGGAAGAACTCTCCGTGGCTATTTATACATACGAGCCAATTAGCATAGGAGAACCCACAGTATATGTTCCGAAAGTAACAGTGAGAGAATTGTATCCACAGAAAAGTTGGATTTTTTGGCATCTGATGTATGTGCGGAACATCTGGAGAAGAAAGTTGTTATAGGGCAGAATGAAGAGTAACTTTGAGACTTTGTGTATCGAGACAAGATAGACAATCGGTACCGATCAGGCAGAGTGTAAGACAGCTAGCCTGGGAGGATTATAAGACTGAAGTACTAGAGCAAGAACCGAAAAGTCCATTTTGCATAAAGCGACTTGGGAGAAAGGTGCTAGGCTTGCGCAGGTAGAGAGAAAATATTCCAGCATGGTGACTTCTATGCATCATGAATTGTCAAAATGCCCTGTATACTAACAAGTCAAGTAATAACGATAATCACCCATTGAAAGCAAGTAATGGATGGCATGGTGTAAATTCGTAGGATTTGGTATAATAGGGTATAACCTGAATCTATGCATGGCCACTGGCACGATTCATCGGGCCCCAGTTCTCTCGAGGATTAACTTGGTATCTCACTATCTTCTTTGTATCTTTTTCCATTCCCAGTTTTTCATCAAACACTATCTCGAGCTTTTTATTCTCGGCAGATGATGTGCCTTTCTCATTTGCGTCATCACTAGTCTCCTTCGAATCTGACTCCTGGGTTGACAACTCCTTTGTGTCCAAGCCCATGATATACCACCCGGCGGTATTTTTCTTGATGGCACCTTCTTTTGGTGGATATTTTTGTCGCGCCCACTCTCTCATAATCTCCCAAATGATATCCCAAGGAGCATCGGTCTTGATACTACCACCCTTTGTGTGACTCCTAGTAACTCTATAACCGAGATGCCGTAAAGCTCCTCGGAGGGCATTCTCGTGGGGCGTGACGCAATGGATTACTTTGGCGAGCATTGATGGTATGAAGAAGAATGGATAATGGTCAACAACTGCAGGATCGTATTTACCAGTCTTTGATGAGGCGGTTGGGGAGTCCGACATGTCTTCTAGGGAAGGCAGATTCTCTTCAAGGGCCAATGTGAGCATTCCTTCGATCCTAGCTGTTGTATGATATGTATCCTTGGATACGTTGGGAAGATCATCTAATATTCTCTGAACAAACTCAGGTGAATGAAGTGGTCCACCCCACATAGGTCCAGCAAGATGAGGTTTCATGCCGCAATGGGAGCAGTTCTCACCTGCGGACGGTCCCATAGCGTAGACATGCTTCCAATAATGACCCTTGCCGCTTTTGTTGGGTACGAGCTTGTTCTTTCCAACCATCTGAGTCGTCCATGCCCCGCAACCAGAATCACAATTATAAACCATCATGGTTTTTCCGGCCAGAAATTTTACATCAGAGGGAGACTTGTATATTCTAACAAATACTCGTGCGTAGAAATCAATCGAGAGAGATAGAAGTGGCTCCATTGCCAGGCCATATCGAGCGGCGGATGTAGCGATTGAATGCAGAATAAGTCGTAGGCCACCTTCATGACTATGCTGGCCTTTGACTGAGACTCCTCCATAAAGAGAGTATGCCTTTTCGGGGTATCCATTTGAAGCCCATACACCGGCATCAGTACAAGTAACGCACAGAAGCCCTCCATCATCTCTGACAGCTTGTACTGCTGCATCCAAAAATGGTGCTGCTGTGCCATAAGGGTCCAGATCAATTACGTCGTACTTTCTGCTGCCACTTCCATCTTTACAATCATGACCTATAAGGCTGTACATATATGTCAGTGCATTTCCGGTGACAGCCTTGATCTTTCCTTCGAGCTTATTGTGCTTCACATTGAGTTCAATAGTCTTCGTAGCTGCAGGTAAAAGGTCATTTGCGGTGATCGACGTCGCAAATGGAATTTCTTGAGCATATCTCAGAGCTCTGAGTCCTGTGGCAGACAATGCATCGAGAATCTTGAATCTCGGATTGATTGGATTCGCGGATTTCGTAGACTCTTGGTCTTCTTTAGTTTGGGATACTTCGGTCGTCTCCGTTGTTGCATGAGTGTGTGATTCCCCATTGGCCGTTGGGATGGTCAAGTCAACCGCATCATTGTGAGTGTTTGATATGTCTTCTTTAGCCTCTATTTCCTTGTCGATACTGGAATTCTCTGGTTTTGCGACGGCCATTGGGAGCTCTACAGCTTCTCCTGAACTCTCTAGTTTGCCAGCTTTTCTCGGTCCATCATGTCCTTCCTCATTAGCTCTCTTCCTTTTCTTCTCTTTCTTGGCAGCATTCTTTTGCCTCTCCCTTTCAATTATTCTCCTCTTTCCTTCCAAGATGCTTTCGCCATACGCCTTGATCGCGAGGACGCTCAAATCTCGATTGAATTGTTGGATTGGGTTGTAGAAAACAGACTGTACTTGGTTTTGTCCTTTAGGAGTCGTCTGCGGTACCTTCGATCCTTCTGCGGGTATCAGAATGTGTGCGAGACCTTCTCTGATTGTAGTATATTCTTTGCCATTGTGGAGAATATGCTGATCAGCAGCGGGGACGATTGTTATATCAGGCAGTGTTGTATTCATGGTGGAGGTTGAATATAATCTATAAAAAGAGATCACCTGTCGCAGAGAGACAGCCTGCAACTTAACTCGACTTCTTGTGAAGTAATTGATAGAAGCAGAAAACGATCGCATATGTTGTTCCTGTTGATAGAATAAAATTATCAAGAACAAAAATCAAAGTTCTGCCATTGGGCGGGGCCATGGCGGTCAACAGGCTAGGACTAGCTTCATTTTAGCTATCGAACAAGTTTCTCTACCACTATCATTCCCTTTCTTCACACAATTTACACTTGACCTCAAACGCAGTGGTAGTATAACAAGACTTGTAAAGGGATTTCCTATTGTATGAGTTGCTGAGGCAAGTCATTGGAAACGCTGGCCTTGGGCTTGTGAGACCTACTGCCAGCAGGTGTGCCTGATACATATGCTGCTCGACCAGCATACGGCCATGTCCTTATCTCTCTACACTCATCCACCGTGATCACAGGGGACAGCTGCGAAAAGAGCAGACTCAGAGTCAGTAGTGTCTAACTCAAGAAGAGAAGGTTCTTTGCCAAGTCTTTGCTGCTAACATTTGACTTTGAAAAAGATGCGTTGCGCTTTTTGAGAGTTTGAGAATTAAACATATCTGCTACTAGTGTTGCTCTACTTCTGATGCCATCTCCAAGTCTTGCAAGCCTGCTTTGAATTCATTTGATTCTCCTTTATGTGTTTGGGTTTTTTTCCAGATGTGTGTAAGGGTTGAAACCGCTCGGGCTGTGGCTGCCAAGCATACCTCGCCGAACACGGACTTCTACGGCAACGTTTAAGAGGGTGTGTAGTTGCTACCGTTTTCATTTTGCTTGAGGTGTTGGGATGTGTGAATGAATGTTAGAGAGTTGAGGGGAGTTGGGGAATCTGGATGAGACATCAGAAGGGGGTGATAAAATGGATATGGCTACCCAGCTATCTAGTCCTTCCCCCTTTTCTTCCCTCTTCTTCGTTACATATCATATCACTCGTATGGATGAAAAGCATGTTCCTGATCTAGACCGTGGTTCCAATAAGTAAAATAGCATTCCAGTGTCATCTGCCTCGTCAAATAATACACACAAGGTCTTTGCCATCTTTCTTTTCAATCACGACTACAGAGAAGTCAAGACACCATATTTTGCGGCTAAGATTTCTTTCCTCTATTTAATCGCCAAGAGCAAAGCCCTTGCCAAAGAAACAATCTCGTGCCAGCCATCACTATCCTTTTGTAGCGCTTCAGCTTTATCCTTAAAGAATGTTTCAACCTCAAGCCGCCTGTCCCTGTCCGTGTTCCCTTTTGCGATTGCTTTGAAAGCCCTTTTCATCGCGTCAATATTTTTGATATCCTTTAGTGATTTCTCGTTAATACCATCAGACTGATCGCTTTTCTTCTCATACCAGTGATATATCGCCGCCAACCGAACACAGTGTATAATGAGTCCAGCGAATCCGGCTGCTAATGCGGTAGCAACGGATGATCCGGTCTTGGGAATGTCGTCTTCTGCTTTAATAGAGTCGCCGCTCAAAAGCTTGACATTATCACCAGGAAGGATAAAATCCACGAGCTGGGCATTGCCCAACCAGTTGTAGGCCGACCCATCGGCTTTAGCGGCGCCAATTCTGAATATTTGATTTTCGGTTTTGGAATCCCCGAATGGATAGTATGTGCTGAGTTGATCTTTGCTGGCATGGCCAATATCAGGGGCAGAGCAAAATACGAGAATGTTCTTTCTCGTAGCCTCTGCAATTGCTAACGAAAAGCGGTCGATATGTTCCTTATTATTCCCTTTCTGCACCGTCCATGAAATGGAAATAATATCGAAACCACGTTTTACCGCGAACTCGACGGCCTTGGCCAAGATAATTAGATGATGCATGCCAACTTTATAGTGATCTACTCACATCGGCGGCGCTTTCAGTGAAGCTAGCTGATCCACTTCCTCCTCGTATGAGATTCAATTTGCAAACGTATATCTTCACGTGTGGGCAAACGCGTCCTATCATGTAGGCCACTAAACGTAAGATGTTAGCAACTCCATTGTGTGGTGGTATAATCATAAGAGCGATGATAGTGGGATAAAAGAGCATCATACTGTAGGTGCCGTGTCCTGTCGTCAAGCCATGAAACGGTACTGGCGCAGCTTTACCAGTGTCAAGGCTCCTCCCCCCGTTCAACTTGTCCGCGATGGCTTTATACATGAAATCGGCACCATCGTCTATTAGTGCCACCTGAACATCTTTACGCAAAGCCTCAGGTAGTTTCTTGTCTTTTAAATAATGCTGACCTTGATCCGGCTTTGCTTGTTCCCCGGGAGATAGCTTTTGTGGGGTGTTCAGTTTGCAAATGGCTTTAACAAATGAGTCCATGACCGTCAACTATTGGTGAGGGTCAATCTGCGTCTGACCATCAATTTTCGAATATACCAGATGCATTCCGTATCCTTCAGATGTCGCGTTGCTATCGGCGGCATTGTAAATTAGATCCATGACTGATATCGCTCGCGGTCTTCCTACAACATCGATTCGTCTTCGGAATTCACTATAATTTGGAATTCGATTTAGAGGATTTTCAGGACCCAGTCCCCAGGACATAATTCATCTCTGGCGCAAAAACTTGTTATCATATAACGGTGATATATTTTGGGTGCTTGAAGATATTGATTCAGTCGTAGAAACGCTTCAAAGACTGTTCAATTTGCTTGGGGTTTTGGGAGCTTCTTCTGAGCCACGACTTAAAGTGATCATTGTAACCCGAAGTCAGGTAACAATTCAGGTTGATTCTCTTCCTTCTGAGATAATCACGATCAAAGAGGGGCAGAATTCTTGCCGACTAAAGGAGAGTTTCCATCTCCAAAGAGCTCAGTGTGAGCCAGAATTGCAAGGTCCTGAAACCACGAGCTTGGCCAAATGGGGTGACCCCGAACCGACCATTTCTGGAAAGGACAATTTAATAGTATCTGATGAGGATACTGAGTTACTGAAGCTCGTCTTACAACGACCGCAGCTCTATACTTGCCAGTCTATCATTAAGCGACGGTTGAGTCAATGTCAGGAGCCAGCTGCGCGCAAAGCCAATCTACACTGGCTGCGCTCCTTTGATTCGAAGCTGGCGTCATTTGAGATAGAAAGAATAGTCTCAAACAGCTTTTTATTGAGCCAGGAGGAAAATCCAAGCGCAACTTTCAAGCGAATAATGAACAGCTTGAAGTTCAAGGATACAGCGGTCCGAATTCTCGAACTTCTGCTGCATTCATTCCGGTCTCTGACAGCTGGCGAGCTATCAGACCTCATAATAAGCAGGTCTGTCTGCGATACATGGAATAATACTTTATGGACAGATATATTGGACGAAAGCGGGCTTTTTCCTGTTGTATTGGTGATTTCACACGATCAAGTCCAGTTTTCTCGCGAGTGCTTTCGCCAGCTCGCATCCTCGCATATATATGATGCACATATAGGCCACCTGGGCGAACGAACAAAAGCTCTAGCGCAATCTCGGGTTTCAATAATGTGTGCTGAGCATATCCGATGAGCTAATATGATCAGGCTGGATGAGTTTATAAGGGACGATCAACATCTCCAGCGACACCCTGGATTTCTATCATATGCTGCTAGATACTGGCCGAATCATAGCGAGTTGGCGGGGAACTCAATCTCACCAGAAACTGAACCATTCAAAAACCTTTTAAACCAGCATTTAATCCTTGTATATTGGATCAATGCGTATAGAGACAACCTGGAGCCCCTCAAAGTAGGGCCGGACAACGTATCGCTTGTTAGTGCTCTATCAATATTTGCAGAGCATGGATTAGGGTACATGTTGAGAAGGGCTATATCATATTACCGAAACATGCGCAATTTCTCAAAGGAGTGTCTATTTGCTCTTGAATTGGCCGCTAGAAATGGCCAGATTCAGGCCATTCAGAGTTTGTTGACGTTGAATTTCGATAAATACGCTACATTCGATACAGCTATCGCCCTATTAATCGGCTGGCAGTATACAGATGCAGCTATTGCCCTCATAAAAGATGCGTACAATGTGCCAGGGCGGCTTATAAATCCATCGAGAGCGCTTAGTCGGGCGATATTGATGGGGATGAGTGAAGTCGTCGCCTTGCTCATTTCTCTTATGGCGGGTAAAGATCAACATTATGAAGGTATTGATATTTTTAAACTGGCGGGCATTTCTGGACGAGTTGAAATCGTAAAAATCCTGACTGATAAGAGATCAGAGCTTCAGCTCATGGACGGACAAGAGCAAGATATGGTTACATGTTATCATCAGGCGCTTAAACATGGCCATCATGAGCTTTTAAAATACCTGATTGATTGGAAGTTCGGACACTTGATCACACCTCCTAATCCCCAACAGCTAAAGGACGAAGACGAGCAAGATACCAAGTCAAGACATAGTGACAAATCCATTAAAGTCTTTCGGAACTTGATGGAGAGAGCGGCTAGGCTCGGGCATCTTAAGATTCTGGAAAGTCTGCTTATGATCGCTGAGAGCGAAGATAAAGAGTATAGGGATTTTCTGGTCCAACTGATTGTAATTTCGGTCGCCCAACGACGAGAAAAATGTTTTGAACTTTTGAACCAAGCTCTTTCAAAACTAAACCAACCAGACGAAAGCGGATACGGATTTGATACCTTCGAACTGATGACAATAGCAGTTCAAAATGCTGGATCTCCACTGGCCGATCGATACATTAAAGTTCGAATTTCTCTTCCGAATTGGAATAAAAAGTATGGAAGAGAATGATTATGATTCGCCGGATCTTCTCGAGCTTCTTCTCGATAATGGCACGGCGGTCTCTAACCATCAGATTTTACGAGATTCCCTTGCAAAAGCCCTTGGCCAAGCCATTTTGACTGGTCGCGAGACAGTGGTGCGATGGCTGATTCAAAACGGAACTCCCCTTGATTCAGCGTCTTTACCTGGTTCTTTTGAATACTCATCGGTAACCCCGCTCTTCCGCGCCGCCTATTCAGGTAAATCAGGCCTAGCAAAACTGTTGCTTGAAGCTGAAGCAGATCCAAATGCCGATTCGGGCGATCAGAGAGGGTGGAAAGCACTTCACGCCGCATATGATTCTGTGGAAATGACCGGACTGTTAATTGCCTTTAATGCAGGCATCAATCAAAAGACTAAGGATGGCAAGACCCCGCTTTTCTTGGCTTTAGAGAGTGGCTTCTTTGAGACCGCGAAAGAGCTACTGAAGCATAAGCCCGAGTTGAACATTTTAGTTAAAGAAGATACCGAGCTTTCGCTGGTTCTTGAATCATCAGCAGACCAAGCTGGTGATATTTTCAATACGCTTCTCGATGCAGGTGCAGATCCTTTTCTTCATAGCACGGCAAATGTAAACCATCCATTCCTGTATTTGTGCGTGAGATTGTCTAAATTAGCGGCCCTGAAACGACTTTTGCTGCTCAACTTCTCATTAGAAGATGATGAAGCAAAAGAAACGGCACTCAATTCTATTAGCAGGGCTACAGAAACATCAGTCATAAATCTCCTTGTTAAACGAGGAGCCTCTATACTTACTAGAAAGTGGTGCTGATGTCAACGAAGCAACCGATGGTGTCTTTGGAACACCGTTCCAGGCCGCTTTGTTTCGTGAGACAAAAGATATCACTATCATCAAATGTCTTCTTGAGCATGAGAAATTTAATCCCAACCAGAAGAACCCATGGTGGGGTTGTAATCTTAACTTGGCTTGTCTCTTGGCGGATTTAGAAGTTATCGATAAATTACTTGAGCTTAACGCTGCAGTTGAAGTTAAAGATCATATGGGTCGATCTCCTATCCATTTTGCGCTTTACCGCACAGTTGAGCATATTGAACGCATCAGTAAAGCTTATCATAAGGATGTTGATCCCCTTGCTGCCAAAGACTATATGGGACGGAATGCACTCCACTTCGCAGTGCTAAGTGGCAGGTTGGATGTTGTTGAGCACGTCCTGGAGAGCCACGGTGAATTCGCGAACGAAGTCGATATCGACGGCTGGACACCACTGCTTTGGGCTATCAGAGATTGTGCTTTATGGAATACGGAAAATTGCCAGAAAGATACGATTATTAAGAAACTTCTTGAAAAAGGCGCAAGCCTTCTTGTCATAGGAAAAGGCTCAGATCGAGACTGGACCCCATGCAAGCTTGCGAAGTATTATGGTTTGGGAAATGAGATGGAGGGCTTATTGACACCTACTGCAGCGGATATCGATAGCAGCGCAGACAAGGAAGTACGGGAGAAGTTACTTAACCAAGAGGATGGATTTAAAAAGGGACGGACCGTGGATGGTGCGTACTGCGACGCGTGCCTAATGGCAAGTACCTCATCTCTTGCTATTGTTGTTTTTCAGGCCAATGGTCACTAACCTTTACGGCTTTCAATTAAGTAGGCTATATTGGGTTTGTTCTTTCAATGTGAGGTTTGTCCCTCCGCGCTTTGCCTCTGCTTCAAGTGTTTTCGATCGAAAACCGATATTCATAACTTCAACCATGAATTTCGTGAATACCGGTGGGCTGAGGATGACTTCGACGAATCAGATCCCGCAGAGGTACAGTCGCTACAAGACTCGCCATCCATCTAGACGCATGTCCGACAGTTATATTGGCGAGGGAGATGAAATTTTAGATAATGGGGATGAAGCTAGCGAGGGCGTCGTAAGTAGTAGTGACGGAAATTCACAGGAGTAAAGGCTAGTTTGGATCAAAAATTCCGTTAAATAATCTGTTTTATAATAAGAGCGGATTCTGCTCTTTTTTTAATCCAATACAAAAGCGTGGATTTTCAAAAAAACAGATTATTTGTCCAAAGATTTTAAAATCTGTTAAGTAATGTGTCACGGGGTAATAGGGGCCACGATCACATGGTTTGGCTCAGCGCTGAAGAAAAGTTACATTGCATATCGCCATCCAATGAATCGAGAATTCTGATACACCAACATGAATATACCAATATCTTTCTTCAGAGCAATACTTCTCCGGCCTCAGAAATCCCCAGCACGCTCATTATTCCCCAGAAGGTTGTACGTACCGAAAAGTTTGGTCTATTCCACTTGAACCCAGAGCCCACATCTCCGAGGGAAGGAGCAGCATTTAGTGGTGATATCCGCTTAGTTCGAAAGCTGTTGGGCATTGGTGCGGAAGTTAATCAGGAAGGAAATTTTGGAAGTACTCCTTTGAAAGCCGCGGCGAGGAAAGGTCATGCGAATATCGTTCGACTTCTCTTGGATGAGGGTGCCAATGTTGATCAATATGATGATTGATTACAATTGGACGGCTCTCCAAACCGCAACTTGGGCAGGCCAAATCGAAGTATTCCGAATAAGTTTGGAAAGGGGGGCGTCAGTCAATGCACAAGGTGGGAATTATGGGAGTGCCTTGCAATGTGCTGCAGAAGCTACATCTTTGCTTAACAATATCGGTGCAACTACGGAACTACTTGAACTGTTGTTAGACCACGGTGCTGATATTAACATGGGAGATGGGCCATGGGGAAGTCCATTCGCGGCAGCTGTCAAGGGGTTTGATTCTATAGAGTCCAACAATGGTGACATTGATCCCCGCATCCTTCTTCTACTCAGCAGAGGGGCTGATGTTAATCTACCACATGGAAAGAGTGGAAATGCCCTACTAACCGCAGCATCTCATGGGAATGTTAAGCTTATGAGCCTAATTCTGGATCGAGGGGCTGACATTAATGCATTGACCGACTATGGCGATACCGAACTGGCCATGGCATCAGATACCTTTTGGAAAGCATACCCAAACGCTGTGAAATTTCTCCTGGATAGAGGGGCTGATGTGAACTTGGACTTTTCGTCCGTAGGTTACTCTCGTAAAGGTCCCCCTATTCAGCGTGCTGCTAAGTGCGGACGATTGGAAATTGTACGGATGCTCTTGAATGCAGGCGCCGACCTAAATGCTGGTGCTGGACGAGCGGGTACTGCATTTTGTGCAGCAGCTGTAATGGACACATCGAAATTTGTCAACTGCTATTGAACTTGGGAGCTGATATTCATGCAGGAGGCATCAATGGCTCATGACTTCATGGTGCTGCAGAATGGGGACATGTAGAAATCCTTCGTTTGTTGCTAGCAAATAGGGCGCAAATCGACGATGACTGCGAGATGTGGGGAACGGCATTGCAGATGGCGGCGAGACAAGGGCGCCTCAACAGTTTCAATTTCTTACTGAGAGAAGGAGCAGACATACATCATATGGGGGGATACCACCACAACGTGCTACAAGCTTCCGCACATGGAGGAAATGTTGAAATGGTAGAACAGGGTCTCGATAGTGGTATAGATGTTAATATCAGGGGAGACCGAGACGTAGAAACAGCTATCTTGGCTGCAGTCCAACAGGGGCATGCTGAGGTTGTGAAGCTGTTATTGGATCGGGGGGGCGAGAGATCTCAATGAGGGATGAGAGAGGTGTTGAAGGTATTGAGGCAACACGGAATCAAGAAATCAAGCTAGACTATTGATAGCGAATTAGCATTCTTCAGTCTTTGATCATGTGACCCATGTCATGTGTACCCACCATACTTGGCACTTCCGAATCAAAAGGGAGAGGCATGCACTCGAGGATCTAGAGCTTTCTCACGCACCCTTATCGATCATGAATACGGAGAGGCTTGTGCGATCAACATCAATACCGATAAGAGCTTTAATGTCAACATTGATGAAACGCACATAGTGTCATGTATGCTTGGTGTTTATGATCTTGTCGGATATGCACTTGCTCTCAGCCACCCATCTAACAACGTTAACGCTGCGGACAACTAACTAACCCTCAGCTGGTGGCAGTGTTTCCAAAAATAGATAGGGCGTCTTATTAAGGTTGCCATGAAGAGTCCTGGGCCTATCAACACGGGCATAGACTAATCCACTGAGGCCCAGTTTCGGATTCAGTACAGAGACCTAATTAGCCCTTGTTACCTCTTGGTGACATTTCAATCTCAGCCAATCATCATTTATCCCTTCTCCAATTTTCCTTCACCCATTGTTTCCTTCGAGTTGTAAATGCGTTCCAGATGGGATTAGTTCTAGGAGGACTAGACTCCTATCAATCAGAACTGCTAATCCACTGCAATACAACTCGTCTTAGCACGGATTAGCCCTTGGCGTAGTATTGTAGATCCCGTCGAGGAATCATTTCCTATGAGATTGTTGATTAACTTTTCCAATTAAACCTAATGGGCCAAGTATAGCCCAACTCACCCGCTCACGCATTCTCTTACTTTTTGACTTGGCCGTGCCATTTTCTGTTCCCAAAATCCCTTCAATTCTTCAATTCTCCAATTCTCTTTGATATAATATAATCTAATCTCACCGAAACCCTCGTTAGACGTCGAGAACAGGAAGGCCGGCCAGTGTGCGAACTCTCGCTACAAAGATCCTTTCGTGAATCTTGACGCTGGGCCGTGTTTAGGGGGTCGAACCGTGTTGGAAAATGAGTGTAAGTCCAGTGTTTCAATCATTATCAGTCAAGTTTCAAGCTTCCTTAAAATATGTGTCAATCTGCTCTTTCTACAATCGGAATCACATCTTCAGATCTCACATTCATCTTTTCACACACAAAAATAATTCAATTACTCTGGAAGTAGTTCACTAATTAATATGGCACAGTACGGGTTAGTTCTTCACGTTACCCATTCCCCTGAACGCCCCCGATTCGACTCTTGCGAACTTCTCAGGACGAATACTCCAAGATCCAGACCCATGACGGCTTTGCTGACAATGGAGTAATAGAAACGGATATGGCGACGGTGGTAGAAACCCGTATGCTCAGCAACCTTCGCCAGGCTACGACAATGGAGCAGCGATGGGACGAGATTCATACGGTGGTAGGAACCCCTAAGCACCACACCAACCATCTGAACTCGATCATCCTATTAACACTCTAGCAGGACAAAATGTAGAGATGGCATCTCTCGCACAGAATGGAAGTGTACCCGGGCAACAAGCAGATCCAAACTTCATTCTCAACGCGTGTCGGGACATCGATTACCGAATTGAAGCAACTTCCTCGTTCATTACCAGGCTGCAGACACTGCGAAATAGAGTAGGAAGCGAGCTTGATCAAGCAACAATCGCCAGAGATCTCGCAAGCATTTCATCCGAGTCGAGTGTCGCATTCAAGAGTCTCATCAATGAAATTTCCAGCCTCAAGAGAATGCCCGAGTCGGGAAGTCCCAGGAACCAACCACAAATTGGTCGAGTGCAACGCAAACTCAAGGGAAATATGGACGCATACAAGGCAAAGGAGATGGATTTCGAACATGCAGTCCGAGACCAGATGAGACGAGAATATCGAATTGTCAACCCCGAAGCCACCGATGAAGATGTCAATGCTGCTGTACCCAATGCAGAGCCCCAGCAAATGTTCCAACAAGCTCTGATGACGAGCAACAGACAAGGACAAGCCAACACGACTTTGAATGCCGTGCGACAACGTAATGAGGCTATCAAGAAGATTGAGAGGGATATCATAGAAATTGCCGAACTATTCTCGGAGATGGAGAACTTGGTCGTACAACAAGAAGCGGCAGTGGTCAACATTGAGATGAAGGGCGAAGAAGTGGTGGAGAATATGGACAAGGGGGTTCAACAAATGGATACGGCGATTGCCAGTGCAAAATCAAGAAATAGAAAGAAGTGGTATTGCTTTGGAGTTTGTTGTATGTATCCCTTGCATTCCCCTTACCTGGGACTATCCCTTACCTCCACCTTGCACTTACTAACAAGCTTCACAGTCATCATCCTGGCCATTATTGCAATCGTCTTAGCTGTATACTTCACCAACCAAAAGAAAACCAGCACACCAACCCCGGCTAAGAGATCCATCCCCGAAGTTGGCGCAGTCACTCCAGGCGCCGGTTTTGCTACATCGGATAGGTTAGTTGTACCAGGCGCAGGCTTCACGGAATCGAAGAGAATGGTTCCCGGCGAGGACTTTGCGCCCATGGTGAGGAAGTGGAAGAAATTTATCGCATGAGGGGGGTCAAGTCAAAGAGTGAAATCATTTTTGTATCAAGGGCATGCCCAATTGCGCTTTCATGTTTCTTTTTATCTTTTCTGCGACTACTAGGCGACATGTTGCACTGAACTCATACAAGATGAGCTATGCATAATATTTGGGCGCATATGATGAATTTTCTCGGTCTCAAGGACCGAATAGTAGAGGAAGGAAAGGAGATTTTTGATCTTTCGATCACCAGCACTATCAGAGGTGCCACGATGCAAATTACTTTCTCTGTGTAGGAATAAAGGTCTATATGGGAGGTAAAATTATACCATAATTTCTCTAGTTGTAACTTTCTGTTACATTCATTGACTTTGTTTGAAATATGGGAAGTGAAGTTGTTTTTTGTTTGTTCTTTAGCTTTTAGCGTGGATTTAATACATATGCTAGCTCTTTCTAATGAAATTTGTTTGTTCTTCTGCAAATATCGACTTGATCTGATGTCTTTGTTGAGTTTCTGTTCTCGTGACTTTCTCCTTTCTTTTTTCTGATCTCATTCATTCAAACAGGTAATCTTCTTCTAATTCACTCGTTCATTTATTTCTCGCTAACCCTGGATTTGGAATCTGATTTCAATTTCTTGTATTCAATCGTGTTATATTATTTATCTATTTATCTATCTATCTATTCACGTATTTATTGAATCTAAAATCAATCTTATTTCATCTCCTCTCCTCTCCTCTCCTCTCATCACTTCATTGCCCGCGGGATACTATATCTATCTCTCTATCCATCCCCAACTTCCACTCCCGCCTCCCACCTCCCACCTCCCACCTCCCACCATCCAATCAAATACATACTGCATACACAACCGACCAATTCATTTCCATTTCTTCATTTCTTCATTCCACACTTGAACAGTTTATCTCTTACCCCGTTTCTATTCCTCATCCTCAACTTCTCCATCCCCTCTCCTCTATTCCCAACTTCCTCATCTCTTTATCCTTCTTCTATATGATACTTAACTATTCGCTATTCACCATCTATATACATATACACATACCCCCCCACACACATGCACACGAACACATCCATATATAAAAATAGATAAAAATAATGCAAGAAATCCCATAAATTCATTTGAAAAAGAAAAAGAAAAAAAGATTATAAGTAATGATACATGCTTCTTTAATATAGCCCTCTCTCTCTCTCTCTCTCTCTCTCTCTCCAGCTCCCCATTTCATCCCCTTCAAATATGCATATGCCAGATGTAGTACTACTTGAACTCTTCTCCACTGAAAACCTTGATGCCGCGTCTCGTGCCGTAATACACATACATACATACACTCCAAAGTTTGGTTAAAAGCATAGATATAGATAATCATGAAGCTTCAAATGCCTCGCCTTCCCTCTCCCTCTCCCTCTCCTTCTGCACACCCTTTATCTCCAACTCCGGTATTGGTACATCGTCTTCTTCATCCACCTCTCCATCCATATGACACACTCCATGCTCATGACTACCATGACCCTGATCCCATCCTACGCCATTGATAACTTTGCGTAATACACCCATCCTCTTATCGAATCCCGCGAGTATTTTACCAAGATCCAATTCTTTGGAATCTCCAATCCCATCATCCATCTCCTTCCCTTTGCCTTTCTCTCTACTCCTACTCAAAGCTGTATCCTCTTTGACAATCGGTATCCCCACCCCATCAATTCTCAACATCATTCCACCTCCCTTCTCCTTGTTACCCTCGCCCTCCCCTCCCGAACTTTCCCAAATTGGTGCCTTTCCAATCTCACAACCCATAATCTGCCATTTGTCACTAAGGCTTTGTGCCTTGACCACTCTATCCCCAGTTTCATTCATATCAATTATGATGACCCTTTCCTCCCTTGGTTTTCCCTTGCCACTTCCTTTCCTCGTTGATAATCCCGCTCTTGAACTTGAATTTGAAGACCGTAATTCTTCAGAACTTCTGTTTGTAAAAGAATTACTATTCGATGTGTTCGAAACATCGGGTATGCATCTCAAACAAGCATCTTTCAACTCTTCGCTACCCTCATCATCGGAAAATATGTAGTGTATCCTGCTAGGATGATACGTAGTAGGCGTCTGTGAATTTCCATCTTCATCACCCGTGGGTACGGTTGAATCTGTTATGAGGGTAAAGAACGGCGCGAAAGAGGAAGGTTGTGATATAGGCATCTGCGAAACCTCGTCTTGTTCGTTAGAGGGTTGTTGTACATGTATCGATGGATCGACGACGTGTGCCGGATAGTCTAGGAGCTCTGGGAAAGGTTCACCATGTATATGTAATTCCGCAGCAGTCGGTGAGGCACATAGATGCCGGTCGTAGGAAGGAAGTAGAGTGTCTTGGGGAGAGGTAGAATATCTAGTTTCTTGTGGAGAATTCGATAAGTATCGAGGGTTCCGAGAAGATGTAGAGAGATTTCGTGGAGAAGTGGATAAGCTGGGAGTGTAATCTGGAGCTTGGGAGGATCGAGTACGAAGGAGATCATGATCATTTGTAGACATGATGGATGCTTGTCCTTCCTGTTTGCGGTGATGCGTTTTGTTGGGAAAGACAATGGGGAACTCGGGGATCTGGTAGCAGTTTCTTGTTGAATATTGGCTGTGAACTCGTGTTGGCACAGGTGCGCATATGTTGTGGAATGTGATCGCGGGGGTTCTTGCGGTACAAGATCTTTGGTAAACCACAAACAAGAAGTGGTGAAGTTAAGAACTTGAACTTGAACTTTGGATGAAATGAATGACTGAATGATACGCGTTATGTTATCTTATCAGCACGTGATCATGGGATTTGAAAGAATCTAGACTTCGACTTTTTCACGAGACTTGATCATGAGTATCTAGACATATATTTATATTTCACTGTTCATCCTTTTCATTCTTTTCATGAGACTTGAAATCTCCCTTTCTATGTTCAACGACCTATAAACAAGATATCCATCCCATCGAGGCCATCGCTACCTCTTAAAAAAACCTCGTTTGCGCCAAATATAATATCCCCCTATGGTATCGATTCGTAAAAATAGGCAAGCTTCTGTAAGCGCATCATGTACAGTGACTGTGTATCCTGTTTATCATTACATTAGAAGAGTAAAGATAGCACCTCCAAAACCAGCCATTAAGATCGTTACACCACCCACGAAAACTCTAGCCCACTCGAATGGTGCAGGACCTGACGATCCTCCAGATTTCTTCGAACTAGTTGATGTTGACGTTGATGTGAAGCCAGCCTCAGCATTCAAGCCCGTGGCAGTAGGGTTGTAAGTGGCTTGACCCGTTCCAGTGGCAGTCGCTGTTACACCAACTCTTGGGATCCCAGAAGCTGTCTGAGTAACTGCCGCTTCATTTGGTGCACTTGTTGCATTTGGAATTGGTGCACCCTCACTTGCAAAAGGTACGATATGGGACCCGGTAGCGTCAAAGTCGGTTTGCGCGAGCCCAATTCTGTTATTTTCGAGATCATAAACAACGTATGCGGATCGAAGGAATGTATCGCCAAAAAGTGTAGGGTTTGAACCGGCAGGTTGGATACCGAGTTGACAAGCTGGGGCGCCATTACTGTAAGTTGGTATACGTCCATTACTTGTGGTAAGAGGTAGAACGAGTTGCGATACATCGACCTTGATGATAGGACCACCCACCCCTCCAAATCCGTAGTTGATGCTTCCTGACTTCTTGGCAAGAGAACATGGAACGACTACGGCACCAAGCTGTTGTGAGACTGTTGCTCCGAATTCTTCAAAAACGACAGCGGCGATATCATCGGGTAAAAGAGTGATGGTGGTCCCAGAATCAAGGATGGCTGGTTGGGCGAAGGCGGCTGGGGTCAATTGATCAGATCCTGATGAGGAGTTGACCGAGAGAGATGTCCAGGCTACAGTGAAAGAATTTACAGATCCACCTCGAGAGCTTGGATAGACATCGACTGAAACTAGGTCACCAGTGTACTTGGCTGTATCAATACCGCCAAACAGGATCGAACCGCTGCTTGCATCTGTCTGTATGTCAGCTTCCCAAAGCTATCCTCCCAAGAATGGAAGAAACCTACCTATGTCATCCAACCACAAGCTATACGCGTTCGTCTTTATCAATCCTGAAGAAACCAGAGCATTCGGTAAATTCGGGTACGTTGTCCCATTTCCCGTCTGAACATTTGCTTCCGAATTGTTATACCCAATACCCATAATTCCAATCGAGATAGTCGTGTCCAAAGCCAAACCCATTGTAAAGCCTTTGATTGTTTCTCCCCCAATCGAGAAGGTATCTTGAAAATAATCTCCGCTCGACCCCGTGCCATCCACATATGAGATATTGAAGGCATCTGGCTCTACATCGAGAAAGGTTTTGGAGCTGGAGGCATCAACTAAACTTTATCAGCATTTCTCCGGATTAAGGTTAAACTATCTTGTCGAAGTATAAGCATATAATACAAAAAACTTACAACTTCCCCCGGGACATCCTCCACTGCTAGCATCCTCACAAATACTGGCACTCGAACTCGGCACCCAAACATCAGAACTTCCCGTATCGATCTGCAGACTCAGTTTCTGTGCCGGTGTGCCCAAGGTTACATTTGCATAATATAGACCACTGGCTAGCGCATTTCCCAAACTGGCTGTCAGGGTATCTGCTCTCTCTTCCACTCTGACGACCCCTGCCATGCCTCGACGCTGGAGATATTGTTGGCGCTTTTGTAATTGTATCGCTTCATTGGCATGATTTTTGCCGATTCCCATGTGAACCGTGTTTGCATCCGCCAAGGACCAGAGCGAAGAGCTTAAGAGTAAAGCCGAAATGATGGTAGCTTGTGACGACATCGTTGTGGTGTGTCGGATACAAGGAATCGAAGGAGGAGGAGGGTGAGGGGGGGGAGGAGACGGAGAAGAGAAGGATGGTTTGTAGAGGCCAAGTTTGTGAATGGGAAGTGAAGAAAGAAGAAAGAACAGGGTGAGGTTCGGGAAATGAATGGATGGGTAGTTTCTTTCTTTCTTTTCGTCACCAGTGATTGGTGGCGAGGTGCAATTAAAGAATCTCGCGTGAATGTACAGTAATAGTAAGGAAGGAAGCAGCGCTAATTATGTGTTTTAAGTCAGTCACCTTGAAGTGCTGGGGGATAAGTCATCAAGGAAGGAACTTGGAGGTAGATTTCAATGTAACCTCTTGAATTTGCATGCATGTCACTGCTATACAACTGCTGCTTACTATATATAGATCTGACATTCCTCTCCTGCCCTTTTTCTTTTTCTTTTTCTTGCCCTCAGCTGAACGCGCCAGGATTGGATCCGCGGGAAAAAGAAAAGATCTTACACCGACGACGTTACGCCACGGGATACGTTGGACGCGCAAGCAATCAATCATGCAGGGCAGCAATCAGGAATAAGGGGTTAACGAGAAAAAGTCAGGATGACGTAACCATAGCCGTAGCTCCAACAGCGCTGGATGCATATCTCATAGTTCTGTTATGTGCTTTTATCTCGACTCTCTACGCCCTCAAACCTAATCTCCGGATCGATCTATCCATGAGCCGTGTAAACTTAACTGAATAATACTCCAAGGGGTAAGCTTATTTGACGGGTGGAGATACTTGGCGAAAGCTTGTATCGGCGTCGGCATCGGCATCGTCATACCTCTCATCCTTTCGTACCGGCACCCCAGGAGCAGGCAGCAATTGCAACAGGAGCATTTATATGAGTGGCGGCTGATTGTCGATACACGTAACCCTACCCCCCTACCCTACCTCAAACCGACCCTCTGACAGCGCGTGTTTTGCTTGCTGGGACATCGCTTCCTGGGGCTGTGTAGCTGGTTGATTCATCCAAGTTGTTTGTTTCTTTGTTCTTTGCTGCGGTTCGTGATTAGATGGGGCAAATGGCAATGCAGTACCGCGTATGCTATCGGTCCATGCTGTGAAAGCTGGTCATGGAGAAGTTGACGTCGATGTTGCAAGTGCCTCTAAGAGCGTGTAGCTATAGCTATAGGTGTAGGTGTAGTAAGTAAGTGTGTATGCATCAACGACATGTAGAACTTTGAACCTTAAACTTAACCTTATATATTAGGCCGAAAATGCCCGCCTTTCCACTTTCCCCGCCGCTCAATCAAAAGCTCTAGGCGAAAAGACATGGACAAGAGAGAAAATGTCAATTCGCCCTCCTGTCAAGTCATGGTCTGCGACTTTAAGATTACCTAAATCTTCTTTTCCGTAAGCAAACCTCCGATTTCATCTCATTTGTCAATTGTTGATAATCTCGCGAACCATCATCAGTCAATTGACTCCAACATCACCAGTCCTCGACCTCTCCCGGCAGAGCAACCAAAATACCTTCAAAGATGCTCCGATGATCTTTACAAATGGCAAACCCACGAAAGATCTGCCAAGAAACCATTTGTCCTTCATGATGGTCCTCCATACGCCAATGGCCCTCTTCATGTCGGTCATGCTGTGAACAAGCTTCTGAAAGATATCATCTGTCGAACCAAGCTTCAACAAGGCCATCGAGTTGTTTGGGTTCCAGGATGGGATTGTCATGGCCTTCCAATCGAGATCAAGGCCCTCGAGCAACAGCGCGAGAAGAACAAAAATGCCGATGTGGTTCTGGATGCGATTGGGATACGACGAGCGGCTCGAAACCTAGCAAGTAAAACCGTCAAGGACCATGTGAAAGGGTTCCGAGAATGGGGTGTCATGGCAGATTGGGAGAAGGCCTGGAAGACAATGGATAAAACATTCGAAACCAAACAACTGGCAGTTTTTCAGGAAATGGTTAAGAAAGGCCTTATCTTTCGACGTTACAAACCGGTTTATTGGTCACCTTCATCGAGAACAGCTCTTGCAGAAGCGGAGCTGGAGTACAATGAGGAACATATTTCTACATCTGCCTACATCAAATTTCCTATCAGCAATATCCCCCGCGAACTAAAGCACTCCATCCCAAATCTGGAAAGACTTTCGGCATTGATCTGGACTACTACACCTTGGACCCTCCCTGCGAATAGAGCTATAGCCTTTCATCAAGATCTAACTTATTCGATTGTCAAATGTGATAATGATCATCTCATTGTTGCGGAATCTAGGCTCTCTGCGCTGCAAGGTTCATGCTTCAAGGATAAAGCCATAGAGGTTGCTCAACAGAATATCGCTGGCTCTGTCCTGAAAACCCTGACTTACACAAATCAACTTGGCGGGCAAAATGCTGATTCACAACCTTTGATTCACGCGGATTTTGTTTCGGCTGAATCGGGTACTGGACTGGTTCATTGCGCTCCTGGTCATGGTATGGATGATTATGAAGTATGCACTCGCCTTGGGATCCAAGCTGTTGCCCCTGTAAATGATCTTGGTTGTTTTACCGATGGTGCCCTCCCTGACGACCCGAGTGCTCTTTCGGGTAAGTCTGTACTAAATGATGGTAATATGGAGGTTTTGAAGATTCTCGGAGATCAAGTACTATTTATCTCCAAGTATAAACATAAATATCCATATGATTGGCGAACAAAACTTCCCGTCATCGTCAGAGCCACAGAACAGTGGTTTGCAGATGTTGGAGATATCAAAAGTGTTGCTCTGGAGAGATTGAACGACGTGGCATTCATCCCTCAAACCGGAAAACCAAGATTAGAAGGCTTCATCAAGTCTAGAAGTGAATGGTGCATCTCAAGACAACGAGCTTGGGGCGTTCCCATACCTGCATTGTATGATGAAAGTGGTACAGCCCTATTGACAGATACTAGTGTTGCGCACATTCTCTCCGTTATTGACGAACGAGGGGTTGATGCATGGTGGTCAGATGCAGAAAATGATCCGGCATGGATTCCAACTGGGATGGAAGGTATATATCGACGAGGAAAAGATACTATGGATGTTTGGTTTGACAGCGGAACCAGTTGGGCACAAACCGAGCAACGTGCCGATGTCTACGCCGAAGGAACCGATCAACATAGAGGCTGGTTCCAATCAAGTTTGTTGACTCACACTGCCGTTGCCGATAGTTTGGAGGCACCTTTCAAAACATTGATTACGCACGGGTTTACACTCGATCAAAGTGGTCGCAAAATGTCCAAATCAATTGGGAACACAATAGCTCCGAGTCAAATAATGGATGGCTCACTTCTACCACCCGTGAAGATGAAGAAGAAGGGCGGAGATGTTTCTCAGGGACTTGGAGCCGATGCATTACGCTTATGGGTTGCAAGCAGTGACTATACCAAGGATCTTGTCATTGGCCAACCAGTTCTTGCATCTGTGAACTCTGCATTACTAAAATATCGTATCACTTTTAAGATGTTATTGGGATCGATGCACGAAAGTGCGAGAAACTCACCAGTGACTAAGTTGGATAAAATTGCATTGGTCCGATTGAGCGCAGTCATGGCTGAAGTCCAGTCGGCTTATGATTCATATGAATTTCATAAAGCTGTGAGTGCAATTAATCGCTGGATTAACACAGATCTCTCCGCTTTCTATTTGGAAGCTAGTAAGGACAGGCTTTACTGTGGGGATGGAGGAGGTGTCCTTGAAGAAATATTCCATGGTCTCCTGAAGATGTTGACTCCAATCACTCCCTGCCTTGTTGAGGAAGTCTGGAATCATCTACCTGCATGGATGGCTGCCGAAAGCCCAGTTCATCCATTTCATCGAGAATTCCATGATCCTATCATCTCTCCAAGTCGACTCTCGGCGGAGGAAATCCCATCTATTGAGCAAGATATTCCCTGGTTATTGAATGCCCATACAGCCATCAAAACCGCCCAAGAAGAGGCTCGCTCTCAGAAAATCATCGGTTCGTCTTTAGAATCATCTATATTGCTAGATTTACCTCCCCAAAGCCAGGAAGTGTTCAAGCGTTACGCAGATGAGCTAGAAAGCATCTTTGTCGTATCATCTGTGGAGATTGGTGGTGATGCCAATAGAGGAGGTTGGAAATTCTCTGCCACTCTATATCCACCCGGATGGCGTGAACCGGAGGCCAAGGGAAAGGTGTGGGTTTTACCTCCCAAGGACAAGAAATGTCCTAGATGCTGGAGGTATGTGACTCCAGTAGAAGATGAGCTTTGTGAGAGATGTGATAATGCTACTTCTGTGTAAGACTTGTTGTGTATTAGTACAATGAAGAATCAAAGATACCCACTCCTTTCATTGACAACCACTTTTGACGTATATAAATCATTGAAATATCATCTATTGAAAGAAACATACAGATTCGCAAAAAGAATCATCCAAGACTTCCAAAACATATATGATGATACCTTTTTAGGGGTCTCACTCTTACAAAAACCAGATGCCGTCATCGTAATTCGCAAGATTTGGGAATCGTCACAATTCATGTGAATCTTAATTCTCGATTGGAATATATATATATATATATAATTCTGAATGGTCTGTCTGTCTGGTCGAGGAATGTTGATGGACTTGAGAAGAGAGATCTGACCCCGGCCAGCGCCATCCTGATTTCCCTGCTGTCCACTAACACTAACGCCTATCTGTATGATCATGTGTAGTCAGTCAGTGTATAGCATAGGTAAGTTAAGGTACTCGCAACATTCATGTCGAAATGTCAAAATCTTAAAATGATGATCTCCATTTTTATTGATGTACTAAACAGGCGCAGAGGCAGGCGCAAGTAATAGATGACAGGCGAACTTTGAAGCGCGATGATGGACCAGCCCTCCATAACGTCGTCCATAACGTCGTCCGTCATACGGAGATGGGGGCACCGCCGGACAAGACCATATGCATCATCAATCACACACACACACACACACAAGCACGCCGACACCAGTATCAAGAACGACGACGATGACGAGGACGAAACTAATCTTACCCCAACAATCTCAGATAAATATGCAAGGGATCCATCCATACTAGTTATCGATCGACAGACCTGCATCGGGCCAGAGACTATGGAGTTGCGTGTATTTGCACTTTAGAACATTTCCTCTTTTGAATTCTCTTAATTCACTGAACCATGCATACATAGTACAAGAGGAAAAGGAAATCCAAGCACCATTTTGATGGTTGGGGGTATGGAGCCTTTTGAAGCCGTCTAACACTCGAGTGATAAAAATCTTAAGAAAATGATTTTGCAATAAACTTATAAGATATCCTTTCAATGAACTTATAGAATTGATAAAGCTGTAAAGTTTTGTTTATATTTATTATTATCCATAGTTAAGGGTTGATTGAAAGTTTTATAAGGGCTTTGGTTGATTTGTTATCATAATTTTGATATAGTCATGGTTCGCTTCAGAGATTGATCCCATCATCTCTTCCTATCGTAACGCGCCTCGATTGTTCTGCTTCCCCTGTTATAGTTAATATCCCATTCACAAACTTCCATTTCCCATCTTCTATGCTGTGTCCGCTATCGAAGGATGACATAGGTATCGAGATATCGGAGGACCGTTCAGGAAACCATTCGGCTGCGCGATCTCTGGGTCATTTCAGAACGAGGGTCCAATATGCATATTAGAATCTACTTTCACCATCCCCAATCAACGGTTCGATCCCTAATCAACCAGTTCTTTTAATCTGCTCCATCCCCGATTTAAAATGAACCTAAGTAAAGTCAGGGATGGGGTTGCAACGAAGGACTTAAGGGATGCAGAACTCAATCCAGCTTCCCAAATAGTCCATCGAGTTACCCTTCCCGTCCTCCGTCAGCTTCTTCACACACTGTTCAAACTCCTCGAAATTAATTTTCCCCAATCCACCTCTCTCCTTGCCCTCATGCTCCGCACCTTCTATCTCCCATAGTTTGTATAATACCTCACGGCTCGGCCTTTTTTCTTCCTTCTCGATACGCTGTCTCTCGACCTTGGAGGAGCTCGCAGCTGAAGTTTGCAAAATAGCATCGTCAGCAACAGAATTAGGTCTGAATTGAGGGAGTGTAGGATCTCTGTATTCAGATAAGTGATGGCCAGTAGAGCCAAAAGCTTCAGCATGCTCTTGTTCCTTCTCTTTAAGACCTGAGTCCATATAAAAGAACACATATGACGGTACGAGATGCTCGATAGCATTAAGAATAGCACGTTGGTGATCGAGGCCGAGATGGTAACGATCAATATATATTTTCCATGCCGTCGGGGGATCATGTTTAAATTCGGGAAGCCGTCGGAGTTGGCGTACCGCCTTCTCAAGAGCAAATTCTGGGTGCGAGTGATCTGATTCGGGAATAGTTTCCGCGTCGGTTGTAGCATTGGTTCCATTAAGCTCCTCGACTTCGAAAACATCAGCTGCTAGAAGTTCTTCTAGCCGCCTTTCGTGTTCTATATCTTCGACTTCCACCTCAGGAATGTCAGGCCATGCAGGCCGTGGATTAAGATCAAAATTAGGGACAGCTCTTCTCTCAATGAGACCGCCCCCCATTAAGTTAATGGCTTCTTCGGATTTCTTTGCTATAGCCCACTTCACAAAGTCCTCGGTATAGAAAAAATGTCGGTATTTGTCGCGTTCTTCCTTTGTCTCCAAGACAGCCACGGCCAAATCTTCCTTGGCCCGGAAAAATGGATCCAGAAGTTCATTGTAGGCTTGTTGTGTGACTTGATATAATATCTCCTTGCCTACATCTTTTTCTGCATCTGGTATCTCTATACCCCCCCATCGTTCAGGCACGCTTCGCGAAGACGTTGAAGGATTCGAGCGGGTATCAAAATCATCCATGTCCTCTGCAAATCGTACCTTGGAGGATGACCGAGAATGTATACTCGGCCGTTGTTGAAAATGAGACTTGGAAGTTTCTCCACTAGCACTATTCATGGGAATGTCTTCCTCGTCGTGCCAGTCAGGGGGTGGTGATGCTCCTTCTTCTTCATCCGTGTAAAATCGTCTTCGCTTCCATCGCTCGTGCAATGCCATTCGGGCTTTATGTCTCTTTAAAGTGTGCTTTATAACAAAGGGACGAGCATTTTCCGGAATGTTTGACAATGTATATTCTGGTCCACAGACCGCTTGGACATCTTCATCGGTGATGTTCAAATCACGTCGACGGCGTTCAAACGCTGCCTCGGATGCAGATTCACTCAAATCCGCACAGGTTTCATCTATCCGTTCTTCGGTAATTTCATCGATTACATCGGATATGCGGCTAATTTCATCAAGTACATCGGATATGCGTTGTTCAATGGGCCGGTCCATCAAAGATCGCCAGTAGCCTCGTGTTCTCTCAACGGGTCGCCTTTCAGAAGATGAAACCAAACCAAAATTAATCAGAGTATCATCTCGATTCCCAGTATCATTAGCGCTAGGCCTCAAAACGCCCCTTCCATCATGAATCTCTAGCTCTCCATCACGAATAGATTTACCCTCACCAGCGCGCAAATCTACCGATGAGTTCGGACCTTGACCAAACAATTGCCCAAGAGCGCCACGACTATTGACCTGAGCATGTGCTTCTGAGCTCATCATCTGCTGTTCGTCGAGGCCCTCTAGCATATCTCTATGCATTTGACGATATAAAACGTAATAGGATCGGTACATTCGCAAAAAGTCTTTCCTGTCAACGTACCCATCGTCGTCTATATCGTAACCTGCAAATATCACACGCCATTTATCCTTTTGTTTGCGGTATGCCTGACCTCTGAGAAATTCTGGAAATGAAATGAGATCATCTCTGTTTCTATCATAAAAGGCAAACATCCTGTCGAATATGAGACTCGGAGTATTGTTTCTGTAACCGCCACTGGGTACCAAGCAGCGGTCAAATGTTCTTCTATCCATAGCAAGGCGAATATCATCAGGGTCTTCTGGCCAGGGTGTGTTTGCCATGAAATTCCATTGTTCAAAGTATGCTTCCAATTCTGGTCTCTCAAAGCCTGTCTCGCGCGAGTATTTCGTAATCAATTCCTTGGGCAATATCTTGACCCGGTCCATGTTATCAGGCTCTCCACAGTACCATACCGGTTGAATCTGCCTTGGTCCAAAAGATGGTGCAGGTATTCTGACTTTGTAGAATATATGCGTCTTTGTATGTACACCTTGTGCTTCGCAAGATTCACATAGATCAAAGTCGGCACAGTTTGCACATCTATACCGAATTCCTCGAATGGGAACGACCCCGCAAGCGTTACAGCCACATCCTCTATGCACGTATGCATTTCGCCTCGTAGCATCTTCGGAAACACGAAAGAGAAGTTGAACAATATTTTGACCGTTTCGTTCATCTTCTGCAGTCGGTGCCCTTCCTGTGAGGCCAAATTCGTCTTCATTTTCCGGGCTATCGTTCACCACTGTGTCCCCATCTGTCAAAGGCCTAGCTACAATGTTTGCATCGTCATCTTCGCCTGGAAGGAGGGGTCTGAGTTGGGCAGCTATATTATCATCGTTTGTTTCCGTACGCCGCCGTCGGTGAACCGCGTTACTTCGATGTAGCCCGCTCCCACTAATATCATCTTCCGTACCAGCGGCATATGTGCTATAGACATAGAATATCCCATACGCAGCGACACAAGTGGTAAGGGCCAATATTGCTCCCCTGCTTCTCGATAACGTACTTGGAGCTGTAGTAGATGAGGCTGACATTGTTACAACGAAGAGCGAAGAGCGAAGAGTTGTATTAAAGCTTGATTTGTCATGTAATGAATGGCTGGGATGTCTAGGTTGCAGCAACCAGATTCACAGAAGTACATGGCGGCATCTGTCTTGCTTCTTTGAAAAGTTATTTTTGATTGTTGATGCGATAGTCAAACTTGGGTGAGCCTGATGAGTTTGAAGGGAGGGGCGTGCCTTGTGTCGAGCTTGCCACTGAGTTCCTATTCAGCCTTCCCTTCTTATCGCGTCCGCTTATCACCTCGTGATCTTCACTTTCCTTAATCGCCAACGACACGACACTTCATGATAACCTCACTTGTAAATTATATAACTATATTAGCCCTACAAAGTATCCTCACAACAAAATCCAGCAATGTAGAAAGAACAATTCAATATTCATTTGATAAGCATGTTTGCAAGCTGGATATCCTACAATTGCAACACCATCAGTTGACCTTTTATCCAAATTCTGTCCCAATCTTAACTCCAACGATAACACCGAAACCGCTGATGATTCCCAAACAGTATGTTCCCCTTACCCTGCCGTCCTTGGACTCCGTCTTCTTCCTGTGCTCTGCGCAAACACTTCAGATCCTGGCATCGCATTTTCTCTTCCCTCCAAAGCAACCATACTCGATTTTTTCGATAACCTCCGTTTGGGTATTTTACCAGTTGCCTGCTTCTTGAAAGGTGGAGCTGACCCATCGGAATCAATGGATCTGACTGAACCGTTCGATATTAGGCTTTGGCTTAGACTTTGGGTCTCGGAGTTCAGTATTCCGGCGTTTATGTTCACGTCGATCTCCCTAAGTCCAGTTGGCTTATTTTCTAGTTCTGCGATGGGAACAAAAGCTACCTCGTCATCGCCAGCAGACGTTGAGTCATTGTAAACCACTGGGAGAGCAACTTTACTCGGTGACTCCATGGCTTGTGGCCGACGAAGAGCTGCCAGGAGTGTTTCATGCGCCTCAGTTCGAGGTAAATGCATTGGGTATTGATACTGGACCTTCTGAGGAGTCTCTCCTGTTGGCTCGTACTCATGTATCGCTGTTTGGGAAATGTTGGTACGAAGATTTGCAAGTGGTTGTCGAAGGTTGTCATCTAATGGAGTAAGGTTCTCGATCAAAGCTGTTGTCTTCGACGTCATTTCATCGCCAAGGTCTTTAACACGACCGTATGTTGATGTAAAATGGGTACCAATGTTTTCATACGAAGATTTGACTGTATTTGATAGCCCTTGAAGGGATTGTGCATGTAGATCGTGGTGCTCCGCATTTTGCGATCGTGCGCGGGTGACAAAATCGTCGAGCGCTTGCATTTGAGTGCTGATATCCTTCATTTGTTCATCGACAATACGAACAGTCTCATCATGCACAGATCTCGTCGTAGCTTGAAGAGATGCATTGTGTTTGTTCGCAGCCATCCAATCATCCTTCAACTTGGTCTTCAGAGTCTCTCTAGATCTTAAAACTTCCTCGACGAGCTTCTCTTCCTTTTCATTCCATGCATCCATACCTTGACTATACTGAACTCGAGTTGTTTCAAAGGACTCATTTGATGATTGAATTTCCGTTCGCACGACCGCAATTTTATCACTAAGACGTGCATCTTGAGCTTCACCTTGGGCCATAATCAAAGTCGAGATCTGCGAAAGGAGGTTCTGACGATCTTCGGCGGCTTGTTTACGTTCTTCCTGGATGACCCCATCAAGTTTTGAGTTGATGGCTGTATTGGATTCTATGACTGCTTCACCAGCAGCATGGAGTTGCTGCCTCAGTTCATTTGCTTCTGCCTTTTGTGCATTGACGTGTTTGAGGAGGTCTTCAAAGATTGACTTGAAATCTCGACCAAGGGAGCTATATGATCCATGAAGCTGAGTATGAAATGAGCCAAGTTCACTGATAACTTCAGCGGAAATCCTTTCTGCTGCAACTGCCAATCCTTGGAGACCTTCTCCTACTCGAGCCTTGACATCTTCCCGAAGAGTTTTGATCTCCTCTAGAACTGCATCCATCTCTTCCTTGGCCGAATCCGTCTGCTCGGAAACTTCCTTTCCAGAGTTCTCAAAGGCGACGACATTCTCCTCGAGGAATGCTTGTGTCGCCGCCAGCTGTTCTAATTCGCCGTCAACGAATGATTGCATTCGGCCTGAGACAGCAACCATAAGTTCTTGCTGCTGGACTCGGAATTCTTCAACCCGTGATTCTACAAGATTCGTTACCTCAGAGACCTGAGCCTGTAAAAGACCCCAGGTATTTCGATTCAAAGTTTGGAGAGCTGACTTTCGCCTATTTTTATCATGAAGACCACCAACATCATTTACTGTGCGCCCCAAAGTGGAAAGAAGCTCACTACCAACAACACTGAGTTGTTCTTCGGTGTGCTGGTGAGCTTTTCGAAGCATAGATTCTTCCTCTAAAGTTCGGCGAGTATTTTCGAGCACCAATTCCGTTTGCTCTAGGACACCCTTTGTCTCATCTAAGATTGATTCTGCGGCCTCGGCTTTTTTCTTCATGGTCATGAAGTTGGAAGTCAAGGAGTACAATTCCTGAACCTTATTTCGGAGATTCGTTTCCATGGTCTCGATTTTCGCAGCTTGTTCTTCACTGAGTATCCTCCTCGACTCGCTTTCGACTGTGATCTCTTCATAGTTCTCGTTCGTAAGATAGACTCCATTTCGCTGTCTAGCAGCAATAAGTTCCCCCTTTAATTTTTCGATTTCGTATGTGAAATCCTTCAGGAGTGTTTTTTTGTTGACCATTTGGTTGACTTGAGGTTTGTTGCGAATATTCTTCGCTCTAAATGCATAATCCAAAGTTGAAATTGTCTCCTCCAAGTTGCTCTTAGCTGGGGAAACTGTAGCAATGATGCACGTTTTCGTTCGGCCACCCAATGAGTCCTGGAGAAGGCGGGTGAGTTTCGACTCACGATATGGAATATGAACATCACGAGTACTTCGATCGACCAGGGCATTGATGACGCGTCCAAGAGTTAACAAACTCTTGTTAATCAAACCAGCTTCAGCAGCTCTCTTGTTCTCGGCACCACTGCGTTGAATATTTTCACTCCCTGCCAGATCAACCAAGTTCAGCTTCCCAGCACTAACATAGTCCTCCCCATTTTCTGCTGTCCGTTTGATGTATGCAGTGATCGTGAAGACCGTGTGACTTCTACTACTAAGGTCGTTACACTTGGTTGCTGCCACTTGTCGTTTGAAGGATCCGTCTTGAAGAATCTTTACGCCATCCCTAGCGGTTTTGATATGCGATTCCTCCATTCCCTGGACAATTGTACTGGAACTCCCCTTTTTGCTGGTGTCATCGTAAATCTTCAACTTGGTGTTATCATCCACCGATATCAGATCACGTAGCTCCTCATTATAGAGTTCGATAAATGAACACTTCACAGAAGATTCTGCGTCATTCAATTCGAGTTTGTTGAACAAGGCGTGAAGCGTACGAGGTATAATTCCAGCATTGTCGGAAAGAATCCCAAAATGATCGCTCATATCTCCAGACATAGTATATGTTTTCCCGGTACCAGTCTGACCATATGCGAAGATTGTACAATTGTATCCAGCAATCATCTAAATTCATCAGCAAAGGCATATAAAAATAAGAATTAAAATTACCTCATCAAGGATGGGTGTCACCACATCGTCGAAAATCATTGCTTGATCTGCAGCAGATGAAAAGACTTTGTCGAAATGGTAGCTCTTATTGCTGAGAGCGCTGGGTCCCATAGATAAATCAAGATTTTTCCCCTTTACCCCCTCTGTCGAGAGCACAACTCCGCTGTTTTCTCTGACCTCGCGTTCATTTCGACCTCTACATCGCACCACAACGTTGATATTCGTTTCCGCACCTCCATCGTGTTCAAAATCTCTTTCTTTCCTCTTTGTACTTGGTGTAGAGGTCGCAGCCGATGCAACAGATCCTGTTGGTGATGCTCTACCAGATCTTGACGGCGGTGGCATTGCTGAGCTTGACTTCGAGTTTGGAGGTCTTGGTGCTAGAGAACTTGAAGGCCTTGGTGGAGGCCGCATACTGTTTATCCTTTTGCTTACAGCCGGTGCTGCCGCTCGAGGTATTCCTGCCATTACTTGGCGATCGTGGTTGATTGAAGAAACTTAATTGTCCCTTGCGAGGGAAAGAAGAAGGGTGAATATGAGGTTGATTTGTTTATTTGCGGGATCCGGTCATTTACTCAGATTTGACACGTACATGGATAAAATAGGGAATATCAGAGGATATAATTCAAGATCGATTGTAAAGTTTGAAGTTCTATAACAGAAATTTAATGTCGTCGTATATAGTTGTTGTCGCAAATAATTGTTGATGTTATGATTTCAAACCTTTCTTGCAAGTTGTTGCCTCAGCAACCAAAACAATGCATCCATGGAATATCATCACAAGCTTCATGCCCCACCAACCTGCAACCTGCAACCTGCAACCCGTCTGTCTCACTCCTCATTTGCAGTTATTCGATCAATATTCACATTCACATTCACATTCAAATCCAAGTAGCTTGAACAAACATCCTTCATCGTCTACATCTACATCTACTGCTAATTCAAATACAAATGTAGCAGATATGTCATTATTCAGCGCTCAAGTCCATCCCGGACGAGCTCTTGGCTTCCTAGGTAGATAGACAAGCTCAATGTTCCCCTTGACAAAGAATACTAACTTACAATATATTCTCAGTCCTAGGGGCTTCACTTCACGAAATTATCACACGAATAAAAGCAGAACCTCAACGATTTCCTAAACTCGACTTGACTTATGAGCCTACGGCTCCTGTCGATGAGCCTGTTATCCTCACTCTACCCTTCAACGGCATCCGCTTACGCTTTGATGGACCTGAACAACGTCTGCGACTCATAGAAGTGTTAGACTTTACGAAGAATAAACTCACATACAATGATCGAGAAGTTTTGAGATCTGGTGGAACTGCTTCGCCAAATAGCGCAGGGACTGGACATCTTACCGGACCAACGTTTCGACATATTTACAAGAGTTTGATAGGGCCCACGTTTCCTGGAGAATATATCCACCCAGAAGTTGGAGATGAGGCTGGAATGGGTCTATATGTATTATCATACCCTGGAGTCGCATTTTCGTTCCCCATCCATAAGTCATCTTGGTCTCCCGGAAAAGACGTTGTTTCGCTACTTTCTTCATCCGCTAGCCAGCCCGCTTCTTCCATGGCAATATTCTCAGGGGAATCTTGGCCCGAGGCACGAGACCACTTGTTCACACAGACCCTTGAGCCTTTGAAAACATTTCCTCCATTGACAAAAGGTCGAGAACCCGTTGCGGAAGAAATCAGCCTTGTTCGACTTTATGGTGGAGGCAGAATTGAGTTGGTTCGTCGTTTCAGCAGCACCCCCTTTTGGATTCTTCTCGGCGAAACAACTCCTCAAGAGCTTGTCGCTGAAATTGGACCGCCCGATGCTATATATCGAAAGAATGACCAAAAGATGTCAATACATAAAGCTCGAACCACAAGCAGCACTGGTAGGCGCCCAGCTTCAACGGATCTACGAGATGACTCTACCGATACAGACCAATCTTCGGCGCACACTGCTACGGATGACTCTGATGATGAAAGTGGTGAAGGGGAAGCAGCGGGAAGTGTCACGGGAGAATGCTTCTACAACTATTTCTACCACGGGTTTGATGTCTTGGTCTCTACACCCACTTCGCCCTCACAACTTCCCCCATCTAAAAAGTCATCTCAAAAGGAACATAATCGAGTAATTCCTGCAGATTCAACTGCTCGTCTAGTAGCTACAAAGCTTGTATTACATGGCAATGTTCCAGGCTCATATCCCTTCAATCGTCATCGCCGCTGTCGCTGGGAGATTGAATACCTATCTCCGAAATCTAAATCTGATGTCATGATCATTAATTCTGAAGCACCTTTCCCATTAATTGAAAGTAGTCTTTACAACGAATGGAAGAGCATCTACGAAAATGTTGAAGAAGCAAAGCAACGGCAACGAGGTATGGTACTTAATCGAGACTGGGGTGATAGTCCCGGAAGTAGCTGTGAACTACTAGGTGGCTGGGAAGATAGTCTAGGTGGAAAGCGAAATGCTGGAAAGGAAGATGAGAAAGGGCTTGGAAATACGACCCTATTTGGATTTCCAGGCTTGGTATTTGAAGTATTGAAGAACGGAACTGTGAGTGGTGTTACGGTGTTTTAATGGGTTAGATATCAGGTGGGTTAGTGCTAGACGATCGGAGTTCTTGGGTTAGATATTCTTCAGACTGCATGTATGTGTATACATTGGGTTTTGGGGACTTCACAACCATTTGATGATATCAAGATTTAGTATTAAGGCATTAACGTTCAGAGTATTATTCTTTCACTCGAATAAAAAGGAGCCTTTGAGATTTGCCCTTAAATGCTACAACACCTTTCAACCCAAACGACACCACCCAAAATAATCTTCACTGTACAATCGAAATGAATCACAACCCCCACTGTATACCCCCCATCACATATATTGGTAAATATTCAAATATTTGGGAGCCAACGGTGAATCTCTCGGAGCGATCGGTGCATAAATGTGAACAGCATCCTTTCGCACACAACAAGTGAGGTTTCATCTCAAGCTGGCAGAGGATTTGTGCAGGAATTTTATTGCCCTACTTGGACAGAATCGCACACTGCCAGAAGTCTGATACGTAATTCAACTTCAGCCAAAAAATAAATTGACTGTACAATCCAAATATGGATTGTGATTATCACGGTTTTACAGTTGCTGTCGCAAACCCGTACAACTGTCACTATCCATTCTCATCTGGTAGTTTGATGCGAAAATATCCCTTTCTCGGATCATAATCTTGGACCTCATGCGAATCTTTTAAGCCTCAGGGAAATGTTGTACATTTGCGGAACACAACTGTAAGTCTTCGCAACACTTTCCTGGGGGCTTTGTAAGGCGATCTTACCCATTGACGTCTATTAGCAGCATCGACATCTAGACGACTTATACCTCGAGTCGATGGATCCATATGACTTTGAACCAGGAACACCTCGACTTAGTGATTATATACACCCGGCATATATCAAAATCACGAGCCCACGCCTGCTGTACTCCGCGGTAACACCATGATAGTAACAATCATTAGCCAGACATCTTAGCGGGATAAGATAGGATGAAGTTCACCAAATGTCAGTTTCCGTCATGGTATAGAGGCTCTGGGAAATAAGTCAAATGGGAACTTGCGAAGCTCTTTCCGATTCATTATAGCTACCGCGACAGAATATGCAGAACGTGCTTGTAAGGTGAATATCTGGAGAAATGTATGTTAAGCGGATGGAAGTAAGGAGGTAAGGAGGTAAGACACGTGATCCGAGTTGGAGATGCTTATCCGGCGCCAGCGCTAGCTCTAAGCTCGGCCATTCGTCCCTATCGCGACAACATCTCGGATCCAAGCAAGCCAGTATCTCTTGATACAGATAGCTAAAGGCAGTCAGTCTCTGCTTTCGGAGTATTTCCAGAAAGAGAGAATGCTCTCTGATAGAAAAACCTCAATAAGGCTTGAATGAAGTCTTAATCCTCCCACTATATCGAGCGTATCAACAACAATAACGATTATCAGGCAGTTTCGAATGCTTCACAAGGAGTTTGTGCTAGATCCAATCTCAATTCCCTCATGATCCCAAGTTATCAAGGTGAAATTGCTATAAAACGCTGTATAATTCACTGACAAACAGGATGCTAAACTATTAAAGCCCTTCTTCAATCCAGCAAACTCTATCATATCCTCTTCGGTGCTCGTCTTATGGAGAAGGCTCAGATTGCAGTTCGTGATTTAAAGAAGGAAGTTTCCTAGTCGACAAACACAAGTGAGACAGTTGAGGTTGATCTCGTGAGTGATGAAAGTATCGAGAAAGCTTTTGAGGCCGTGAAGGAGAAGCATAGCAGGGTTGATTCATTGGTAAATAACGTTGCTAGGTAAGTATATACCCCTTCAAATACTGTGAATATTCGAAAGGAAAACTAACATTACGCTCTCACAAATACAACCTTTGATATCACATGCATAAGTGAAAAAGGGACTCTACACGAATACTTCAACAATGCCTATGATGTCAATATAGCCGGTACACTTGTTCTAACCGCAACATTCATACCCCTCCTTTTTAAATCTCAAGATCCTCGCCTAGTGTTTGTTGTAGACCTTTCGGTAATCAATCAAGCCTCCAAACAACAAAAAATTTAAGTTGGAGTAAAGATTTGGGCTGCGGGTCAGGGAATGTGCGCTACGAAATGTGGGGGATTGGGTCCGGAGAGGACGTATAAGATGGTATTTGAGCATCCGTCTAGAGGTGGGTTGATTATTAGAAGTGTGGTTGAAAGAGGGAGGGATGAGGATCTCGGAATAATTGTTGGAATGGATGGTGTCTTGGATTTGTGAGGTTAGTATGCGGAAGGACTTGCGGGTGACGGTGAGTACAAAATTTTTCAAAAGCTGTTTATATACATGCGGTTTTTACAATAGTTGCTCAAAGTCCCAGGATGCAAATGCGTAGTGTCAGTCCGCTGGAAGTATATATGCTGTGCTATCATTGAGTTTCTTGAGTCGTGGAAAGTCCTTGAGTGCATTATTGAAGACTTTGAAGTTATTGGTGAATCATTGGCTCAAGCTGAGTCTCCGAATCCACTCCAATCCTTGTGCTCATCCATGGGCATGCTCTTCAGCGAGATCTTTTGTAGCTCCATCATCAATAGCACTTATACAAGGTATAGATAAAGGTACTACTGGCTAAGCGGCGCCGCGACTTGCTATCTCACACTTGTAACGTAGAATAGAATAGATTATGGGACTTGTATCTAGACCATGGGAAAAGAAAAATAAGGAATATCATTGTCGTTTTGTGCTATTCAGTCCTCCAACCCTGTCACTATCTCAACCACCATCGTTTATGAATTTTAGTTGTCGTTGTCTGGTGGAGATGAGATGACGGTGTAAACGTCCGGAAAAATCATTAATGGAGAAGAAAGACTTTCGGTTTCGGACATGATTGAGTAGGCAAGTAGTCGTCTTCTTATTGCTCAATAACTTGACGACGGCCCAACCCCGTGAAGACTTGCAGCATTGCGATTTAATTGCTGGGGAATTTCTCGGCCATGCCGATTCTTATATAGACCAAGAGGTAGGTAGGTAGCTTCGCTAATGAAAGGTTGTGTGATATTCACTGGCACATTCACTGAGCTTGTGAGAGGAGATGAAAAGTGCGCACTAGTGGGAGAGAAGGGTAACTTGGACGTGGTGTTCGAGGGCGAGGAGGCATTATTTAAGGGCTTTGATACCCTGCTCTGAATCGAAAATAAGAACAGCTGGGTTGGGTGTGTTCTAAAAATGACAGCTGATGATTTTGCTTGTGATGAATATACTTTCTGTTCAATTTTGAATTCAGTTGACGAGTTCTAGGTTTTTTTATGTAATATGCAAGTTAGCTGATATCAACTGATGTGTTGTCACTGCTTTTTTGTATGGCTATTATAAAAAGATGACTGGCTACTTTATTACTGTCGTCGAGATCGTGTGTCGTTCTCGACGGCGCATTGGGAGGGGGGATAAAAAGAGTAAATGGGAATACCAATACTTGAATCAACCCTTTCAATATGATTGGAATTTGAAAGCATGTATCGTTCATTATATTGGGAGAGAGATATTTTCAAAACATGAAATGGTTGCGCGGAGAAGAAAGGTGGCTGGCTAATGGAATAGCTAAGCTCATGAATACTCGTAGTACGCAAATTTATGACGCATTACAGCGCTTAGGTCAAATTTTTCTCTCGTTACTTCTGCCTATAAATGAGAGATCAAGGGCAGCATTCAATAGTGTATGCTGAGTCTTTTTGGATATGTATTCATTACAATTTTGGGGTGAAGAAGGGCAGAAGAGCCACAAAATATCTCACAGCAATGTTTAGTCTTCCTTTTCCCAGAGTACTGTTTCAGTAGATGAACAATATCTTTCTTAGACTTTCAGCTTTTCATCGCTGTCGTTGTGGCTGCTTGCTGTTTACTCTTACTTCTTATTGATTATTTGTCTCGCTACTATCAAAATCATAATACCTTGGCTGATAAACATCAAGCTAGACTACGAACCTCTTGCTGTATAGAAAGCTAAGAGTTCTGTCAGCGAAAGATGAGCACGCGAGAAGGAGAACAATGACTCTGTTGCAGAAAATTTGAATAAGAACAGTAATGCGGCGGAGACCAGCTGAATTTTGAGATCTCATCTGTCATTGAGTTTGTGCTGTGTGAGGTATCGCATCATGAGCCCATTTATACTCGATTGCGAGATGCTCACGCTCTCGTCCGATAGATTTTCTTCATGGAGATGAGATCTAGCGTAATCAGTCCATTTAACATGATGAAAAACTAATGGATCCAAGGTTTCTATGAAATCAAAAGCATATTCGCCCTATTACTCTATTCGCTCTGAGATCCTCGGTTAATTGAGGGGCAATGATAGGTAACACGACTTGCGAGGCCATACTGGGCGACTTGGCTGAGTTATGGTGAATCTTCAACACGAGTAATTTCTTTGTCCATTGTCTACTTATATAAAGGGTGTGCTGAACGCACAAATGATCTTCTCATGGATGAAAGAAACCTATCGACAGGTATAGCTATGCTTTGTGGACGGGGTGCGATATTTGCCAACACCACGCAGAGTACCTTTTCGGAAACGAAACTTGTGTCTTTGACAAGAGTTATGATTTTAGCAATATGAATTGTAGTCACCTTTGTATGCCTGCTGTCGAATAACTTTCATTCCGAAGCGAATTCGTTTACTGCTAGGTATTGAGCTGGGTGACAGTAATCGATTATTGGCATCAATCTTTCTTATTGTTGTTTTTAATAGGAGCGTCAGTGTGGCAGCACTATATCACTTCATAAAGTCATTCAAAAGCAACGCAAGATCCCCGTCCTTTGGATGCCAAAGTTTCCTGGCAATTTTCTGTTGCTCTTTTGCCTCCTTTATGAAGTTGTTATCGACCAGCAGAAGCTGCGCGCGAAGATAGCAAGAAATACGTCTCCTAAGTTCCTAATGTTGCTCTGAGAATGGTCGGCAGGGGAAAGACTTTTCCCCTTTGAATCAATAACCTTAGGAACCGAGAGAATTCTAACCGTATAGAAAACTCCAATAGACAAACAATTCATACAATCTGGGGGAAGCAACTGGCGAGAAAGGGGTAATTAACCTTATCCGGTCGGCAAAATTCAATGAGGCTGAAAGTTTAAACAAGTTTCACAACCATAAACTTTCGAGCCTCATTGAATATAAACAACACACACACGTTCATGCAACAACACCTTCACAAGTCATGGCCCCAATACGTAGATATTTACGAATTAGTAAATACTCTGTCCTCGAATGTCGCATTTATGTCGACAACCCAGCTTTGGCAGAAAGCTGGTTGCTGAATTCAAGAACGCCAATGTTGCCCCGCGTTATTGAGAAGGTTCGTCCATTGGTTCTGCCAAAACTGCGCGAAGAACAGGAAAGGAGTAAGTCGAAAGGGAAGAAGAAAGGCGTGAAGGATGTTGTCAGTGATGGTGAGTGAGACGGTTGATGGTGCTTTGAACATTTCAGCGGCCGTTAATTTGATCATTGGCAGAGGATTTCGAGGTATCTATCTTCCTGACGGAAACCAGCACGCGTCATTCTATCCTGTTCAAACAAAAATATTTTCGAGATACGAGTAAGAAAGCCTTACAGTCGAATTCTGACAAACTTACCGGTAATACGAACGATGCGCCAGTTGAAGTAGCTGATGGTCCAGCTATCACGAGAGAGGAAAGCGAAGAGCCATTCTCTCTGCAAGACCTACCTGAAGCAGGAGATGACTCCGACTTGTTTATTGGTGAAGACGAAGGACTTCGCGGATCGAAACGTTCAAGAACTGAACGGAACTCTACAGAATCTGATTTCGGCCATATAGCGAAGCGCCGGAAAGATGGGGAAATATCAGGGGATGAGGATGACAAAAAGAAAATGGCAATGGATATATCGTATGATGGATTTACAGTAAATCGTCGCGTGCTGTGCCTGGTAGTCAAGCGGAAGGATAAGAAAGGCAGAGCATCCGTTGCAAACGGAGGTCAAGCAATGATGGAGGACTGGATCACTTCTACACAGATGCCACCACAGCTAGAAGAAGCTTAAGGTCGCAATTTTTATTCATCGCATGTGATATACAATTGGAGTATCTTCGGATATCTGATAGCTGATCTTAACATATCGCATCGGATATCCAATGAGAGGACTTCTGCTCAGATCACTGCCGAGTCCCTAACTTTCGGGGAAATCCCAGGCGGTCCAGACCTTCGCGGAATCTATCCACCAACAAGAAGCCGATTTTGAGAATGGACCATCTTTCTAATGTCTAAGAGGAAGTTGAATTGTTCATCTATCAAATGCGGATAAGTTATTAGATACAGCCCGGAAAAGTCAAAAAGTTGACTAGGATTACCAAGACGATTTGTCTTCGGAGTATATCAAATGCAAAGCCTAGAACTCAGATTTTCAGCTTGAGGCTTGAGGCTTTGCCTTGTCATCAACTCGACGGCATATGGTATGGTCATGTCACTAATTGTCAATCACAACCCTTGTAAAGTTAAGGGCTTAGTCTATTGCAAGAGGGGCTTGGGACTCAGATTCGCGAGGCCCCAAGAGTCATAAGTCTAGCCTTTGGTCTTTTACCATAACTTGCTGAGACAATGGTAGCATTCTTCTCACATAATATCTTAGGCTATATCAAGTTCAAATTTATCATATGGCTAGCCCTCAATCGCCAGCTCCTGTACGTACTGATAGATGCAAGTCTAAATGCGGGGAGTTTATTCGGCTCACGGAGGGCATCAGCGGCAATACCTGTTGATGTCAACGGCATAGTTTGCCAAATATTGTCCTGATATTATCCTAATATTATCCTCGATAATCAACATGGAATCTGCCTCAGAGTCAACCCAGTCATACTTGCCCAGCCAAGTGTATGTGGCAAGTCACAGCGTGAATATACGCTTCTGCGCAATACTAGGGCCAGTAACCCCATCATCACGACGACCCATGTGACCAAGCCTGAATTGGGTGCGGTACGGATAGTCTCGGCTTGCTATTTTGAAGTTCATCTCCTACTATTTTCAGATAGATACGCACCAATTCGGCGACATTAAATCAAGTCTTAGGGGTCATCTTAGCTTATTTGAGGGCAAGTTCACAAATAGAGTTCTCGCTATGCCCTGAGGGTAGTCAATATAAGCACCACCCGCCCGCTCCCGTTATCCCTACAAACAGTACGTCACTGAAGTATGTACACATTTCAAACAAATTAACAATACGAATCTACATTCATCATTCTTCATCTGATGTGCGCGATACAAAAGTGTAACCGAGTTCAGATCAATATCAAATTTCAAAATGGTCATAATTGCTCCAGTAATTGCGTTCATGCCAACGGGAAGGTTTCATACATCTTCTATATCCCCCACAGAAAAAACCTTTTATGCCCTGGAGGAAGGCAAAGATTCTACTTCTTAAAGGATTTATTGGATCTTTACTACGCCAATAATAGAAACATATAATGTATCTTTGGAAGACCGTTGGAAAAGCTGGATTGGTGAAATATTCCCACCGCCACGGGACGAGAAAGGCATGGGTAGTGAAAATCATCTTTAATGATCGACAGGGTCACCATGAGGCCTGGCTATTGCTTCCATGCTCGATGGCGATGGGAAATTTGCGCGCTATACACGCCATCAGTATGTCTAGCTTTTACGTGGATTTGTTCACATGCATGTTCGGATATTCGGATTGAAAGGGTTACCGAATCTGTAGCTTTGATTATTGATTATTCTATAGCTTCGTCTATTCTTGCATGCAAACGCTGCCACAATATTGCTTTGACCTTCAATTGTGTCGCAGACTCAGGCAGCGGGATGGAAGTGGGGATTCGGACTATATGTGGTTAGCTGTGGATACTGGAACGTTTGGCCGGTGCTACGGGCTGCACGGCATCGACGATGCAATGAAGGATATCAAAAGAGCGTCAGGATCACCATGTGTTCTCTTTAGCATCAACTGAAATCCTTTGAATACGATTGCTTTTATCATTGATATGACCGTGCGCGCTTATCCCCTAAAATGCGGCACGTTCGCTCAACAGGGATCGTATTAGTCGATCCGATCGCTTAGGATTTTCAAAATATTCTAATATAATCTTATAATAGAAAATCAAGTTTATATGGAATTTATATCAAAATATATATTATATTTACCTTTATCGATCATTGATTACTACCTTTTTTCAAATCCAAGATACAACATTTATATCAGTTATTTTGAAAGGAAATAGTCAATCGGATTGAAGAGTTCAAGGTACATGCACAGGCCACCGAGCGTGTTCATTGTCCGCAGTCTAGGGGATGATCATCATCTCTCATCTCTGTCGCATCGAGGAATTTTCCTTGACCATCAACGCTCTAGAGAATGAGACGGGAAGCTTTCATAATCCTACGTCATTGTAGCCGAGTCGCCTCTTTCTCAAACAGAGAAGCAAAAGGATGTGTTTATGACTTTGGCACCTTGCTTCATTGGGCAATACATTGTTGAAGAAAAGAATTGCTTCACTTGGGAAATGCTGGGGTCAGCTTGTATTCAGATGCAGACTAGTTTCCATTTTCAGCTCTATCTTACACCGCCGTCGCCAAGTTGACTGACCGCCTACAGTAGCATCATCTCAGCCTCGTCCATATGCCTTCCCCTCGAGTCTTTCTTTGAGCTATCCCTCCACGTGAATCAGCCCCCCGATCAGGAACTAGATTAACCAGTGCCAATTCTCTTCAAGGTCAAGGTCCCACACCCGTTATTCGTCTCGACGGTCACGATAACATCCATCGGCAAGACCAGCCGAGAATGAACACGTGAGATGGCTTCCGGTGAGCTTGTGGGCTACGTCGTTGTGGTCTCTGGGTTCGGATTGCGAGGCTTTGAAATCTTCGACGGCGGTGGAGTGTAGCGTGAAGTAGCAGACTTTTGCTTCTGTGCGATGCACTGGCTTGTTGAATTCTAGGCTTTAGATGATAGGGTGAGAAGGGATAAAATGGCAGAAAGATATTATATATTGAGAGCTGACAGTGGCCGATGAGAAGTGTGGATGTCGAGAGAAGAATTGGGAGATGTATGATGAATGATATTTAAAATCGACGTATGTGTGTGTGTAAGTTCTAGATATATATTGATGACAAGAAATTTAGATATCTTAATTATATTCTTGATATAAACTTCTACAATGATACCTTTATATCCCTACAACTCTTTTCATAGATCATTTCTGCTAATACAATGGAACGGTAAAACCTCTCTATAAGGATTCTATATATAAAGATGATCTTTTTATAAGAATCTTATATTCGATTATATTAACATTATATTTTGGCGGGAAAATAGTTTATAGAAAGATACCCTTTATATAAACATAACATTATCATTATCAGCCCTATAAACTAGTCAAGACATCATATACAGCATTCCAGGCCGAAATCCTCAATTTCATGAATTTCAAATTAACAATCCACATTTGATCCTATGATTTCACATTTTACCTTTGTTAGCATGAACTTGATAGAAGTATAGAATTGAAATCGGAATCAGGTGATTAGAAAGGACTTTAAAACAGGCCTTTTTCTGTATGTAACGAAGCAAATGTCAAAGTAGAACGCGGTAACCGAAATGCTGTAGATAACTGTATAGGTCTTTTGTAGGGCAGGTCCCAAAACTTCTGTATATCCTTTATTCACGTAGTAATCATGAAATTCATACTAGATTCATAACCTACTTGATTGAATATCATTTATAGTTTATCAGGATTAATCGTAGATCAGGTGATTAGGTTTGGGTCTAGATTCTGCAGACCTTCATATAAGGATGGATATCTAATGATCCTCATGTTGAAAGCTAGAAAAATAGCCTTATAGAAAAGTTTCGCTGTATCTCAAAAGCACCGGTTTTCGCATCTTGAATCCAAAGCAAACAGCGTTCCAGATTCCCCGAATACATACCTTATGATCAAAAACCGGCATTCAAAACCCGTCATCAACACCCCCCCCCGTTTGTCTTTCACCCCCATGTTCCTTCGTGCCGCCAGCAAGTTATACCAAATCAGGACGCTCGCTCATTCGATAAAAACCCCGTATAATAGATTTTTTTTTGGTAGAGGTTTCTATTGTTGGAAGCTTTCAAATTCTAAATTCTCATCACATCATGGATCGACAACGAAAGGGGAGTTCACACAATTGGTTTTTTTCGCTCTCCCCTCTCTTAGCAACGCAGCGATTTGGATGGCGGCGGCGGCACGAAGTCGATGCGCTCGAGTTGATCGAACCACGCCATATGTATGATCTTTCCCGGTTTCTGTGCGAGTACGATGGATGTATGTATGTATGTATGTAGCTTAAACTTATAAGCTGCGAGTACGGTACATACATGTATGTATCGGGCTGCCGCCAGTGAGAAACTTTGCAAACTTTAACTTGGTTTCCCGTACTGTATGGATGTGCTGTATGGATGAATATATAGTCGGTGAGGATATGCGTATGCGGGATGGGGGTGTATGAGTCGAGAAAAGAAGAGGAAGAAAATGGAAACCTAGAAAGAAGGACAACTTGGGATTGCTGTTACATATACATACGCATAGCATACATAGCCATACGCACGAAGGTGGATTATACTGTAATCATAACTATAACTATAACCATAACCACAATCGTTCCCGTAATCGTAATCGTAATCGCAAGTTAGGTAGGTAAACAAGCCTGACAGTACATATAGATGCAGTACTTAAACCCTATATATAGAAAGAGTATAGTAGTATAAGTCGCTTCAATTAACAACTACGATGTAGAGCTATATAATTTATAATCTATAATCTATGAATTATATTTTATAATTTATCATCTATAAATTATATTTTATATAATTATATAATAATCGATATTAATGTAATCTTAATACAATTACGCTTCTTATAAATACTAATCATCTTTTATATATTAATAGTACATCGAGCTATAGATATAAGTATATATATTAAACTATTAATTAAATTGATTCTGTGAACTTTATAGCAAGAAAAACTACAATTTGACTACTATGTATGGAAATCATGCTCGTATAATCTAACTTGATTAGGATCATACATCACTCCTCAAGTTCAGCCTCGCATATTAAATATAAGCGAGTAAGCAACAACTAATAGCTAACAGCTAATAGCTACACATATACATCCATCCTCACTATTACAAAGAGAAGAATGCATATACATAGCAAAAAAACGTATGATTTTGATTTCCCCAAGTCTTCTTACTACTTCTACTCTAGAACAAAGTTTAACAAAAAAACAAGCAAAAGAAGGAAGAAAAGACCGAAAGAACAACCTACAAGTACTACACATAGAAACAAGCCAAAAAATCATTATTAAAATAGAAAGATGCAATACTACAACTACTATTAACCTTATTAATACCTTAATCTTACTTATCATCACTACTGGATCAACTTTGACTTCATCTTCATCATGTACCACTTCGATTTCTTGTTAGTATTGATAGATAAGAACTTAAACATTTTACCTATTTATTTATAGATCTATTAATTTCGTTATTTCATCACATCATCTTTCTTATCAGTATCAATATCATTCTCGAAGCTTATAGAGAAGATGAGTCGAAAAGCTAGAGGAAAAAGCTAAAACAAAAAAAGGTAAAAGTAAAAAGTAAAATCCACACACCACTGACTACTTGCTTACTTGCTTAGTTTTAGCTTTTCGTGTATTATTTATTCTTCTTGTACCTTCTCGAACTCGGAAATGGAAATATCCGTGTAAAAGTTAGATGTTGATCGGTGATTTTACCTTGAACTTGATCTTGAAGTTGGGATTTATTATTGTTATTATTATTATTATTATTATTATTATTAATACTTATAGCACGCGGTGTATACTTCCATATGCGGAGTGTGCAAAGTATAATAAGATAAAATACACGCCACGGCGCCAGGACGGGCGCTAGGTCTTGCAGGCGGGACGAGGTTCCTTGTTGGCTGGCTGGTTGGCTGGTTGGCTGGCTGGCTGGCTGGGCTGGCGCTTATGAGGATGAGGAGGGAAGGGGGGAATACTGTATGAGTCCTGAGCTGGGGGTATGATGCGATGAACTATAGATTGGTGTTTGATGCGAATATGGGTAGGTACGGGTTGCGGGTGAGAAGGATTTGGAGCTGAGCTGAGCTACGCCGTGAGCGTATACCAGAGAGCAATGCGCTCCTATTCTGAAAATTCCCATTCCACGTGATATGATATTTTCGGGGTGAAGATTAGAGGGGTGTATATGTATATACATGATCAATGAATAAGAGATAGAGTAGAAAGAAGTAAATACGTGAGAGAATGAGAATGAGAAAAGAAAACAAAAGCCAGGCCCATCTCGCATCTCCTGCCGACCCGGGTATCATGGCGCACAAATCTCCCTTTCCATGCTCGAGCGCGACGATTATTCGTCATCCTTTGCGACGGGATTTACGTACTGTTCTCCCTTCCTTCTGAAAGGTTCAATCCCGTCCGCATGTGCAATTGTTTCGGCTGATCTCGATCGGACTGATGATCTACCGACGGATTACATCACGTAGTAAGTAGTACGTACGTAAGACGTGGTGAGCATTCCCTCCCACCCATCCATCACTCGGCCCGCTCGCAAAAGCCAGATATCGGACGATCGATTTCTCGAGGCCGAATTGCTAAGCGAGGTCATGGCATTAGTCTTGGTTTCACCAAAGACGTGCTGAAAAGAGAACGAATGTGCACTTGCAAAGTTGTAGCATGGAAACGGCTCTTGGGAAAAGCCTCTTTCCTTGTTTTTTTCAGATCACGGTCGTGATTGATTTCACCGCCTTTTGACACCGTGATCCATCCAGTGTCTTCCTCTCAAGGATATCCCTTTCCCGCGATCCGCCATCAAATTTCTAGAAGATTGGCTTGGAAGGTTGGAAAGCGGTGCGCATGATCGAGGCACAAGCAAGATCCTAGCGCCCCACGTGAAAGAAGTTGAGGAATTGTTCTTTCGTCCTTCTAGTCGCGGACCCTTTCTTTTGACACTCGTACTTGTCCTGGGCTGTACCCGAAAAGAGCAATTTCCCCAAGTCTCAGAAGTGACGGTGTGGTTGAGCGGTGAGCTTGACACGGACGAGGGTGCTTCACAAAGTCATGCCTGGTCGTGGCTGTGGCTCATCGTTTTCTTTTTGTTTCGTATTGGGGGACGCATTGTTTTTCATGCCTTGGACAGCATGAAAGTTCGGCGGGCCGTGACAGTAGCCTACCGCTACCCTTCAGCCTATGCTAGCAGCTGCAGACTACCCGGACTATCAAACGTGGCGAATTTGTAAGCAAGAGCTCCGAAATCTTCTTGAACGGCAAGTAAGCAAGTTTCAACATCATCCAGTGTCAAAGATCAATTACCGAAACGAAAAGAAGATTACGCAACAGCTTCTTGCGTTGCGTGTTTGCAGGTGTTCGGAGATATCCTAAAGTCTGATTGACTCGTCAATCCCAGATCCCAGATCCAGCATTCCAAGTTTCCCTCCCATACGGTTTCGGCACCTATACAACACGTATTGATACCTTCGGCATGTGATGAAAGGTAATCCTTAACACTAAGCCCCTGAAGCTCCGAAACTCTGGCATTGATAAGCTTATTTCAGCGAGAAAAAAGAAAACCCAGTTGAGAAAGAAGATTCCATGGTTCTAGCTTCCATACGTGTACTCTAATCCTCAAAGTGGAAACCTTCTAGAAGAAAGCTCGAAGGGTTTTTGTTGAGTCCCCACAGCCTAGATACGCCAAAGAAGCCAGGAAACTTAATAGTTTCTTTTTTTCTTTCCCTCTTCCTTGTTTTGGTGTATATGAAGCTGGGCAGAGCAAAAAAAGAAACTAGGAATCCCCAAGATCAAGCTGGGAAATCCAGGGACCTGGCGGTTGTATGTAATTAAGTACTTCTCTCCGTACTCCGTAGGTAAGAAAGAAGTCCCGTCCACGCAACCCAGTCATCAAAGTCAAAGTCAAAAAGAATCCTATGAGAACCCGGTGAAGATCACTTGGTCCAACAAGGCGGTCAAGTTGGAAAAAAAATAATAGAAAAAATAAGATTAGGACGAACTGACCAGCTCCACGTCTCAACTTGGTTTTGTGTCTATCTGACGGTTGAAATTTCGCTTCTTTGTCACTTATTTTAACTATTTGTGATTATCCATGCAGGCCTTTTTTTAAACAGTGTGGATCTTTTCATTTGCCCCTCCTTTTACACACCAACAAGAGTAAAGGAGTATGTATGTATGGTATGTATTTTCCTGCAAACTCCATTTTTATGATTATTTTTTCCCTAGCTTGCTGCGAGATTACCCTGTTACGATCTGTTGCGTGTATACTATTACATCATGGATTCATGGTGTAATATCTACTGGATGGCATCCCTTTACAAGTAATCAAAATGAATTAAGGAAATTAACGATATCTCGAGTAGATGATTGATGACTCCATTACTGCAGAAGTACGAAACATGAAACGAGTTCGCAATCATCTGTACATATGGCGCGCTAATGCATCAAGAAGTTTAACAGGTTAAGAATGGTTCGCTTACCCCCTTCATTTCAACTCACGATAGTAGTCGTAGGTATACACACACCAGAACAGCATAGCGCAGCACAGCACAGCACTGCATGTAGAGAAAGACTCTGAAAACTTCCGAGATCAGGTCTCAGAAGAGTAAGTTTGATGCTCACCGACAAAGAAGGCCATAATCACGTTTTGGCATGATGAATTGCATGATGTGAAGATCGATCCACTGCAAATGATAATCTGACATTGATTTGTTACTATACTTTGAGGGTGCAAATGTATTGTTTGTGTTTGTATCTGTGATTGTTATTGTTATTAATCTTATCATTCTCTTACAATATGCATGCATGCAATGCAGCTTTGCTGACACCTACCTGCCTGCCGTCTGACGGAAATGACATGAGAGAAGATGCTGTATACACGTGCATACGCAAGGTCCGGTTGGGACTTGCAATTGGGATGGGATGGGATGATTGGGATCAGGGTAGAAGTGACACGATTTTCTGGTACGTACACGTGTCACATACATATATACATACTGTACATACAATTAGTTGTTCCTGACATACCGCCATACGCCGCAGGTAGAGACAGACAGACAGGTTAGATAGGTAAATGGCACTACTGACGACAACTGATGACAATTGAGACGATAACAAGAAGTGGATCAGGGCCGTGATGCACGCACGACACGACCCTGATTTTCCCAATAATAATCCGTAATTTTTCTTTTTTTCGTTTCTTTTTTTCCCTTTCTTCTGGAATTTCTCCATGCCTTGATCAGACCACTTGACATATTTTCTTTTTCCTCCCTGCGTTGTGATTGAGTGCATTATGCGAGGTTACTCTATTCGGTAAATGCTCAGCTGTTTTTTTTTCCTTTTCCTTTTCGACCATTGACTTCTTGTGCTTTTCCGTGGACAAGAGCGGATAATGCTTGTGTGGAGAAACGGGTACGGTGTGCCCGAAGCGGGTTGGCTGGTTGGTTCTTCGAAATTGTATTATTGAGTCTTGACTCTCGCGCCGATTATGATTAAGTTTTTATTATTCCTGCAGTCCTATACTAACGAACTACACTCTATACTATGGACTCCTACTGCTGCATGAAGGATCTTTGGCTTGATTGACATTTGGTACAAGTACTTTACTGTAGACTAACGGGTACGGTATCTGGCTACTCTGGTTTATGTTTAGTCGATTGGTTGATGCGCCGGTTCTATGCCATACGGGGAGGGGTTCATAAGATTGATGAAATGAACTTCGTGTTGAGAGTTGAAACGTGACAGGTTGTGCAGGAGAAGTTAATTGTTGCATTCTCTGGTAGGTTACGGGCTCACAGCAACCTTGGTTGTCATCGATGCCTAAAGTCTATTTGACTTTTACAGTAGTTTGTCGCTGGCGATGCGATGGTGAGCATGATATCTACAGTTCAGGAGCCATGTGACCTTTCGGCTTCCAGCAGACATATTCTTGTCTCTTTTTCTTGTTATTTGGGGAAAAAAGTAGCGAACGATACAATCCTTCACGATGAAGGAGAACTTAAAGTCGCAAGCGAAGAGAAGCCGCGAGGAAACAGATGAGGACGAACGAGGGACAGTGCGCTCTCAAAACGTTAAGCTACCATATATTGATTCCAGTTGTAGGACTGCTTGATCTTCAGACGTATCAAGATCAAGATCTACAGCACATTATCTCAATGTGTTGAATATAACGAGAAGCTCGCCGATATGTCAGCGATTGCCAAGAATCAAGATGCAACATATCAGCAATATCTAAGTTCTCTGCCGAAGAGTACATGCACAACAACAAGCACAAGCGAACAAGCTCGGGGCCAAGTGGATATGATATGATATGTGTATAAATTTAAGGATTCGGCTGTGATTATACTCACGAGTATGTGAATATGTTGATGCACATAGCTACCGCAAAGTTTGCCGACTAATCAAGTACTAACAACCCACATCAATACTGTATCAAAAAGTCTAATCGGAATAGAGTATGACTTGACTGTATAACCACTCGGGGACTTATTCTTGGAGATCGTGGAAGCTTGGCATGTATAAAATCTCTCGACTCGAACCAAACTTGCGCAGTGCAAGATTTATGCTCACCGCTTTCAGAGCTTCTATTGAAAAATATATTTTCCGAGGGCCAGGTCTAGCGCAGGAACGAGATAGACCTTGCAGCTTTGCATGGTGCAGTAGTGAAGTCACGGCGACTCCTCCTTGGAAGGAATGTTAGACGATGCTCTTGAGACTTTGCCGCGGGAAGACCTACCTTCAAATCGGCCACGCTAAGATAAGATGGAAGAGGCTCCGTTCCACGGCGACAAGTACAGGACATCATATGAGAATGCATGATGTGGGTGGGGTCTTTCACAAACTATTCTGGCTCCACGGATATCGACATCACGAAGTTTAAACCTGGCGGTGAAGGGAAGGTTTCATCCTCATCTTACTTTGGACGCCGATGTATGCCAGTGGGAAATGATGATGGCGCTCCGCTGTTGCATCATAATGGCACAGGACAGTATTTTCTCCGCACGCACCGGAACATCATTTCGGGAGAAGAAGGAGGTTGTACAAGATGGATTCTTCATGTTGACGGGTGAAGACCTGATCATTGCTTCGCTTATCTAGTTGATTCCTACAGTAATAGTAGCGACTCAAGACATTCTATACCTACCACCTACTGGTCACTGTCACTCTGTCACTCTCCGCCACTCACCGTCGCTCACTGATGAAGCCTTGTTGTTCTCTTCATACTTCACGGCTCTTTCGGCTATGGCGAAAAAGAAGTTGAGACCAAAGAAAGGATGATGATCTCCCCTTCTTGAACATGTCATCAGAATCGAGAAATCAATGTCCGAGAGCTCAAACAATGATAGATAGATACTGGATACTAGTAGAGAGAGATATTACATAGCAATTTGCGCGACAAACGCTGTGAGCACCAAGCACTCAACTCATGCCAACTCAAACGCCCCTCCCCTTCCCAAAGAAAAAGCATAAAAAGAATTGAAGAAGAAAGAATAAATCAATAAAAGAACTAACTCAAAAAATGGCTAATGATGCTATGCTCGTTTTATTCTCCGAGAGAGACTCTTCAAGATGATCAATCCCGTTTGAGCTCGAAGATACCTTGAGAAACGAGAGCAAAAGTCCACTTCGAGAAGTCAGATCCGACACGCGATCAAAATGGATTAGCTGATGGGTGGATTTTCTCAATAATCTCCAAACCCCCCGCTCGCCACCCTCATCATCATCATCATCCTCATCCTATACTTGGGGCAGCGCGAGCGAGGAGGAGGTGAGAGGTAAGAGGGGGGAAAAAGAAAATCCCACAACGGAACATAACGGAGCGAACTTGCAGAAAGAAAAATCCGTGTCGGCCTCTTCGGCACTCAACAACAAGAGGAATCGAGCAAGGGCATATATATTATTCTTTTTAGTTTGCGCGACAAACGCAAGAATGGCTGGGGTTATCTCTAGAAAGAGGGTCATTTCGACGACCTCGCCTCAGCCTTGTATCAGGGGTTTCTAGCGAGCAAAAGGTCGTATGGGTTATTTGGAGCCTCCAAATTAGAGGTGAAGACATCTCCACTCTCGACTTGTCCAGGTGACCTGTAATCCTAGACTTGGCCCTTTAGGGTTATGGGCCTGATGGAGAGCTACGATGCGTGAAGGTGTTGGAATGCGTTGGACATTTCTCTCCATGTGAACGTGATTACGAGATACAAGTTGGATGGATAATGGGGGGATGGGGGGGTTATCTTTTGGTTAGGATTTTGGAAGGAACTCGACGGGGGAAGGAAAAAACAAAAGGAGTCTGGATACGTAGCTAGCTGGTCAGCTAAGACCTTTCCCTGATCATAATGTCAAGCCCTATGTTCCTTCGTGTTCCCGAAATATTATTGAACGAAGTTCGCTCGCTCGCTCGCTCGCTTGCTGGCTGGCCGGCTTGCTTGCTTGCTTGGATATTGGCTCAGCCACTCTGCATGATGGTTTCAAAAACCCCCTCATATGAGAGGTGAACACGGTCACGAATATACCGTAGTTGGTTAGTTGATTCTCTGCGGGAGAAATCGGAAACATGGGTTAGAGGAGGAAAATTTCCTTTCTCCCTTCCCTTTTCCTTCCACCTGATTGATATTCAGGTACCACAAAGCCTCCCGAGAACGTCGATGCGAGGGGTGAGATGGGTGGACGGAGAGGGCAAAAGCAAATCTACCAATTTCCCACGTTTTGGGCATGGATGAATATTGGATTGGAATAACGCGAGAGGAATATATGCGCGGCTGTACTGAGCCACCGCCACCAGATCTGCTGGCTGGCATCTCGTGAAGGAAATAGGCGTATGCATGTATGTTTAGAATTTACTGCGCGGTACGACACTTAGAGTGATGCACGCACATAGCACATAGCTTTTAAATTGTACGGCTGGCACGTTGGCCAATCATCTCACCCATCTCTACGCATCTGCTCGACAGATCTTTGGTGTGCGGGTGGGCAATGCATTGCTATCTGGATTCAGTCATGATGGAGGGAGGCAAGCCGAAAAGAGATCAAGCTCAGCATCAGCATTCGTGTTACGCGGCGTAGACATGGACCGTTGACGATTCCCGTTTACTGCACGCACGAGGAGGTGTTGGGGCCGTGATTGATCAATGTACGAACGAACGCTTACCATCGTCAAAGCGAGGAGGACACGGGAAGAGGTGCAAAGGGAGACACGGGCTGGTGGTCTATCGCATCGGCACATGTATCACCACCACCCCACAATTGATATCATCGCGATGAGTCGCTAGGGATGAATTTGGCCATTGGTTATTGCGGTTGGGATAGTGTAGACGAGTGATCGATCATATGACACATGGGTGATCTCTCTATTTGAGGATCGTACTCTGGATAAGCCTTGGAAGGATACAAGCTGAGGCGGACTATTCGGCATCGAGCAGGGGGGAAGGTACATGAACTTGCAAGGCTGGGTTATTGACACACGCTTTCTTACCAGACTGACTGTACTTGGCACGTTTGTGATAGGCTGACGAGCGGGAGATTTTGGTTGCATGTTGCCTATGCTACAGTCAGCATCATATACCGAAGCCAGCCCCGCAAAGCTCCTGAGAGACTATTGACTGATTGAAGGAGGATGAAGAGAATGGCTGCCGCCGATGAAGGAAGACGGCGAGCTTGGAAGCTTGCGCGAAGGAGGGTTTTATCTTGCTCCATGATCATCGACATCAGAGCATCCCTCTCGTAGAATGATTCCCATCGCCCCTCTATCAAATTATCTTCAGCCTGATCACTTCCTAAAAAGTGGGCTAGGAGCATATCCGGAACAACAAGGGGGTTGGAAGGGAAATTATCATGATTCTGCCACTTTCTTTTCTGCCATTTCGATCAAACTATTCTTGGACGAGTGTAGACAACCTCACCCCCTTGTAGCCGTCTATTGTTACCAAGATGCTTCATATCTTACGAGTAAACATCGCATCCTGGATAAATCATAGTTCAACCAAGATTTTATGCTTTTATGGTTGTCGAGGAGAGAGCGTGCGCGATGGCCGGATGCAATGAAGGACTCCTCCTCGTCGCCACCGAAGGTACGTGAGATGATGGCGACTAGGTAGCTCATCGCATTGGAGAAGATCCATCCGCTCTGCACCATATCAAAGATCAAATCCTCAAATCCTCAATCCCTTTCTTCCTTAGCCCGCCCATACGGTGGTATGGTTTAGCGGAAATTGCCCCTTCATCAAGTTTAGGTGTTACTCTGAAGTAAAAATAATGAAAGGCCGCCGCCCCCTTGAAGCGAACATCGCAATTGACCTAAAGTTGCCAAATACTAAATAATAATATGCATCTTGCCGACAGAATAATCAAACAGAATGAGCAAGCTGAGAAGCTCCCCCTGTCCACACTGCAATCACCATGCCATGGCGTTATACATGGCTGCGAAACTAAGATTATTTTGACATACTACTTTGCTGAGGAACATGGTTGGCTCTCTCAATCCTGGATAGATGCATCCCTCCCCCATAGCAATTAGGATTGCTTGTCGAAAATGAGGTCTCCACATCATCAAGACGACCTGGAGACCATTGTACCTGGCTCCCTACGCTTGTGTAGCCCAGAATGAAACACGATAGCGTGGGATGCTTGTAACGCCCTGGCAGTAACTTTGACCAAGCCAGGCCCAAACCTTCTGATGCTGATCCAAAAGTCAATGAGCAACCCATATCGACAAATTTCCCCAGGTAGGCTGAACCTGGTCTGGACGGATGATGGTTTGCATAGCAAGGCGCGATGAAAATACATAAAGATCCAGGACCCCAACCGGCGCCAGGGAGAGAATAGATTTACCAAGCGCTACTGCAAGTTTCAAGTTTACATCCGCAATAGCAACATCTTCTTCACATTGGGATTCATCATTCATTGTCATATCCACCCATCCACGCGTTACCACTGCGGAGCACTCCAGATATATAACATCCTTCCTCCTCCCACTTCCAGAGGCACATCATCAACAACAGCTTCCACCATCCATCTCATCTGCACATTCACACATCCACACATCCAACCGTCAGTTTCATCCTGTCTCAATCAATCAACATGCCTGCCCAACACCGCCCAACAAACCTTCCTCCTTGCCCAGGACCACCACCCAACCGTCCTCTCCCACCTCTTCCCCTCAAGTAAACTTCAGTCTCATGATAAGACACACGCCGAAGTTCAAGGGGTCACGGAATAAACATTTTGCGCTCGCTCACTTCCATTCGAAGAACACGTACCGATCTCACCCAGAGAACGAGAGTGAGAGTGAGTGAGAGGGAGAGAGAGGGAGAGAGCCGACGGGACCCGCCTTTGAGAGCTTCCATCTGCAAGATTATTGCGCCGCTACAACAATCTGACATTGCGCATACAAACCATACCTACCTCACGCTCTCCGAATACCCATTGATCTTTTCGGCACCGCAAAGATGCCCCCCTCCCCCCTCCCCCCATGGGTTACACTTCTCACGGCGTCATACAAACCACCTCCGCCACGACTCTTCTCTTCGGCGCATCTGGAGCCTCGTGCATGCATCCCAGAGGCCTTTCAACCCGAGCAGAGCACATGGAGATGGAGTTCGTCCTTGCCAAGCGGGGTATCTTCCAACGGCGCAGCGAACCACAGCACACCTCACTCACTCCATCGCACTTCTCTTCTCGTGTGACCGAGATCCAAGCAGGCTCGAACCCCGCCCGCCTGCTACTCTTCATCTCAACATACCACACCATACAGACATCCTCATAATATCTCTTCTCATTGTTCTCGCTCCGGGTTTTGATTCACACACCCACGCGCATACATATACAGTCACAGATACATATATATCCACAACAGCAGGTCCACAGTACCACCCACACACAGCGCGATCGATCTCAGTCTCGGTCTCAGTCTCGGGTTTCAATTGATTGGATTGCATATGATCACATCCATCTCTTTTTAATATCATATCCTATGTAATAGCACAACAACACCTGATTGATGCCTCTTTTCTTTCCATCTTTCTTCCACATTCAATCATGGTTTTTGGAACGGGGAAGGGGGGGGTCTTATTTTTTTTTATATCTGAAAAATCTCGGAATGAATGAGGGATGGCATGGCATGGGAATATGAAGGAAAGGATGGGATGGGCTTTTATCTATTTATTCATCTTCTCAAGGGACCCGGCTGGGAGTTGATTCTATATATATCTTTTTTATTTTTATTTTCTTTTAATTCTCCTATTTTTATCTGGTCTGGAAAAAGAGGAATACTCTCCCAATATGCAGGATATGGATGGAAAAGATTCGCATACATCATGTGTGTGTGTGTAGTATTGTTTGTTTGCTCTTTGGATTTTGGATGTTAATGGATGGATGAGAGGGATGGAATGAATGAAGAGAGAGTTGCACGAAGCGAAAGTTTAGCTAGTTAGTCAGCTAACTCATATATGAAAGCGAAAGCAAGAGCACAAGAATCTTATGTCTGTCTGTTGATTACCATTGCAGTGAGGACCCGTGACCAGAAACGTGAGATACGAGGTGATGGAGGATCCAAAAATATATATACGTATATATAAAGATAATATAAATCGATATGAAGCAAACCTTGCCTCTTTCCCCTGGAATGGCATGCGCATGCGTGTACGTGTGTACATACGCATGTGCTCGATTTAACATATATAAGTATATACGTAAACAAGCAAGCGACAAAAGTATATACGTGCGTCTGGCGATAACGACAGAACCAGGCAAGGCCGGGATGCATCTTAGAGTGTGTATTATATATATCTTACTTTCCAGTATCAATATCGACTAATAGGCTTTCCATGTGCCGAGATTATGCGTTCGTTTGTGCGTTTTGTTTTGCTTTTGTTTTGTTCTATTTTCATTGTATATTTGTTCATGCCCATGCCTACTCGGAGGTGAGGGGGATGGGGGAGCTGGGGAGAGGGGAAGGGGGAGGGGAAGGGGAAAGGGGTCTGTCTTTGCTTGTGTGCGGGGATATCATTATCCATATCCATATCATATCACCCACTCGCTCACTGGTCAGGTGGCTGGGCGTGCGAGGAAATGAAAGAAACTCTCTTGGATGCGCAAGTTCGTCCGTGTCGTCTCGTCTCGTCTCGTCTCGTCTCTTCCTCTCTCTCTCATAGAGTTGTCATCGGTTTCCTGCCGCGGATCGAGGGGAGCCGTATAGGGGGCGGGTATGGATTATGGATTATGATGGATGTATGCATGTATGTATGCATACATGCAGCAAAGTAAAGTATATTAGATGATGCAATTGCAATTCGATGTCGTGGCAAAGGTTAACCAACATACATGGTGGGCGAGCGAGTTCTCAGATACTCATTGGGAGGGAAAGATTTCTAGACGGATGGACGTACGTGAAGGAGGGGAAGAGGGGGGAGGGATTTCGTGATGTTTATGTTTATGTTTATGTTTATGTTTATCTCGTGTGTAGGATAGGATAGGATAGGATACTTTCACCCATACGCAGATACGATGCGATGTGATGCGCAGCGATGCCATTCGGTGGTGAGAATGAAAGAGAGAGAGAGAGTGTGTGTGTGTGAGATACACAATACATAATACATTCCCCCCCCCTTTCGAAGCTGATTGATTAATTGGTACCGTCCTCCTCCCTCCTTCACATACTGCATATTGCACCCACGACAATCCCATCCCATCCAATCCAATCCAATCCACACATCTCCACCTCCACCTCCACATATCTCCTCCACGCTCGCTCCCCTCTCTCATATACACATACGATCGATCCCTCGAATCCTCCCTACAGACAGGATACTCGCATGCAACTCCTGCAGCCATCCCATCCAAAGGAAGGAAGGTATAACGAGAACAAGAGGAGAAGACCCAAAAAAACAAGAACATGACAAGACGGTGGTTCGTCTTGCGTTTTTCGGTAGTCCTTCCGAAATAGGAAAGTATAAATTTTCTCACTTTGTGGTGGTCATTAGGGTTTTTTCCGATAGTAACTTCGATACAAAATGATAAAAACACGATGATTATGAAAAACAGAAGAAGGAAAACTTTATAAACACTAGCGCATATGTATATACATTGTGGTCGGCGAACTGTCTAAAAGTTTATCTGGATCCCAAGTCTAAAAATCTCTACTCTACATGTATGTTCGAGGATGAAACATCATGTACATCAATCATATGACTTGGAATATCGTTCGAGAGAGTGATGATGATGATGATATCATCCCGTGTTGCTGATGGAGTGTGAATGTGAAGGATAAATAATATGATGGATGAATATAGATATACAGATGCATAATATATATATATATATGTATGTTTATGTGTTATTGATAATAAATAGGCCGAGGGGAAGTACATCGTAAACTTGGATGCTACTTCATTGGGCAAGGGGCCTTGGCACTTCTCAACGGCATTGGCGGATGTGAAGGTGAAGTAGATGAGGGGAAGATGGAAAGAATGACTCGGCGATATTTGACTTTATCGAGACGAATCACAGATCATATTACCATCACGTGAGAGCGGGTAAACTCACAAGCACGGTCTTGGCAACGATGGATTGAATTTCTTATCGATTAACATTTTTGCCTTTTGCCCTTTTTGATAGACAACGACATCAACCCTCTTTCCCTCTTTCCCTCTGCTTTCCCGACCCCATCGCTCAAATCATCCCACACCCATCATGCTTCTTGAACTCCATGTTTGGGGTCCATCATTCGGTCTTCCTTCCATCGATGCGCAATGCTTAGCGACCATTGCATACATGCGGCAAGTCATCCCACGTGGTCAATGGTCCCTTGTTGCGAGCAGCGATCCCACCCTGAGTCCCACGAGTACGTGACGAGAGTCGAGAGTCGAAGGAGAAGAGTCTCATCATTAATACGTTCCTACAGATGCCTTACCTGCTTTGAGGAATCGCGAGAATGGGCATTGGGTGGCGGGATATAGGAATATCCTCAACTTCATTGCACAATATTCATCCGGACAATGGGATCTGGATGCGAGCTTACACGGCCAAGAGGGGGCTGATTGCACGGCGTAAGTCCCTAGTGAGGAGAGAGGACGGATGGAGAGATGGTGTGATTGATTGGTCGGTTAGATATTCTGCATTGATCCAAGTGCATGGGCAACCGTTACTCGATCTTTCACTCTATGTTTCCTCGCAGAACTATTCCGGAATAACACGACCGATATTCAACACGATCCAACCTTTTCCCCTACCATATCTCACACCACCTCATCTCCGGGCCGAAGCCAAGAAGAGAACCGAATATTTAGGACTATCTTCTCTCGATGTAGATACGGGAGATGGTGATAAATCAAGAGAACCAAGCATCATACCTGAATCTCTCAGGAGGGGTCAACACACCGTCTCAAGTTTACTTGCCGCATCTCCTGAAACCAATGCGCAAATCCGACTTGATGCATTAGCGACCGCTTTCTTCGAACCCATTCAAGAATTGAAAGGGAAAAAGAAATATCTGGTGACGAATTCTTATATGTCGAGTGTAGATTGTCTGGCGTTGGGTTTCATGTCACTGATGTTATACCCGAACTTGCCGCAGCCATGGTTGGCAAGGACGATGAGGAAAAAGTTTCCAGATCTGGTCAAGTGGGTAGAGGAGCTGAAAAATGAGGTGTTTGGTGGCGTTGTGAATGTGCATGATGCCATGCTGACAAAATCTGGTCATGCCAATGCAGTGCAACAGAAGGAAATGAATTTACCTTGGCAAGTACCTGAACCTCGTGGGTTGCGACATGTCGGAGGAGTATTTTTGGCTAGCCTTGCAGATTCCATCCCAATCGTGGGACAGCATAGGAAAGATGATCGATTGCGACGTTCTGGTGGCGGAGAGACAGTAAGAGATACTAGTCCGGTTTGGAGGTATGTTGCCACAGTGGGAAGTTTAGTTGCTGCTGTTGGGCTGGGGGCGGGTTTTGCGTTACATCAGGGCTTGATCCAGTTGCCTGAAAACCGGCCCGGCAAGAAGGATGATGAGAGTGAGAAGACTCAGGATCTGGGCGATATCGGAGACGCAGTTCAAGCACTTTTTGCTTTCGCGGATCAAATGGATCCGAGTGTGCAAAGACAAAGGGAGTCGGAGACAAGAAATGGGCCGACGGTGGAAGTTGATGTTGACCTTGGGCAGGACGGCATCGCAAGGGATCGGCTTGGTTGAACGATACTCGGAATGTATCTTCCGGTGGTTGATGTTTATTGTTATGATGATGGTACGATAGTCCTCGAATTGATATACCATGTGCGACCACTCACTCTCCGCTTTTCAAAGCTTGTTGTGGTGCGATACTGATTCTATGTTCCAGGTAGGTTGCGATTCTATACTATCCTGGAGTCGTCATTCCTCCGTTTTCTCCCAAGTTCGTTTCTGTCCGACTCCTCCAGTAAAGATTGATATCTTGCGTGTACGAAGTGTCGACATTTCGGATATCTCATGAGAAGACGTCGTGGAGTCAAATACGACCCATAGGTTTCCAGATTCGAATGAAAGATGCGGGTTTACACGGTGAGTTGGTGGGGAGAGAAGCAGGACAGATACATGATGATAGAGACCGATGTTCTTGATCTCTCATCCTGTGATTTTTGGCCGAAAGTGATACAAATGATAGGATGACTGTCATGTTATTGATGAAGTAACCCTTTTGTCACCGTGGTCAGGATCAATGGTAGGTATGAACTCCTTTCTCAATTGCTACATATCAGTAGCCGTAACCGTAATTGTAACCGTAATCGTAACCTTATTCGTCCAACTCGATCGAACTTGATACAATATGCCTCGCAATAATATCAAGTTCTTTTATAATCGACGACGAGTTGTTTTTATCACTTACTTGCTTGTATTTCACATCAAAATATCAAGTACTGTATTCTTTCGGGTGTTGTCGTCGTCATCGTTGTCGGTTGTCGTTATCAGACTTTTCCTATTTTGCCCGATAACATACGAGGACTTACTAATTCTGAGTCACTTCTGCCTTAGCAATTAGCGAGCGGATGGATTACTTGGTCAAACTGCGATGCGATGCGAGTCTGCGACAATGACATTGACAGTGATAGTCAAGACAACAATTGAATTTGGTCGCAATAAGTCTAATTTTTGAATCTATTCGGGTTATTCGGAAACCTTCTCGGGGTCTGAAGGTTCTTCCTCGCCAAGAATATTCGATCAAATTAAACTTTCACATGATGAATTGCCAAACTTCGAGGGCTTCGCTTTTGCGTGGTGGTGGGAGAGTCTCTTCGGCAATCATATCATCTTCTCAATCTCTTAGGTTACCGAGTTCAGGCGCGAGGTTTATATCAACACGTGAACTCGATGCTTCAAAGGGCGGTTCGTATTTTCCCCTCTCTCTCTCTCCCCTGACTCCCCTGACTAACTTCACACACGAGACCGGGAGAGAGTTCTCATCCTCGGATCGGGTTGGTCGGGCTTTACGCTGAGTCGACAATTGGACCCCGCGAAGTACCAGACGGTGGTGATCTCTCCACGGTCTTACTTTGTCTTTACCCCATTGTTGGCGAGTACGGCAGTGGGAACGTTGGAATTTCGGAGCGCGCTCGAGAGTGTGCGGGGGAGGGGACGGTGGAGGGGCTGGGGATTGGTGGGTGGGGGGTGGGGCGGTTGGGGGGCGCGGGGGAATGGGGTCGAGTTTTGGCAGGGCTGGGCGGATGATGTGGATTTTGATGGGAAGACTATTCGGGTGGAGGAGAATGCGGTGGAGAGGGCGAAGAATGCGAGTGGGGGGGTGGTGGAGAAGAGGGGAAAAGGAAGGGTGTTTGAGGTTGGGTATGATAAGTTGGTGGTTGGGGTGGGCTGTTATAGTCAGACGTTTGGGATTGAGGGGGTTAGGGAGAATGCGCTGTTTTTGAAGGATGTGGGGGATGCGAGGAAGATCCGGAAGAGGATCTTGGAGTGTGAGTTGGGGCTTTTCTTTTTCATGCTGTGGATTTTTCTCGAGTTGGGATCGGATGGACTTTCTCTCTTGAACTTGGAGCGAACGCCCATCAAGTCTTTACCGCGGTGGTTTAAATGGAGTGTTACTCAATTTATCGGATGGGATGGGATTGGGATGTGGAGAGATGAAGAGATGAAGAGCATGCATTCGCTGATCCCCACAATAGGTTTTGAAGTAGCAGCATTACCAACAAGCTCCGACGCACTTAAAAAACAACTCTTAAATTTCGCCATCGTAGGTGGTGGTCGTAAGTTCCACTCCCCCAATCCCGTCTCCTCTTTCCCCACAGCACAACCTCACTAACACCTTCCTCCAGCCACCGGCGTCGAATTCGCCGCCGAGCTCTTCGATCTCTGCCATGAAGATCTCTCCACTCTCTACCCATCCCTCACCCCCCACGTAAACATAACCATCTACGATGTAGCGCCCAAAATCCTCCCCATGTTTGATAAGAATCTCGCAAACTATGCCTTGGAGCATTTCAAGCGCGATGGGATCCATATCAAAACCGAGCATCACATCCTTGGTCTGAGGCCCGGCCTCCCTCTAAGTGGTGCTGCGGGAGAAGATGGAGGGGGAAGCGAAAGGGGATTTACATTGAGGTTGAAGGAAGAGGGAGAGGTGGGCGTCGGCATGTGTGTTTGGAGCACGGGATTGATGATGAATCCTTTTATTGAAAAGGCGTTGAGTTCCGTGCACACTTATCCGACTCGATCTGCGACGGCGACTGCGGCTGCTTCGAGCGATGGTGGGGTGGACAAGCTGGTAGAGAAAAAGTGGGAGTTGAAGCGGAGTCCGAAGACGGGTGGTTTGATGGTCGATGAGCATTTCCGGGTGAAACTGGCAACGCGTCCTCCATCGGGAGAAGCGGGTGCGTCGGAGCACACGCCATACGAAGCCACCATGAACGATGTCTTTGCTCTGGGCGACGTGGCGGTCTTGGGCAACACGGCGCTCCCGGCCACGGCACAGGTGGCCAATCAAGAAGCGAAGTGGTTGGGGAAGAGGTTGAATGGGTTGGGCAAGGGGGAAAAGATTGGTGAGGGGAAAGGGTTTACGTTTAGGAATATGGGGATCATGACGTATGTGGGGGGGATGAAGGCGATTATGCAGACGGATGGGAAGGGGGAGATTAAGGGGTAAGTGGGAGTTTGTCTGGAGGGAGACATTCTTTCGTTGATCTTTTTTTCGTCTTTGATGTACGCTGAAGAGAGTCTTGCTTACTTTTTTTTTTAGGAGAACGGCCTGGCTCATTTGGCGAGGTGCATATTTGACGCAAACGATCAGCTGGAGGAATAAATTCCTCATCCCGATGTATTGGTTAGTATATTTTTTCGTTTATTATATATATCCCTATTCCTATTTCTTTTCTTTTGTTTTTTTCCCCTGCGATTGTGGCTGAACATGAGCTTGAGCCTGAGTTTGAAATCAGAGGAAGCTTGACTGATCATTGGGAATTCAAATGGTAGGGCGATTAATTGGTTGTTTGGGAGGGATATTTCGAGGTTTTGAGGGATTTGGTGAGGTGGAGGGGATCGGTGAGGTGAGGTGAGGTGAGGTGAGTAGAACAAGGTTATATGTATATGGTGTTGTTTTATATTGTATAGTAGTATAATGTTGTATTTGCATCTACCTATATCTATATAAGCGAAGGGGCTTTCGAAGAGTGGGATGATCTATCTCGGTTAAGATGGTGGGTGTAGTGTGTATGTGATCTACGAGTTGGAGAGTTGGAGAGTTGCTCGGATATACACTTCACTTGGCTACAACATGGAAAAGACTTGACTTGAGTAGACATGCTTTCGCTTGATGATTCGATTCTATATATATATCTACCTCCCCAAGTACTCCTCAATTACTCGTACATGCATTGCATTTGCTCTCTATCCATAAGTTTAGAGGGGTTAAAAGCTTATCACAATCATTTCAACTCGGATCTAACGAGGGAGGGAGGAATCATCTCACGCACTTGATATCTGATCCTTCAGACTCTTGGACTTCTCATCGCAGAAAGCCTTGATTCGATACTGGATGCTGGTTGATGTAGATGGATGTAGACAACTCAACTCAGATTCCAAAGATTCCGTGAATGAAAGATGCAAGGCAGTCGAGAAAGAAATAAAGTTATCAAGTGTATACGTACTTCTCCTCTGCGTATCAGTCAGCATTCATCATCATTTATAATCATCCTTGAATAGGAAATTATAGAGATTACATGCATAAATCATACAGACCATATATATAAATTATGTCATATAGCCGCGCAATCACCTCTCCACATTCGCCATGTTACTATGCCGCTTTGAGACTGGGTGCCGAGGGATGTATACGCGTATGCCTTTGCCTTTGGTCAGGGATTGAGCAGTTTTGAGGGGGATTTCACCTGGGAGAGGAGATGGAGGAGATGGAGGGCATGGATAAGAATAGGATGGACAAGGGATTATTAACAGCTTGGCTAGCGCTTTTTTATAATTATGATTTGGGCATATTACGAATCCCATCATCACTAGTCTGGTCGTAAGCGAGAAAGGGTGGCCATTGTTACGATCACGGCGCTTGGGAAGGGCTGTGCTTTACTTCATTTCCATCTCCGAATTGATTCAATTCTCCTCTTCTTTTCCTGGTCTTGGGATTCGTTCGATTCGTCTTCTTACACGCCACCGGCCACCAAGAGAGGACGGGAGAAGTTTGTGTGTGTGAGAGAGAGAGAGAGAGAGAACGGTGAGGGAAAGGGGACAGCACAGCGCAGCGCAGCGACAAGGACAAAGGGTCTCTCACGTCGCAATGGCTGATCGGAATGCGTCAAGTGCAAATGGGGAATATGATGAAGCGTGGGCGAAAGAACTGAGACAACAATTCGAAGGCTTATTGAGGACGAGACGATTGAATGAATTGGATAGATCCCGATCACGAAATGCTTCACCGTCACCACGAGAAAGATCATCCGCATCCAATTTACGCGCTGCCTCGACCCAAAATGCACTACCATCTGCTTCAAATGGCTCATCGACCTCGTCGCATCATCACTCATCCAAACCGGCCACGCCGCCTTCGTATTCCTCGCTGAGAAGCTTGCCGAAGATTCCAACGCCACCCGCAGACGTGCCATCACAAAAGTTTCGCAATTTATTAATATCCATATCACAAACGCCAACCAAATATGAAAATCCGGGCTTGTTGGATGAAGCCTTGCAACTCTTACCACTGGATCGAATTTATGGTGAAGCAGAGGAGGAAAGTCAAATCTTACAGGCGGAAGCGGAAAGTATGGGAGATGGAAGAAAACCAGAATGGGGTTATCAGGACTGTGTCATTCGAGCTCTATTACGGTATGTCTACTCTCCACTTTGGGCTCAATGTGATCAAGATACACCTAACACGTTTCTTCGTCAGATGGTTTAAACGTTCATTCTTTTCGTGGGTTAACAATCCCCCATGTCAAGTGTGCATGTCACCTACCGTGGCTCAAGGAATGACACCGCCAACACCCGATGAACAAGCATGTGGCGCGACCAAGGTGGAACTGTATCGATGCTCGGCAGGAGATTGTCTTGCGTATGAACGGTTTCCTCGATATAGTGACGTGTGGCAATTGTTACAGACGCGCAAGGGCCGGGTGGGGGAATGGGCCAATTGTTTCAGCATGTTGTGTCGCGCAGTGGGAGGTCGTGTGAGATGGGTCTGGAACGTCGAAGACCATGTGTGGACGGAGGTCTATTCGGATACGAAAAAGAGATGGATTCATGTGGACGCATGTGAAGAAGCGTGGGATAATCCGAGGTTATATACAGAAGGATGGGGCAAGAAGATGTCTTACTGTATCGCTTTTTCGATGGATGGGGCGACGGATGTCACTCGGCGATATGTTCGAAAATCCGAGCATGCTCTTGCACGAAACAAGTGTCCAGAAGAGGTCATGTTATACATCCAAAACGAAATTCGTGGTCTCCGAAGAGCCAACATGAGCAAGGATGAAAGATTCCGATTGGAGAAGGAAGATGCTAGAGAAGATAAGGAATTGCGAGGTTATGTGGTCGCATCCATTGCTCAATCGGTCGTGTCAAACTTGAGACCAGATGGATCATCCAATCCACAAAGATCAAGTCCACCTCGTCGACAAGAAGATCAAAAATTGCCTGCCGAACAACCTGGTAGACAAAGTGGTGCACAGGAATGGGCTAGTGCGAGAGGGGAAGCTGGAAGACGAGATCAATACTCAAGAGGTCCTTCACAACGTGGACCTTGAAATTCATTCGACCAACTGGAATCCATTATTTTATATACAAGACTATGATCAATTGGAATTGATTTGAGGATGGGACAATGATTCTTTCATAAGGTAAAGACGAAGGCAGAGGTGAAGGTAAAGCAAAGGCGAAAGCAAAGACGAAACGATATTATGAAAGCGAGACGAAGAACTAATCGAGCCGCGGATCCATCGAATCAATGCTAGCCATCATTATACTATGCCCACAAACAATCTCAACCTCATTCTTGGTACCTTCACCATCATACTACCTCGACGAATCATGACCATGAATTGATACCACCCTCATGCATTCATACAACAATCTTCAATTCTAATACACCAAATATCTGCAATTCTACCCATCATTCGACGTGGTTGTTTTGCCTGTACGCTATACATTCTATCATTATATCATGCGAGGATTCCTCGCAACATAATTTTATTTGTCAAGGAAAGGGGAAATAGCTGTGAGTGATTTGGATATCACTGGGGACTCCAAACCACAGCTGGCGTTTTTATTTTTTTGGGTTAGCCCATTAGGAATGAGTCATTTGGGATTGATTTGATTGATATCAGCAGCAGCATCATCATTATACATTTTCTTTGTGTTATTTATCGTCATCATGGTGGAATGAATTGGGGTTAAGGAGGAGGGGTCAGGAAGGGGAAGGAGGGGAAATTCGAGGATCGAACTTGAAAGGTGGTGTTGAAAAGTTTTGAGGTTGATTGGGATCTTTGGATTGGATTTGAATGGGATGGGATGGAATGGTATTGATAGATACCCTGGAATGTGATTGGATATTAAGAGAAGGAAAGAGGATAGTGAGTGATGGATGATATCATTTGGATGATGATGAGCATTTGACAATAGATAACTTTGGAGTTTACCCTGATCATATCATGTCGTATCATGTTATAATATTATACATAATGTCAGTTCATTTGTATAAATAATACTACTACTATATTAATTGAGTTTGAGATGAGAGATGATGTTGAGAAAATGATTTGATAAGTGAGGGTTTGTATAAGAGAGAGAGAGAGAGAGAGAGGAAGGGAAAGAAGGGGAGAAGGAAAAGGGGAAGCGAGCGAATAATATGTATGTATGCATGCATGTGCGAACGAGTAAGAAGTTCTGTCTAGACGTCTGTCTGTCTGTCTGGTAGTTTGTTGGTAGTTGGTAGTTCGTAGTTGGTACATTAATTTGGCGATTTGGCGATTATTATTCTTTTGGGGGGGGCGGGTTGGGGTTTGGGGTTTGGGTGTAGAGAGAGGGGGGAGAGGGAGAGTGAGGGCAAAAGCGGAGGTGCAGGACTCAGAAAAAGAAGATTTAGTCGTGGGTTCGCTGTCGAACAGGTGGAGGTTTAGATTGTGTATGTGTGTGTGCACTTCTTATGATTGAGCAATTTGCAGTCATGTAACGGTAATGGTAATGGCAACGCGAGGTAGGAGGTAGGAGGTAGCAGGTAGGAATTATACCGTCATAACAAAATAACAAAGTAGGACAGGCACTATTTATCACCTCCCTCGTATCTACCGATCTATCTCGTTGTAAGATTATCTACAATGCATGTGAAAACTCATCATTTCTTTTCTTTCGTCCTTCCTTCCTTTCTTTCTCCCAAGACAAGGCAGGACAAGTTTTCTAGAATGGAGGAAGGATGATTTCAATGGCTATGTTTACATCAAACCCTCTCATTCAGTTCCTGTCATTTCCTCAAGTTCATCTTCGGTGCAGGATAGGGAGAGGGAGAGGGAGAGGGATAGGGGCGTTCAATCCATTCGATGCATCTCTCGGGTCGAATTCGGTGCCCGACCGAGAGGTATTCCCTTCCCGCATGCATGTCCTGTCCTATCAGCTTGCATTGCACCCACCAATAGATAGATTGTCCAGCCCAGCCGAGAACGAGAGGATTCGAGCCCCATGCTATCTATCCCATCAACAAGAGCTTCTGGATGAGAGACAGTACTCCAGAACCTCGGAGGCAAAAGTGTACCTCTTCGATATTGTAATCAGTTTGTGGTCAGGTTGTGGACTGAATAGCATGGTGACTCACTCCCCATTTGTGTTTGGCTCGTTGATCGTGCATGTACGCATCGTATCTGGTGTATAACTAACTTGCAAGAAGCTTGAAGAAGCACTTGTACGGTTCAAACACGTTCGAAAGCAGTCTTCAGCGATTAAATAAGCCATCTTACTTACTGGTTGGCTACGCACACAAGTGGTAAAGTCCCATACATACATGGAGAATGGGTTTGCCACGTTCGTTGGCGTCTGTCTGCCAGGGAGGCTTCGCCACTTGCAGGTAGTTATCGTGTTCGAGAAACAGATAGCCGGGAATCGTTCCTAGTAATCAAGACATTTCATCGAGAGAATTTATAATGGGGAATCATTTCATTTGTACATCTTGTAATGGTATCAATAACAATATCTGCCATCTTTCAATTATACACACGTATACAGTTCTTAAATATCCCTATCCATATTCACCGGGACACTTTTTACTTTTGAACCCTCCATTCCATCCTAGCTTCCAAAACGCCATATCTATATGCAAACTTCGTCCTGATTCATATTACCCATCGAATATTTCCCTCCTCAATACAAAGACTTCTTCTCCCACTCCTGGTCACCCTCATATCTCGTCGGCAAATTTGCTTCCCAGATAGGTCTCTCCACTATTGCAACTTCCAAACCTCCTTCTCCTCCCTCCCCAATCTCCACCACGCCGAGGATCGGTCTATACTTGAGCGTATTGTAGGTTTGTGCTGCCCTCCCGAATTTCTCATCTTCGCTCTTCTGCGACTTTTTCCTTGGCAGTAACTTCAGTTTCTTATCGATCTCTCCATCATCTGAATCAACATCCATAGACCCTCTAATATCTTCCAAATCTAGTTCCGTCTCTTGAGTCACCTCCTCATGGATGAGTTTGCGGACTTTACGGGACATGCCCGTCTCTTTCTCGTCTTCGTCAACTATACCTCCTGCTCCAGATTTACCTGGTTGAAAGCGTTTGCGTTTGGTTCCTGCACTTTCGGACTCTCCATTTCCCTCCATTTCCTCTTCTTGGAAATGGAAGTCTTGTGATAAATCAAACATCCATAACCAGCTGACACCATGTAGCCACAGACGCTCACGACCATTAGAAATATCCCATATACAACCTCTTGCCGAATCTGCCAATTTGCGGAAAGCAAGGGGGAATATAGAAGTAGGATTTCTACGAGACCAGGGGGAGAGTGAACCGGCAAGAGCCCCAAATTCGTAAATTTCATTGGTGGATGTGACAATGACTAAACGGTCCTCGGCGACAGGTAGTTCGTGAGATACAGGGTTAGGATTGTTGCGTGTAGCGGCAGGTGTGGCTCCGCTGATTTCTGCGGGGCGATTTGAGGGACGGAATGATAGAACAGTTGGTGCAGCAGGAAGTTTTGGTATACGAGTGGCTGATGGATTTTGTGTCCAATGCTGACCAAAAATTAATCTTGTCATCTTTTCTTCCACGTCAGACGCATCATCAGAACCATCATCGGAGGCGTCATCATCTTCCTGTACTTCCTCCGGTTGTTGTGTAAGATCTTCGATTCCTTCCAGAACCCAAGTATCAACAAAACCTGCCAAATCGCTTACTACCAAAATTCTGCTATCAGATGAGAATGCTACTTGAGTGACATTTCTTTCGTATGCGCCAAGACCACCCAGAAGCTTGGTTTTTGAAACGTCGCGGTCAAGACGAGAAAGTTTTGAGAGCTGAGGAATAATACTGAAGGATGATGGTGAAGCCTGGTCCTGAATGATTCGTGCTACGGCGATCGAGCTGTCATCACGAATTATGGATAGCCAATTTCCATCAGGGGAGAATTGAATCAAACGGGCTCCAGATGAAAAGGCCGGTGGTACTGAGACGGTTGATACTTTGAGACCCTCGCCCTCTTCTGGCTTCCGTGCCTTGAGACGGAAAAGCTTGATTTCTGCCACAGTCGAAACTGCGAGTAGATTTCCTGCAGGGTTCAAAGTTGCAGATGTAATATTCGACTCTCCCTTGACTAATATCTTCGCTACCAATTTACGATTGACTGCCGCAGCCTCTGGATCATCGCCATTGGTCGAATCAGAGAACTTATTTATGTACCAGATATGTATTTCTCGATCCCACCAGCTCATCATCAATCTCTTTCTCGTAGAACTTTGAATGATGGATGGTTGAGGTAGGAAGGGCAAGGCGCGTTGATTCTCTTGGCCGAATTGCGCAAGTGGGAGAAGAATAGGGGCAGCATCAGGACCTATGTACAAGCGTCAGCCTACAAAGAAGCCATCTGTGAAAGATCTACTCACCTCCAGAAACCACAACACTAATTCCTTGACCCTCCAAGGTTGCCATAGCCTTAACATCGTGAGTGTGATATCTTCTGTGTCCAACTTCCGTCCATCTTTTCTTCGCTTTGTTTTGTTTATAGATGACTGTCCTTCTATCCATACCACCACTAAAGATGGTCATCCCATCAAAGCTTGTCGCCAGGCTGAGGACGTCTTGAGTATGACTTTTAATGTGTTGCATCATACTGTATGTTTTGCCATGCCATATTTTGATCTCGCCCGTTGAGTCACCAGAAATTATATGTCCATTTGGTAAAGCTTTGACAGCCCAGACAATAATATCTTTGGGACCACCTTTAGGTCCAACTCCCAAAGACATCTGTCTTAGCATTGATCCGGTTCTGATATCATAAACTCGAATATTGCTATCTGAAAATCCTGCAACAACACGATAGTGATCCTGGAAGGTAATACTGACAACCTTTGCTTTTTTGGCAGAGGGACGAACAAGAACTTTTTGCAACTGCAGATCTTCATCTGCTGTAGAGTACAAAACTAAAGCTCCGTCAACACACCCAGCAACAAGCTTTTGACACTCACCAGAAGGCTCCTCTCCACGCTTTTGTTCTTTTGCAGGTTGAGCAGCAAGACACCATATTTCTCCATGGTTTCCGCTGGCCGACCGTAATGGCTGACCTTTCACCAAATCCCACTCGGTAACAGTCGTAGTATACCCGATGCTGAAGAGTCTGGATTTCCCAATTATTTTCGTACCGTTGATATCCTCATCAGGATCCTGAGTCCAGACTAGTCCATCAATGCTGCGATCCTTTCCACCTCGAATGATTGTCTCTTGAAGCCATGACCCTTTTTGCGGGTTCCAGAGCTCAATATCACCGTTTGCGCGTCCTACGGCCAATCTTGGGGAGATGGCAGATTGACCTTTTGTCAAATGCGAGTGTGTAAATGCCAATGCATTGATTGTTGAAGGGGGGTATGGAATGAATCTGCAGCGGTGGATTTCCATTGCGCCGGTTTGTTGTTGACTTCTGATTCAATTCACAAGAGAAAATAAAAAAAAGCTCAAGAAGTTTTTTTGCCAGAAATAAGATGTGGTTCATGCATTATCGGCAGGCGGTGTAAGGTTACGTCACGTGTTGATACTACTCGTATCTTAAACTTAACCTCAGAGATTACAACTCGGAACCTAGAGAACAATTGTTGGATTATCAATTCATACACAAGGCCTCAAGAGCGAGCCAAGATGTTGTATGGTCTATTGCTACAAGGTGCAAACTTCCTTAAGCTTTCCTTGACACTCACCAGTCCAGACATCACTCAGTACGTTGTGATTCCAGCAGCAAGGGCGAGAGTTGGTATCGAAACCACCCATCTAGTGAGAAGTTACACCATGATGTTGATGGGAATGGAAATATGGCTGTCCTTTGTGTATATAGCAAGACTCCCAAGCCTCACTTGATAATGGAGGTTCTGAAAAATGCAAGTGCATGCTTGGATTATCTGGGCCTTACATCTGTTCGTTAGTTGGTCGCCTGAGTATTTGCTTTTTTATTGTTAGCATTGATCATTATCATCCCGAGCTCTTTGCCTCCTTCTCCCGAAAGCAAAAGAGGAAGATAACATAAGGAAAAGGAATGAACAGAGGGGGGCCTAGTCGTTTGATCTTCCCACCATATGTGTAGATGAATACTGCGCCTGCTGCTGCATCGTTGACAAGATCGAGGGCAGGTTCAAGGAGAATAAGAGGAGCGGCGGAGAAAGGCATTGTGATAAAGATGAATGAATAGAATGTGTGCAAGTGTTCAAGAGTTGACGAGATGGTGTGAAGCACAGTGCATGAGGATGATATGATCAACCTTGTAAATCGATAGTGGGTTTTGTACATATCTACATGTATGATGACTATGTACATAGCCATCACAACTAGGTTGATAACTCGACCTAACAATGCCAGTATTAATATCTTGCACCACAAGGATCTGATTTACCTAGCTTTGACAGTTGCGTACTGTACCTATCACCCTATAAGATTATGAACGGGGTTGAAATTCCAGCTTAGCCCTGCCGAATTGGCACCCCTTCGCTTCTATCGAAGCTGTCAAGCCGACGTTGCAGATCTACGCCTGGCCAAGCGGCAACGGCTTTTAGAAGAATATGTACATACTACATGCAATCTCATCAGCGAATAAAGAAGAGAAACACGTTTTCTTGGGGGCATTCATCAGAATTTAGTGTCAATATTTAATGTGTTGTGTTTCAAGTTAATGATGCGAAAAGTCCGAAAATTACATCACGCTCTCTACTTGATCAATCTTTCGGGTTTATATTTGAGTGATCAGCAAGGCAGTATAACTCCAATGAAACTGAAAATCCATTATCATCTATCCTCTAGGCCACCCAATGAGTTATGTTGTCGGCCAAAAAGTTTCATAGCGCCCCCCCTCCCCACAAGTCCGAGAGGCATAGCCCACGTCTCACCGGAGATACTTCAAAAGCACTGCCATTCAACGTCCAATCCTCCACCCTTCCTAGATCAGCTTCATCGTTGGGTACTGGGTAAGGGTAAATGACGTAAAAAAGCATGTGATACCTGTAATTGCTGGATACACATTCACGGGTCCTATATCACTAATGGTAACGCCGTCAACGATAAATTTGTCAACGCTACACCAATCTGTTTTGGTATCATTGATTTGAATGTGAATATTGCTCCAGGACAAAGGACCCATCTCCCACTTTGCATTGCGGTAGAATTCGAATGCGAGGATTGCCTGAGGTGTGTTAGGACTCGGGTGTCGGGAAACAGGGGATGATTTGGATAATCCATACTTGTGTGAAGTCTTCTACGTCGGCTGAGAAGCTTTGTTTTTAGCTGCATTCGATGTACACCTTCTGAAGCAGAGAAGAGCCAACTTACGATACGCCGAAAGATCCATCGTGGTATTACCACTGATATCCACCTCTCCATTGGCCAGCCCCTCCACACCTCGTCTGTCCCTCCACTCCACAAACCACTGATACGGTTTTGTCAAACCCACCCACTGTTCAGAATCATTCATCAAGATAAACCCACTCGCAACAAAATCCCCAGGATAAACAGTATGGTGATTCCCATGAATAGCCTGTTCGGCCCCCACCGATGGATCATAGAAGTACACAAAGAACGACCACTTCCCCAAGACACTTCCCATATTGGCAATGACATTTTGCAGGATCGCAGTGCTATTGGCCGGTTCGAGCGCGGGGAAGAAGGATTGAACTCCAGTGGCTTGAATGAAAGTTGGTGGGCTGGGCACAAGCACGGTGGCTCGGAACTGGATTGATTCATGATTAATTTGCAGAGTGTGGAGAGACAAGATCGAGGCTCACTTGGACAATTTTGGCGTAGGGCTCAATGGCGATATATCCACCAGCTACAAATTGGATCATGCTGAGCAGGCCAAGAAGACCCGTGAAGGTCTCGAGGCTTGAAAAAGACATTTTTCAAGGCAATTGTAACTCGAGAATGTGTGGTTTTGAAGGTTATATTCAAGTAGAAGTACACCAGAGGTAAAGAGATTTCAAAGGCAAATTAACACAAGGTAATTCAAAATTACTGTTGACGTATCTACGGCAGGGGAATAAAGAGGGAAGAAGAAGCAAGCAAAAAAGCAAGAGATCTCAAAGACAGCTCGTGAAATAGAGGCAAAATTATCTGCTCATAAATTTCATTCACTGAAACTCCTGAAGATAGTAACACATAGGAGCTTGCAACATTAAACCACTGATTCTCGCCAAGATAGGAGGATACTGTGGTTGAGGTATAAAGTACGCATGAGATATCAATAATACACAAATGCTCACCACAACCTACGGAAATCACTGAACGAGATCAGAATTTGAAATGGACTTAAGAAATTGTAGTTCTGACTACCTTGCGAATGATAGCTAGTCTCAAAATTGTCTAATTCAAAGCTATATTTCAGGATATAGCAAGGAAATACTCGCCAGACTGTATGTATCCAATTTATATATCATTCTTCTCCCGCACAAAAGCATCAGAATCAACTTCACTCTGCACATCAAACCTCCACCTGACATTTTCCCACCCATTTCTTTTTCTAATGTTGACTTCAACATCATTCTTCGGCTTCTTGACCGCCACCCCCAACTTTTGAATGGCTTCCTCGGGCACGGTCGCGCCCTCAACATCGAATCCCATGACGATAGCACCAACAAGCGCAAGGATTTCAGTCGTGGCAAACTGTCTCCCTGGGCATAAATGCTTCCCACCACCAAAGGGGAGATATGCTTGTGTTTGTTGCTTCTTCTGTTCCTTGCTCAACTTTGCGATGGTGCTGGGCAGGAATCGATATGGATCGAATGATTCAACATTTGATCCCCAGATTGATGGTGACTTGTGGGTGACGCCCGCAGGAAACTGTATAATATTTCCCTGTTTTAGCAGAAATGGCGATGAGGATGTCGACGACGCGAGGAGCGCATCTTCGGCGACATATCTAACTGGTGCTGCTGCACCGGTGAGACGAAGTGTTTCTCGGAAGCAGGACACCAGTATGGGACAGCGCGATTGAAGCAGAGTAATATCCATGACACATTCTTGTATTCCGTCAACCACTTTATTTCTCGATATAACATGGGAAATTTCGGTGCGAATCGAAGAAATGAGAGACGAATCGGAAAGGACATAGACCAGTAACCAGAAAGCTGTTGGCACTGAATTCGCTGCCGCGACCATAATGATAGAGATTTCAATGTTCGAGATTTCCTCGACTGTGAGGCCCCATTTTTGGGCGCACTCTAATCGTGATTTGACGAGAGCGCTGGCAGCCGTATGATGTGATGAAGCATAGTATGATACAAATGCATTCTTAATGGCTGCACGGCCTTGAGAAGCCTTGGAGCACATAAAAGTCGGAAGAAATCCAACCATAAGCATTGACAAGCCGTTATCGAAGTCCCTAGAAAGATCAGCACTGGACCTTCAAGTCTGGGGTAGAGGGCTGTCACTCACCAAAAAGAATCTATGAGACTGTGATCAGCACTCACAGGATCTTGGGGTCCATACAGAGCCGCAGTTGTAGCCAAAGTGAGATTATCTCTCGTCCATTTAAAGATGCTTACTTTCTCGGCATTCTGACCCAGCGTATTGAGCGACTCAGCAACAGCAGCCAACACTTTTCTGTTCAACTCTAGAAGTTTCCCACCAGGTCTCAGATGCTCTAACATCAATTTATGACTCTCGTTCAGGTACGACCTCCCATCATTCCCATTTAGGAACGGCCCTTTCGGATCATAGTCCGGTGAAGTTTCCCCACGGATTATTTTCATGCCCCGTTCACCAACGTTAAATGCATTTTTTCCAGCATCAACGATGAACCTGGTAAAATCGAAGGCTTTTGTATTTCGATATGCAGCATGGATCATGGCAGGTTCGCAAATAACATAGATACGTGCAGCGAATATCTTGAGAGTGAAAGCCGGATATAGAGGGTTTTTTGAACTGTAACAGAACTTGTAAGTCGAGGCTCCAAGGGGGGGGAGGGGTTGCTTCGTGTAAGATAGAAAGAACAAAGCAGCAAGCATCTACCTCAGGGTCTGAAAGTATTCAAATTGTTCCTTCCACAAACCAACTAAATGTCCAAATAGTGGGATGCTTGTCTTGACTTCGGGAGGTTCGGTCCCTTTCAGGAGTCGCTCACTCTTACGACCCGGTCTACCAAGTAATATCATCAACCCAATGCCAATTGCAACGGTCAGGACTATTGCAAGTGGAAACCTGCTGATATCATAACTCTCCAAGTTCAAAAACGAAGAGAACGTTGCCATCGCAGAAACGTTATTAGACACCAACAGCGCCATGATTAATACTTGAAAGTTACATCACGCAAAGAGAAGGATTTTCACCGTATATATAAGATTCCATAACCCTGTACGGTGTATATATACTATTCTAGGCGACATGATATGTTTTTGACTCAAGTAGGCCTAAGGCTATAGCAAAGTTCAATTTGAAAGTATAAAGATGTTTGGTAAGAAATATTATAAGAGAAGGAGCTAAAGCTAGAGCAAGAACTAGAGCTAAAACTAAAGGAAGGGGATAAAAAAGCTTTCTTTCGAACTAGGATCTCCCCTTGTCACGCCTAACGCCATATAAGAGATTTATAAACAGAGTTGACTAACGAACTATAGAAGCCCTAAAAAGGTATATATCAAAAACATAATAATTACATACTGACTCACTGTGACGGAAAAGCCGCCTTTGCCGCCATGAGGGTATACCCTACTATGGGAGCGTTGCGACAAGCGCTCAAAGCTCTATAGTCGCCCCTGATTTTGACAGCATCGCCGCCGATACTAATCGGCCCCGGCGAGCTAGTAGATTAGTTGGCTTATCTACAACTTCTCTTTGGTCATATATATAAAAGTTATTTTAAAGTTACTGCAACAGAAAAGAAAAGCGGAGTTGTTTGATCTGAAGTATATCAGCATAATCTACATTTCTCTAACCGAGTAAGCAAGCCACTGTGGCGTGTATTACTAGGTGACTCCTTTATTTCATTATAGAGTATGAGATGATGCATTGGGATACCTCAGAAACTGGATCACTGCAGCTGCCCTCAGTCACAAGTGGCACTGGCCTTCATTCCATCACATGGTGAGACTTTGAAATTTGCGCCCAAGAGACCTAGACAGCTAGAGTGTCTGGGAGAGGAGTCAATCTTTGGTTCTGAACGGGAACATTGAAAAGTGGTTTAGGTGCCATTTCTTTCGTACATCATGTAAGTGAATGGCTCACAGCTGATACGATACCATCAACTGTGCTCGCGGCTCTCTGCATGTGGCGCCTGCATGTTTGTCCGCACGTCGCTACCCCGTTTGTCCCAAGGCATGTATGTATCTCTACTGCCCATGATGTTGTTCTTTTCAATTTCTGTCAATACAACTCATTCATTCCAAAATAGTCTTTTGATCAAATTGACAATGGATCTGGTCCCTTCTTCAAACAACGAGAGAGTAGCATCTTCCATACTCAAGGAAATTCATGGACCAAACTACCTCCGGGACAATGTTATGCTATTGGAGATGCCAAATTCTAAAGCACTGAAGGAAGAGTTTTCAAGCATTGATTTCTTGTGGCTCCGAAGGGTAATGGTGACCTTTTCTTTGCATATAATTGCTTGCTAATCTCGTTGACAGAATGCACCCTGGCCTAAATTGGTCAAGTCGGCGGTTTATCGATTCTTACACTTGCACAATCTATATCAGGTAGACCGGGACGATGAAGTTAAAAAGCTTGTTGATTATATATTCCAGGAGGGAGGATTACAAAACGACCGACATTGCAGGGAACAAATGGTTCATCGTTGCAGAAAGCTGATCCTCTCGACTTCACAATGGACAAGAACGGGACTGCTGGTATTCGATAAAGACAACCGTCTAGTAAAGAGTGCAATTTTTCAAAACGCTTGGAATAATCAAATTCTCATCATGAGTATCAGAAATCTCACATCCAATTGTGGCAATACTGAACAACTTGAAGACAGCGTTGCTGTTGAGGGACCCAATTCTCCCACAAAGGTACTACTTCCCTCTATTTCTTCAGATATTCAACTCACGCTGCCTTTGGTTTCGGAAGCAAAAGCAACACCAGATCTATTTGTGGAAGTCTCTAGTCCAGTATCCGAAAGACAACTTAATGCCACATTTGCTCCTGACGAAGTCGAACCTGAGATCAAGGTTGACCCCGATGGACCTATGAGCTTGAACAACGAGCGTCCCGAATTCCCACCAACTTTGGTGTTGGATGATGCCACTTCAAACGTTGCAGATGTTCCTCATAGTCCTGCCTCTTACTGCCACGGATTGCCTGACTTTGGGTTCGACATTCCAGCGTCCACCACCCAGGTCACGCCTTCACCTAAAAGCACTATAAGGAACGTCGAATTCCTCAAGAACATCATCCAACACAATTATCCTTCGGAGGCAATGTTTCTGTGCCAGAGGATAAGGTTCGAAGCTAGTGCATATTTGCTGGTTCACGCTACAAACGAATCAAAGCGAATCACCTCTTATTCAGCCGTGGTCCTGATGTGGCAAAGTGATGCTGAGTTTCTGCGCTTCTGGAGGTCATTGTTCAAACCGTGTTATGCTTTGATAGAGTTCAAGTTCTCCAGTGCTCCTTGGCTATCTGGATTCACAATCGATGTCAATACCGATGATGGCATCACCAAAGCTAGACAGCATATTTGGGATGGGTTCTGGATTTTCATCGATAGAGAATCTAAATTTGCGAATCCCAAGTTTAACATCATTGCAAAACCCAAACTCCCATATCTTCCCTCAGTGTCATCCAAACGATCAATTGCAACGGACGGTACACATAATCTTAAACGGCCCTGTCCTCGAGGGGGAGAGAAAGAATCGAGTTTAAGCTGCACAAAGGAAAGCGCAGTTTCTCCTCCGAGGTCTGGTAACCATGCATCAAATGGCAATACCGCATCATGCGAAGGGGGTCGAAGTCTGACTGGATCGCCAAAGCGACCTGTAAGACGACCACGCAATGCAAAGAAACAACGCAGCATCCTTCCAGCACCTTCTAATGCACCAATAAATCCTGTAGATTTGCACCAACAGCAACAGCAACAGCAACAGCGACGGTCCCATCAGTGCCTATCAACTATAGTCGCCGGCGATTTGAGATCTCAATTCAATCTTCCATCAGGTAGATCTACAGACGATCTGACTTTCGAAACACAGCCGAATCATCTGAATCTCCAGCCACAAGTTACTATTCCTCTGACAGGGACAATACAATTTCTCCATGCACGCAGCGATGCAGGCCTGCCAAACACCCATCCAGGCCTGCCAAACACCCATCCGAATCCTTACCAACACTTACAACAATATGCCTACACTCAGTCGTCATCACGAATCGCCCCTCAAAGACCACTATTCTCAGTAAATTATCCAGCACAACTATCTCAAAACCCTTTCCTCCGTGACTTAGCCATGGCCGCATCTCAAATGCATCCATCACTCGCAAATTGTCCACAGCAAGTATCATCACATCCTGCCCCATCGCCTCTCCCCCCACCAATATCCCCACAGTCCCACGATCTGACCGCGGACTCCATCTGCAAGCTGAAGCCGATCCCCACCATCCAATTTCGCATCCAGCTCTCCCTCAACGGACCCTTCAGCACCCCCTACCCCAAATCGATCCTCGGGGTGCCCGGGAACCCACCCCTCACCACCGCGCAACTATTCTCCTGGTTCGTCAACGAGACGCGCATGGGATACCACCACCGTCTCGATTCCTTGATCTTTCGGCTCAAAGATGCTGTGCCGGCACCAGTGAGCTATACCGTTTCTCGCAGCGGACATGGAGGTGGAGATGGCGCGGATGCAATAGCGAAGTTGAGAGCGGATCTTAGGAGGGAGTGTGAGAATGCGGGGAGGTTGGTTATGGGGCTGGAGGTGTTTGAGGTATTTGTGGGTATGGTGACGGAGGAGGGAAGCGGGATGGAGGGGATGACGAGGAGGAATCAGATATTGGGGGAAGCATGGTAAGTGGGGGGATTGCATGGTGGTGAGGTGGATCGCGTGAATTCACGCAACGCAACGCATGACCTTTGCTTTAGTAGTGGATGATGTAGAGAAAGCAAAGCACGGGAAATGTTTATGCATCTTGAATGCTCCATTTACATGAGAGGACCATCTTTCGTGGAACCTTTTTTATATATTTGATTCTCTGTGTAGCATAGCATAGCATAGCATAGCATACAATCATACATACTACTTACTAGCGGTAGGTAGGTAAGTAAATACAGGCAGGTAGATACAATACCTCAAGCCTTTCCAGAAAGAAAGGAAGACAAAAACAGAAATAGTCGCTCACCCTCCCTTGCGCTGCTTAATCTGATTATACGAAGTTGGAGGGCAGGGAGGGAGTGAGGAACCTCCATCCCATCCCATTCCCTTGAAAGGATTCGCTACGCTTGCTTTGCTTTACTTCCGAGGAGTCTGTCTACTCGTACGCCGCCGCCCATACATACATACATACATACTCAAAGATTACTCCATCCTCATCCTCATCCATCATCCCACTCCAAACGTCAAGGCACTTACAGTGCAACTCTGTAGTAACATTATTCACCATACGCCACTCCAAAACATATTCACATTTAACATCAAGATATCAATCCTTCACAAGTAACTTCAAAGTACAATGATGACAAAAATATACTTTTTATTCACAACCTGCAATCCTTCTATTAATAATAAACCATCATTATTCTGTTCCAAAAATCCATTGATCATCAGAATACTTCCGAACCGAATACCAGAGCCACTATGCATACAAGAGTCATGTTATTGATTAATTCATGTTAAAAACCTCATGGGATAATGTATCCATGATCCATTTGGTTCGGGTGCAGCTCAATTTATAGCAGCCATATTTGACCCATGACTACCATACCAGCGATGGGGGCAATAGTCCAGATAATATATACAACATTCGAAAGAGCGGGTGTGATGACTGAAAATATGCTGTTGTCGATACCGCTTGATGCAGCCGATGCTTGACTGGCAATTGGTGGGCTGATACCGGCAGATTGTACAGGAGAGGTGTTATCAGCAGGCGTAGGTTTGCTGGCGCTTGGGGATTTGCTGCCCGGATTGTTGCTTGGTCGAGGATAGCCAGTTGGTCTGATTTCATGTTAGTCTTTGCATCAATAAAAACCATCCGTGCATGACGTACTGTGAAGAATTGCCGGAAAACAAGGATGCAGCACTAGCCACCGCACCCGATGCTGATGCAGCACCACCAGCCCCTGAATCAGCACCTGACCCAGAACCCAAACCAGAAGATCCTGAGCCAGCACCCGAACCAGAAGGTCCTGAACCAGCACCTGAGCCAGCACCCGAACCAGAAGATCCAGAACCAGTAGTGGCTCCCCCAGACCCAGTGTCGGTGCCATTAACGAAAGGGGGATTTGGTCTAGAAGGGGACGTTGGATTCGAGTTATCTGGGGCTGGTGCAGGGTTATTTGGTCCTGAGGGCGTCAAGTTGGATGCAGGTGGGGGGTTCTTGGGTCCTGAGGGTCCTGATGATGTCAAATTTGAGCCTTGTGAAGCTGGTACAGGGTTCTTAGGGCCCGATGACGTTGTGTTCGATGCCGGTGCTGGTGCAGGTGTTGGAATTTGGTTATCTGGCCCAGTTGAGCTCGAAGTCTTTGGTGGTTCATCCTCACACACCCTAAGAAAGAGTTAGACGAATACAGAAGATCACGAGTATATATACATACGTGTCAGTGAAAGTGACAGTGACAGTGACAGTGGCAGTTTCCGCTCTAGCCCCCAAAGCTCTAGCGATCAGCTCATGGGTTGGGAGAGGAGGAGCTGCCGTTATCAATATGGGTGCCGCAGGTGAAGGGTTGCATGCTGCACAATCACAAGACTCGCCATGAGAATCTTGATGAGAATATGTTGCTGCCTTCTTCAACAATTCGAAAGCGGCAAATGAATGAAGATCAGTGGGGGTGGCAGCATAGGTTGCTGGTGCCTTAGTGTCACTTGGGTTGGACTTCGCCATGGCAATAGCAAGTAGCCCAGAGGCATCACGAACAGTATTGCTAACGCCAGTAGGATGGGTAACTAGACGATTGATGTTGGCCAAGATAACGAACACCATGTCAGATCTTCCTTGAAGAGCAAGTGAGGCAGTGTTTGTTCCTTGAGCTAGAATGGCAGAAATCGTGGTAGATCCTGCTTCTATAGCCTGCTTTTGGGAATGACTGTGGTGGTTAATGAGGGGTGGTGGAATATTCGAAGAATCAGGCGAGCAATCATTCGATGTCGAGATATCACTTCCTCCAGCAGTGAATGGCGTAAAGATTGTTGTTCTATGAAGCAATGTTAGCTAGCAAAGGAATGAATGTTTGACACCTACTGCCAATTCAGTCCGAAAATAATATCTCTTTTCCCCAAGCTAGCACCATCTTTACGGACAAATGCTTTGAATCCTTCTCCGATGAATACAAGTGTAAGGACCGAAAAGGCAATAAGTGTAGCAACAACCATTGCAGGTCTCCCAAATCGACGAGAAGGCATGATTTCAATGGGAAAACAAATTTTGAATAGAGATTTAAAATGCTTGAAGCAGGTAAAATGAGTTTATGGCTGTATCAAAGACCAAAATTGCACCAATGTATGTGCAGAAGTGAAGGGTACAGAGACGGAGACCAAAATTTACCAAAATTGCATCGAGTGGAAGAGTTGTATTGAAGAAGTTTGAAGAGAAGAGAGAGAGAAGAGAAGAGGAAAGAAATTGGTCTCTTTAATCGCTGGTTCAGAATAGGCGGTTCCTTCCTCAGTTTCCGGGTAGTGCTGCCTCGATTCCATATTGACCCAGAGGCTCCTTCCCTATAAGTGTTTACACCATGTAAACCCACCTGACATCCCCATTCCTGCCAGTGATTCCTACCTTCCCAATCAATGATTCTTCGGCTTGTTTGCGCCTTACCTCCATACTTCATATTATAGGACAATCAATCACAGCAGCATTTTCAATCAAAATGAAGGCAATCAGTTCATTGAGACGTAGCTATAGACCCTAGCTTTTAACCCCATGTAAACCCATATGCATAAACAAACTAAAATTTCTTTTCGCGAGCCTACTACGCACCTAGTAACGCTTGCCAGCACGGAGAGAATCACCGAATTCCTCCAAAGGACTTCTGATGAGCTTTGTCTCCTTCCATAAGTTGGGGGTCAAGTATCCGTATGTGTTGGCGGCAGCGACGAAAGTAGCCTTCAAGGTATTCTCGAGAGTCTTGGTAGAACCGGAAGAGGAAGTGTATGCATCTTCAACACCTGCGAGTTGGAGGAGACGCTTAACAGCTGGGGATGCGACGAGACCGGTACCACGGGGAGCTGGGATAAGCTGGAAAGGGGAAAAATATTCAGCAAATTATCAATTGTAACGTTTTCACCAAATTACTTACTCTGACAGAGACGGAACCGCACTTTCCACTCTCCTTGGTTGGGAGGGAGTGAGGAGTACCCAAGTTGGTACCCCAGTATCCTCTTCTAATTGGGACAACGGACAACTTGGCGATGATGATAGCGGCACGGATAGCAGTTGCGACTTCCTTGGAGGTCTTGATACCGAGGCCGACGTGTCCCTCGGAGTCACCGATGACGACAATGGCCTTGAATCTGGTACGTTGACCGGCACGGGTTTGTTTTTGGACAGGCTTGATCTGTAGATGAAGTTCATATCAGTATCCATATCTGCCAAACTTCCATAATCGTACTAGAGGTGATTTTCGCATACCTTCATGACCTCATCCTTCAACTTTGGCAAGAAGAAATCAACAATTTGGTACTCCTTGATGGGCAAAGAGTGAAGGTAGATCTCCTCCATGGAGTTGATCTTTCCATCCTTTACGAGACGGCCAAGCTTGGTAACTGGCTGCCATTCCTTTGCCTCGTCCTTGTTTCCTCCACGACCACGTCCGCGACCACGTCCACGTCCACGGCCTCTATCTCCTCCACGGCCTCTGTCGCCGAATCCTCCACGGGCGCCGCCTCTTGGTGCATCAGCCATATTGATATCTAGTTGAATATGGAATTGATCGTTGGGTGTTGGTTGGCCGAGTCGGGGGGGCGTTGAACGATGCTCAAGAAGTTCGAAATATTGATAATAACGAGAAGAATTTGCGAGTGTGGGATTCTTTCGCTTAGAAAATTATGTAACGCCCCCAAGATAGATTAGCGCCACGGGTAAGGTTACAAGAGAAATTGTTGATGCCTGATTGAAAATTCCCAATAGAATAAGGCAAACATGGAGGGGCACATCAAAAGCACGTGCAAAGCTCATTCAGCTGGCCTGGTACTGCTACTTGTAACCTCTTGGAGATCGGATAACGAATGTCGTTGCTCAATATGAGGCTACAGAATAATATACACAGGCGAATGTGAGTATTGCTACCTCCTATCTCCTACGAGCTCCTGCCTCCTACCTCATATAACATAACCCGATATAAAAACTCCATCCTACCATAGTACTGATATCCAATTTCATAGTTCCTTGGTTGAAGACTGGCCATGGTCTTGAAAGTATGCTCGATGAAATCCATCACTCTTTTCTCATTTTACGTTTCCGTACGCCGTTTCTGAATCATTCTGGTCCTCGCTATGCCTTCCCTCCCAAAGACTCCTAGGATCCAATCATTACTCACCAAGAAAAGGTTGTTTCTCTGTACCGTGGACTTCCATTCCCGCCCTGTTTCAACGTCAACTGCACCGCTAACCACCTTTCTTCGGAATTCAGATGCAAGTATGATATCACCCACCTGGATGATTCTGGGATTGGTTGGTCATCCTCTTGAATACCTTCTCCTTCAATACTCGAAAGCCATGCACAAATTCTTGCTGCGCTGATAGTGTCAAAGCAAAGTCCTTCTCTTCTTGCCTTGGACCAAAGCAGTGCTATTGCCTGACGTCGAATTCGTCGATCACGACATTTTACTGCTGTGATCACGAGAGGGAGGATTGTTCCCATATCAAGAGTGAAACGAGATGCATTGCTCGGATCATCCGGACTGGAGAGTAAGATTTGAGATTTACATATAATCTCCGCAAAGAGGTGGGTGAACTCGTCATATAACATCTCCGTATGCGGAACACTTGACGCAACAAGTATTGTGGCGATGTTATAATAGATACTCAACATATGTGTTGCATCGGCAGAAATACTTCCAGCGTGTGCTTCTTCAGCATGGACGGATTGAAAGGCTTTTCGCCATCGAAGTAACTGTGTGGTGTAGTGATTATGAAGTCGGCTCCAATATGGACTAAATAATTCTTCTGGTTCGGTTTGCGACTTCATGACGGATTTTCGATAGAATTGACCAATAGCAGCCATCAGGAAGTCCCATACTTCTCGAGCTTCTTGAACACTTTCAAACTCGTCTGGGATTTCCATATCATCTTGAAGAAGGTTTGGAGCGGGATATGGCGGTGGGACAAAAAGACCTTGGACATCAAGGCGGGCAAATAGTCTTCCTAAGTCATCTACCAGACTATCTTGGATTTCGGATAATGAGTCATGCGATAATTGAGAGCTTCCGCCTCTTCGAGCGATTCTCCAATCAGCCAACAATCGAGAGCCGCCTCTCAGATGTGTCAGAGCACCTTCGTAACTTCCTTGAAGAGATTCAAATGTCATGAACAGTACGCATGCTGTAAGAGATGTCCTCAAGTGCCTTCTGCCATCTGAAAGTATTATCCTCAACGAAGCAATAGCCCTGCTGTATTCTCTCAATGCGAAACGATGGTGTTCATCTAAATGATGATGGTCGATTTGAGGGAAACCAGAAAGTGATAGTCGAGTCGGGGAAGACGTGATCTCTAAGGACTTTGCTAGGGCTCCTAAAGCTATAGTGGCATATCTAATGGGAGGATCATGGTGACATAGCTGAGGAACTTTTTCTATCCAAAAGGTGGGATCGAAAGAACCGCAAATTTCAGCTGCTGTTTTGTCACAGAACCTCTCAAAATATCGACGTTCGACTTGATCACCAAGTAGAGCAATCGAGGGGGCATATGACATCAGAGACATCGGGCGTGGATGGATAGGTATCGGAAGATTTTGTGGATTTTGGGGATTTTGTTTGGCAGCATCTTCCGCGTGCTCTGGTGCGTATCCACCACATTCTCGACCGAGGTTTTGACACCTGATACATCCTGGTTTGGTTTCGTCGCACTTAACACGTCGTTGTCTGTATTGTATTAGTCAGTTATGGATCTGATGGTCCGATAAAATTCCCTAGTGGAAAATCTCAATGGAGCGGATCCACAGCTTTAGCTCGACTTACTTGCATGTTGAACAGCCCGTCTTCGATCTCGGACCGCTTTTTCTGAGTCCTTGGTTTCTAGATCTTTGTTCTGAAGACCCTTGATCGGGGGCAGAAAAGTTGTTGAGGAATTTATAAACGTTTGGATAAGGGAGCTTCAATGACATCTTTTCTTGTCGTGAAGCCGATCCAGTTGCCGCATCAATCTGCCGACTACCGGAAGAATAATCGTTGGGGTCTCGTCTGGTTTTGTGTGGGTGGTATTGGAGTTCTTCCTTCCACTCTTAGGGTCTATCGGCTTCAAAATTCTAGAGATTTGTCTCTTGGAAACTTAGGAATGAGCTGGATATTCTCGCAGTCAATGGCAGGAGTCGGTCCGTTATTATTCATAATGCGCACAGAGAACGTCTCGTCCGGAGCTGGTGACTCGTCCGACAATAGACACAATTTTATTACTTTCATGGGCAGTTTATATTAGCGGGATATTAGGCAGGCTTCACGTCAGGGTAAATTAAGTGCACAGTACACCAACACTCAGATTCGATATATTGTGCGGCCTGTATCTGCAGGCTCTGGGTCACACCTGGAAATAATTTGTATATCTTAGTGGGCAATCCCCTCGCTTCTCCTCAATACATCTTGCAGTTCTGTCTCCCATATTGAAGAAAACGGCGAACTGACTATCGAAACAGGACATGGCATAGCAAGGATTCACGCCACCAAATGACCATTGACAGCTGGCTTTGTACAGACAAGCCATGACTTATGTCCAGAAGATGGGAAGGATCCAACACGTGAGAACATGCCTCTCTCAAGAGCTCAAGGCTTGGCTGACTATATGTATTTTCATGCGAATCGGCGAATGAGGAAGGTGTGTGTGTCGGAAAATAAATGTTTGATTGGCTACAAGATCACGCCGCCGCTCTCATACAGCGACTTTAGCGCTGATCAAGTCACTCTCACGGAGAACCTAACCGAAGAGCCGGAACATCAAAAATCCCCAAATCGTATGTTGGATACAAAAAGCGTGATATGCTTCGAATTCAAAACCGGAATTTTCGCAAACAATGCCTGTTCAAAAATGTCATGTGGCTTGTGCCAAAACAAGGATTCTCCCAATTCTTATCATTGAACCAATTTGGAACTATCACAATTCCCCATAGGAGGTTGAAGACGTCTACCTACTCCACGGGGACGCAGCATTTTAGTAGAATGTACTTCCTCTTATCTTGGGTCTTCATATTCAGCTCGTGTGGCTCTGCAAAAACCAAAGTGGAGGCCAGAATTTCCATTTGTTCCTGCATTCAATCAAGGCCGGCAAACATGGGCTTCATCACCAAAATCAGCCTTACACGTCATCAAGTTATTCCTTCATTGCACTTGTCAACATCACGTGGGATACCTTATATATCAAAGCAATAAGCTTAACTCTAGAACACGGGCGACAAATACGACGTGTGTAAAGTCCAATAGGAAAGTCTCCATCGAAGGTGGATCCTCGGTCAATCATGCAGAGTTTCAATCTTATGCAGAAGATCTACAGGCGCCCTTTGATACTTCTCAAGAGATGTTTATTGGACATACTGTTATAAAGTGCCTAGCTGTTCTTCGTTGGCTGCACAATCTCACTTAAGATACAAGTAAATCTTACCCCCAGATGCTTGACTACGGCTGAGTATGCAACACGATACAGCCTCATATGGTCTAGTGAGCGGTGAATCGATCAAGCAAAATTAAGCAGCCAGGAACTTCTAGAAGTAAAAACCCCTCGTCTATGCATATATTCAGCGCAGAGAGTATTCTACAAAATGTCGTGCATAATGCACAGCGAAATCCCAAATCCCTACGTCGATATCATGAAGCCATGGAACTTCGGATTGCGGTCAAGAGTGAACTACACCGTCGGGAGACTTCATCTTCAGTGCTCCATAATAACGCCGTTTCTTGACATCGAGGCACAAACGCGTATATGCAGTACCCATCTCTCAGGACGTGCTGATACTCAGCAGCGACAAATGGAATCCTTCCTAAGGTTTCAAAGATTGACAAATACCGTCTTAGCACCCTTCAAGTCAACGCATTGCTGCATATACCTGTACTACTCAGCATGTTGCACAAGTTCCATCGGGCCTTTTATATAACGAGTGGCAATGGTTGACCCGGTTGCCGCATTGCAATAATCAGAATCTGCTTGTCTACAACAAAGCCTCCACGATTACTTCACAAACGACATTCATCTCGTATCTGTCGCGAAACCCCATAGGAAAGCATAGTCCAATCGAACCTCTAAATATACATGCATGTATATTTAGGAGTGGCAAGGCTGTCAAGAGAAATGGGGCGACGAAGTTTACTCCAATCAATATTTATTCCTTGACTAAGTATGACATCAAAACATACGGACTTTCAAAAACCACACCTTCAGCCATTGCTACCAAATTCATCATCATCATAATTCATTCCCAACCCTGCTTTTCATGACAATGAAAGTTTTTCACACATTTTAAGCCTCAGAAATGTTCCTCATCTTCTCTTCCCTCTCTTCCCTCCTCTTTGTGTAACCATTCCATCGTCATCTTGAATTCTTCTCTTCCCCCGCCTCCTAACAGGTGCATACGAAGCACACTGCTCAGCAGTCATATTCCTCTTGCTACACTCATTACAAGGTGGACTTCCCAAACAATCAAATCTCTTCTTCTTTCGTTCGCATGGTGGGCATTTTGGCTTGTTCGCTTGTGTTGGGTCAGTTGTTGATGGGCGCCAGACTCGTTCGGGGAGTGGAGTTCGAGGCTTGCAGGTATTTGGGTCGCTGAGAGATGGTGATGATGATTTTTGAGTTGAAGCCTCCAGAGCAATTTCAAGTGCGTTCTCTGCTAATTGGCGAAGTTGCCATTTTCCGAGGGCTCGAGGGGTCTCGTCGTCGGAATACTCGTTGTCTGCGTCGGATCCGCTTTGATCTTGGGGTTTATGATCGGGTTGATCGGGTGGGATGTCTGATGGTTCGGGAATTTCGATCTCGGTGGGTTCAGGTGAGCATGCTGATTGTTCAGGAATGTCGATTTCTATGGGTTCGGGTGAAGGGCTTGAAAGTCCAGGAACCTCAATCTTAATGGATTCGGGGGATTCCTCCGAGACCTGGGTAATTTCAAGCTCGAGGGACTCATTCTCGGAAACCTGGGGCTCGGAAAGTTTTTGTTCGGAGTATTCCGGCTCTTGGACATCCATTCTGGGAAGCTGTAAGACGAGATCAAAAGAAATGGGAAATCCCTTCTCCTGGGATTCATTCTGGGTGGTATTGCTATCTGGGGTGTGCTGATTAATTTCAACGTCGTGAACTTCATTGGACGGAGAGTTCTCATCCGATCGCAAGTCAATGTCGGATGAATCTTCCTTCGACGTTACGCTTCCTGGAATGTCGGGAATACTCTCCTCGCAGATCTCAGTCATAGAAGACATCTCGTCTGATTGTTCTTCGATAAGCTGTTCCTGCTCAGAACTTGGAAGTGGTACATTGGATTTTTCGTTATCGTCCTCCATATTTGTGTCGTAGAAGAAGTGTAAGTGACGAATAGGAAGGATCGAAAGGAGAGGTTCGCGCGTATTTAAGTATTACACAGCGTCAACACCGGTGTATCAATGAAATTGATATGCGGTAGAACCATGCAACCGCGCCGAGAGGAACCTCAATGTGCCTTTCATCGCCGGAGATGCTGTCCGCGATACATCTCTCTTTTTTTCCGCATGCTTTGTTTTTTTCCTTGAGGTTTCTTGCGATTTCATTCTGTTGGCCCACAACGATATTATGGGCGGGTAGACGCCTGATGGCGGCTGATCGTCACAAGTGATTCTTTTAAGTAGAAATGCAAACGACATTCCTTCTGTGCAAAGAAGCTTTCATGTAATTGGTTTGTGGAAGCTAAGCAAACATGTTGTTAGATGATGCATAAGCCAGGATTGTGAACATGCAGGCAAAGATACCGGAAAATGTCCCGTGACTTTGTGTTGAAGATATTGATTCTTCTATATGCAGGGTCAATCCGGCTCTGAATTCACGATGGGAAGATTGTGAGATGCATGAATTGCTCAAAGGCGCTGCTTCTTTCTCAATTCGCTATGAAAATCACGCGGATGCTGTTAAAAGCTACATTCAAATCGGACAATTAAGTATGTTCAATGCTTTGAAGATGCTTTGAAGTACTACCCACTTCTTCTAAACTGTACCTATGACTCTACTCAGTCGTTCGGGTATGTGCAGCAGCAATACCAAGAGAACTCCCGCACCTTCCAAGGTTCTCCATGCGATATCAATATCATCCAAGAAGCTTTCCCCACTGTAGATTATGTACCGTTAGATTATTACCTTGAAATAACGGCTTCATATTTTGCTTGCTTGCTTGCTTGCTTGCTGTCGCTGTCACCAGTGTGCCGATTGATCTTTTGGCTTCATTGATGCTTGGTCCTTTCACCACTTCATTCATTGTCATTGCCGTCATACCCGGCTCTAATAAGCGTCCTTCGTCAACAGAGTATCAAGCCCCATGAAAGATGAAAGAAACTTGATGCCAGTCACTCTTCTCCTAGCTTTGCCATCGTTCTTGTTTGCAGAGCGGCGGTCTTGATCTGTTTGATTCCACACTGCCTACCTAGCTACTGCTACTGGGGTACTTTTCTTTGTCACGGGAATGGCTTAGTTTGCTAGCTTTTGCTTCTTGGCACAATAGTAGAGTCCCATTGTGAGTGAATAATCACATCCTTTTCTGGCCTCTCGAATGATCAACGGTGAAAATTTACTACCCTTCTCGTTACCAGTATCGGGAGATGTGGTTATATCTTGGGATGATAGTGCAGAAGATCGCAACAGTCCAAAGTGGCAATGAGCAAGGTCCTTAAGGAAGTGTAGCATGCTTTCGATGGTGATGAGAATGCAAGCAATGATGTTTTGACAACAAATCCAATGAATGCGTAGATTTTACATGTGTTCAGGCGAGATTGCGACTTCTCTCACGAACGTAGGCTATCTATCTCCTTGCTTAGAATTGTTAACAGACTGCAAGTTTTTTCTCCTCTGAGCTCATAGTAAGATCTCGTCTCCATCTAATCCTGTCTCGCCGTGAGCAACGCAGATGAAGTCAATTGCCCGCTGTAACTTATCAGATATGTGCAAAACCAAAAGAGCCTGGAAACCTAATCCAAGTGAGTTTTTAATACCCCTTCGTGAGGTCAAAGTCGAGAGACAGATGTTGCACGCTTCATCTGATCTTTCGTTGAGTGGAGTGGAGTGTGGATACTTGAATGTTCACAGATTTGCTCTACCATTGACAGTCTTGCAAGTTTTGATCCGCATCATGTATACCGTTTCTTGAGCATGAGTGAATAGATTCTCGACACAACTTCTCACATATAAATGAATTTGAAAAGTTCTTGTTCTAGAAGTATACGAAAACGCGGAGCATCATTGTCCTTTAGCTAAGTGGTTTAGAATACCTCAGGGAGTTTCGAGCATCATCTATATTGGCGATGAAACAATCTCCTCTTGCGACCTTAAGACTCGGGATACATACCAATTTAAAGACCCTTTTTTGGATCCAATTACTCTCATTCTATCTCATCTTGCATCCACTGTCGTTTTTCTAGCTTGAGATAACCTTAAATGGCAGCGAAAGTTTTATGAGAGTTTACAAATCAGCAACGCCTCAAAGTTCCCCAATCCTTGTAGAGTTTTGCGAAATAACTTCCCCTCCACGCACCCTTTGTAGGATAAACTGGCGCCATATTATGGCTTAAAGTCTCTCTAGGTTTCTCAGATGTTCAACCAATTTCCTACGTTTGGATGCTTGTTAAATAGCTACAGAGGCATTGTTGGCTGGTAGATCTTGGCTAGAACCACGCTATATCCACTTGCTGGACAAGATTCAATTGGCCGCTGTAGACAAGGACTCGAATGATATGATATTGAGAGGGTGAATATTCAAGATCCCGCTCATGGCCATTCACTCCTTCTGGGCGATCCGTTGATACTATCTCAAGATACGAACTCTGCAGGTGCAGCTAGGTTTACATGAAGCAGACCTCTAGCTAGCATAAATAAGTCAACTCAGAAGTCCTATCTGTTGGCACACATCTCCCAAAACTCTAAAAAGGTCACTTATTAAGAATGATGAAGATTAATATTTTAGCTATCGCTGTGCTCTGCTCAGAGGTACTAGGAAGGCCAAGGTCGAATTCCGCCACCTCACTGTCGAACTCATCCGTCTCACATTATTGGGTCTCATCGACAAGCGACAGTCAAAAGTCATCGATGCCATCGTGAGTATTTAAGCTCATATTCATTTATATGGCAACGAAGGACAATCCGAGCAAGCACACATGGCCAGACCTATTTTCGTCACATAATCAACAGGATTATCCTTTTCTTCAAAACGAGCCGGTGCATATACTCGGTTACCCAAGTCACAAACACTCTCCGTCCGCGGGGGAATATAGGTCAAAAAACAATGATACTCGGATTCTCCGAGATATCTACCCCACACATTCCTATTTGTATATTTTGCTGAGCTTCGTGCGATCAATGATGATGAAAGAAAATAACCCTGCGCTTGCAAATTTATAGCCCAGGGATCGAACACGTATGCAGTAATGCGATGGACCCCGGACTGCCCTGTGATTCTACTTGTAAAGACCCACCAAATTCAGCTCTCCTATCTTGTAACTAACTCCTCGGGAAACATGAGGGCTGGCTTTTTTTGTCAGAGATATAAGAGCTCCTTCTCATCTCAAATGAGTCTTTGCTTGCTGCCGTCATTCCATCTCGTGTTCTCAGTCCTCGGATTTTTCTCGTGAGATTGTCGTCTCTTCCCTTCTTCTTCATCTCAAATCTCAACTATTTGTTCCCCGAGAAGTGAAGAAAACATGAAACTTCAGATGTGAAGACTATCAGTCCAATGTCAACCTCATTGTTGTTCATTTTGTTATTTTTCTTATTTTTGTTGTTGTTGTTGTTGCTGTTGTTGTTGTATATATGTATGTATGTTTCGTGCCTCTGCATGAAAGTGGTGTAAAATATGTCTTATTGCTATTCTCTGTAGCTACGCTATCTATAGGCCTAACGCATACGATACTTTCTGCATTGTATACGTGATATATCATGCCTTCTGCATCGTATGTGTTGTATTTATTGTACCTACCTGCCTCTAGCAGGATAGACAGCTCTTGTCGTGACGCAAGCGTCGCATATATATTATATTAACGTCCGAGTCGTCAGTTCATGGCCTCTCAGGGAATACTAGGAACGGGCAAAGTCAAGGAGTTCTACATACAAGAATCAAAAACTCTTATCAAAGCAAAAGTTCGTTGTTTAAACATACGAAGATATATACTTGTGACAATTAGATCAGGGCCCAACCCCTTTCCAACCGTTTTCCAATCTCTGTCATTCCACAACCTTCTTTCTACTGTTTAAAAAACCCATATCTAAATGCTTCAAATCGCTATGATCGGGCGCGAGCGGTTCTATTCGTCGTGCTCCAAGGAGTAGTAGATGCTAGAAAAGCAGGAAACCAAAACCAAGCCATTCTTCAAGCCGGTTCTTACGATAGGTCGGTCGATGCCTGATTTTGTTATTGTTGCGAGCGTTATCGAACGAGTATCTTTCCGCTCAGAAAGATAAAACGTTTATATACCTTCCAGAGCCAATTTTGAGAATATATACATATATATATATATGACGCAAGATTCGGCGCCCGCGTGCTCTGCAGCGTCGTAAATTGTTGGCTATATAAACGTGTAAGCTGCTCTTCATTGCTCTGAAAGATAAGATGACGAGGAACAATACCAACCGGAAAAATCTTGAATGGGAAGTTTCAGGAGAGTGTGTAAAAGCTGATACTTCCAAATACATTTCGGTATCAAGTTCTCAGCTCGTGATTATCCATCAAAAGAATGTGCTCAGGTATAATGATGGGCATGTTATCATGTTGCTCTCATCTCCTATGTTATACCGTACTAAGTTGACATATTCCCGTTGACTATAACATTCGTCTCAGCTTTGCATCCCTCTCGCAATCATGGTCTTTCAGGCATCGAAGAAGAGTTGCCAATAATCATGTTGAAGGATTTTAGGGCCGAATTTGTATCTTATAAACAAACACATGTTGTGATTCCTGTTGTTGTTCAGAGGTGGCTGGAGAGAAAGCAACTCGTTAGGAAGAACCTCTTATTCCTGATAAACCTCATACAGCGACCTTGCGGATGGGCAGAAAGTCGATTCTTTTGGAATAGAACTTCGCGGTCGCCAATGGTAAACTAAAAAAATACTTCCTTGGAGGAAGTCAGAACCGGCCGGTTTTCACGGCATACATACCGAGGATTCACAAGCTCAAAGAGTGAAAAGAAACAAGTGTATGCACTGCTCGCGCTAATTTATATCAAATGACGAAACAGCGCAATTCTATACACTTGATTCAGGCAAAAGAAGGGAATGGGAATGCCATTGTAGCCCCTTGAGCATCATTAGTCGACATTGATGGAGTGAAAGCGTATTTCGCCCAAAAAAGACACCATAACGCCTGACGATATGGATAAAGGAACGGAAATACGTTTCGTTGAGAAGCAAAACACTTGTTTGTATGCTACTAAGCCATCTAGGAAGGAGGTGGTGATGATTTCCATGACCAACTTCTATCTGAGGCTGGAATTCCAAAGTCAAAATTGCAACTGTGATTGCGGAGAAGAAAAGGGCACCTGTTGACGTCCAGACTTGAAAAATCAATTTGGACGATAACCTTTGAGGTGACCACTTTCGTTCACTACTCTACTGGACGGGAAAACAATCCACGACCCCCCTTGGCAAAATCACTAACCGACACCAACAACTTGAGAATTGATTGCATTTGCCATCGACGACTTGTTTTTTCCACTGCGGTCCCACTACATATTAAGCTTGCCCTTAGCCTAACAGATGCATATGCAGGGAAAAAAAAGTAAGAAATTCCATCATGCACCCACCTACCTACTGGACTCTCATCTCAAAGGGTCGAGTGAGGGGCGAATTCTATTTACGACACGCTTGCTATGCTGGAGCGGTTAAAAGCTTGTTATTTATATCGGATTCGTATCTTACAAAGTTAGCAACCCCAGCTTGATAGGTTGGTTGTTCACTGTACAGTTAGCCGCAAGTGTCAAGTTTTCATCCTATCTTAACGTCTGTTTAGCCCTTGAGGGGGAGGGGGAGGAGGAGGGGGTGTGTGAAGAAAGAAAGTATGTACTCGGTGATCAAGCGACATCAAGGGTTCTTTGGGATGTATTGGAAGAATGGGGAGATCATGATGTCCACAACATCCACACATCCACAACATGCGTGCAACCTTACGTTTTCCCCCTTAAGTTTCCTCCGTAACTTTATCCCGTACTCTGTTTGAGCTTTTTGAAAGAAAGGAAAGAGTGTTGTTCGCCACGCGGTGCCAGCTCAGAAGCCAAAAAACAAATAATAATAAAAATCAAGTAGACTTCCATTATACTTTTTCTTTTTTGCTCTCCGCGTTGTTGATATGTGATTTGACCCAGCCACCGGGGGGTTTTGAGGAGAAAATAGTGCTAATGATGAGATCCCACTTTAAATCTCAAGGCAGGGCTCAAGAGTGGGAGGATATCTCCTTATCGCTAATTGCTGTTCTGGCCAGCCCCAGGGGTTGAGAGACAACAAGCGAAAGATGAAATGATGATGATGATGATGGAAACTCGATGCGGAATCGAAAAAGAAAAGAACATCAGAGGAATGTTCCGCAATAAAGAATAAAATCTGAGACAGACGAGGCTCGTATTGAAGCATCGAAGAGAATGTGGATGATGAATTATCTCCCGTTAAGATTAGCTGCAGCGGAACTTGATCGCATCTAGGCGCCCATTGGCTCACGGGGATTTAGGAAGCTGCAAAGAAAGACGAATATTCCATTTTTCCATGGAAGATTGCTTCCGTCCAGATGCCCAGAACCGATCCATGTGAATTTCTCCCATTTCCTTGTATATGTATGTCCAAGCCTGCGCCCATGCAATGCAACGCAGTGCAATGTAACGCCAAGAGCTGGAGACTACTAGCTGTAGATTTATGTTTGTTTCGAAAATCCAAGCCATGTTGACGACAAATCCCATCCGACTCCTTCAGCGGAATGGGGTTTCGCATCTCAATCAACATCCTATCCAACCTAGTAGCTTTTGATAGGTATACTGACTGCGCATGAAGATCCTGGAATATAGGAGATCTCTCCGTCGACGCTATACTGATGATCCCTTTGCTGACCCTGTGGAATCTTCATCCTCTCCTGTCTTCCGCCCCATCAAACCTCGAATCATCTCCATTTCCGTACCACCCTCCACTACTACTCCTGTCTTACCTTAGTTGTGTTAACTGAGTTAATGTAGTGTAGCGATTTTGGAACATAACATCGGAGCTAATCTTTTTTGCTTAAGTTTTGCTTTAGATTATGCTTTACTAGTTAAAGTTATCCCAGCGACTTGTAATAGTAATATACTATTCTATGTTTGTAGCAGCGAAATTCAATCGATTGAGACAAGACAGGTAGGACTTGTCTTGGTCTATTTCCCGAGTGCAATGCGGCCTCCTATTGTGTTGAAGCAGAGTGTCGCTGTAAGAAGGAGATCTGCAGGGTCTTATATCAGCACTCCTCACATTGGCAGTGTTTCCTCTTTCGTTCCTAGCAGTCACCTGATATCTCCGACTTCCAGAGCAGAAGCAATTCACCAAAGTTTTCTTGCCTTTTTCTCTTTATCCTCCCGAGCCTGTTTTTGTCTTTCTCTTGTTTTGGAGGGGTCTTATTCTGCGCTTTCCTCTCCATAGTCAAGAAATTTGATGAGCTTGTAGAGACGAGCTGCGAGAAGAGGAATGGCCTCAACCTCTCCCTTTGAGTGCCATTTTTGCCTAGTCCGTGCATTATCTACAAATGAGAAAGTTTGCTTGTTAAATATTCAATAGTTAGCATGCAGTATCAATTTCTTCATTTAAAGGGATAGGTAGGTGTAACTCAACAAAGTAAAAAGGGTTCACCGTTAACCAGCACTTCAAAGAGCTTCGCGGTAGTAAACCAAGGAGCCAACGCGACCATGAAAGCGGACAGGACTAAACCATGATTGCAAATACCTACAATAAATCCAAGGGTACATTAAATCCACAGTCAACATCTACTACAGAATACTCCAAATGCTCTAGCAGAATTCATTCCCCACCAATCCAAGCAACACCCATCAACTCCACAACGAAGGGCTCAAGGCTCAAGGTTCAATGCTCAATGTGTCGCCCATTTAGCTCCAGTCTGCTCGGCTGCTAGGATGGGAATAGTTAATTCGAGTTCGAATGTGAAGGACATCTCAAGGAAGAGATCTCATGTCACAGGAGTAGCGCAGGACAGTGCACAACGAAAGAAAATATCGTCTTCTGAGATATGGATAGCTGTGGCAGTGGTGGTGGAGACAACCATGAGGGCAATGAATATAAAGACCGATCTAGATATATGATGTAAACGTAAACCTAAGTGACAGTCTAATTGTCTATGACTTGATCACGAGCAAATGGGATAGGTAGCAGAGTAGATGGGCACAACTGCCAGCGGTTTAGCCGCACCAAGAATCCAAAAATTGGTTATCTTTAAGTTCTTACTCATGTTTAGTCAGAAACTTACCCGACAGGACCCACCCACAAGGCAAAGGGGCGACAAGTGATTTGCATACATTAGTTGGCATTCTAAAAGGGCAGTAGTAAACTTGTGTCCATCCAAGATCCGGACTCCGAAAAACTCTATGCTCGGGCCCTTTACTGATTCTCGGTAGCAGGGTCGCATAAATTATGCCAAGGGTACTTGCTCACTTGTGATGGTTCTACGCCATATACCTTTGGATTGATCGGTCTATCGATGTTAAGGATTCGCCAAAAGAAATTGAAAATCATATGGTACGTCTGTTCTGCGCGCCGTCGGGCCATGAGTACAATCACTTCTATTGATTTTATTCATTTGATAGGTGAAATGTGTTTGAAAAGTAGCACGGAAACTCAGTTCGTATCTCACACCCTTCATTGATACCTTGAGCCTAATACCTTGTATCTGGTCGACCAGTTATTGCATAGACAAGGCGGCTCTATGACCTTGAACTAAGACCCCTTGGAGAACTTATGACATGACAGTCGCTAGCGCTAGATCTCCAAAGATCTAGATCTAGATGAAGAAAGATGGAGCAGTCCAACATATAAACTCCAATCTGAATGATCTGATTAGACGAGGAATAACTAGGTATGGGTTTGGATAAGTAGGATTAAAAATCTTGTCACGCGAGCATAGACTCACCGAGTTGCATGGACCCTTCGAAAACAGTTTCTCGAGCAACGATGGAGAAATTCGAGATAGTAAGCAAGTTGAAGAGAGCTATTGAAACAACCGTTACTGTTGGCGCAATCAGAAAAAAGTTTCTGAAGATTAGAACGATATCCAATGTGAGTTGGGTGAAGAGAAGTTAATCTAGTAATTTATACCAGCGACATTGGCGGGAGTTAATAGTTTGGATAGTCGTTCATCTGAGCTCATATAGACCCTTACGTGACGTAATTATTATTTTCAAAACGACGAATTTATTAGTAGCGATATTTATTAATTGAACTATAGATCCAATTTTATCTATAAATTGATATCAATTACATCGTTTGATTCGTTGAACTTGAATTAATAATAACTTCTATAAAATTTAAGCGTTATATAAGATTAACTTACAAATAACAATTTATACTCTGATTATCTAGACTATAATAGATAAGTTTAACCTAATAATTCAACTCAAAATTTCTATTATTTTGAAGAGAATCAATTTCTATTTTTGATGAATAAATAACTAATAATGTAATCTCTCTTCATCTCATATAACTAGTTAACATACAACATACAACACATGTGGTAGGCATTATTGAAAGAGGTTCTAGAATTTCTAATCATTCAATCTTCCAAATATAACATGTTACTGAGACAGGTTGGCAAAGAAAACATAAAAGCTGGTTTTTTTGTCTACATCATCAGTATCATGTTGAGGAGAAAGATAACTGTCGATAGATGATTTACTAGAAGGATGAAGGAGAAGCAGGATTAATTATCCGTAAACTAGTACATGATAGTATGGATCCACATACCTTTTCAAGATTCTGCACTGATGATTTAGTAGATTTCACGCTCTGGAGGATTCTATTGACTCTATGCTCTAGAATGGTAGAGACTCATAGTATTGCTCGTACGAGTACTTGCGTATGTATGTATGTATGTATGTATGTATGATATGTTTTCCCCCTCTTCCTCGAAGATTAGTAAAGAAAAGAAAATAGATTGGCATTTGACAATCAACTTTAGTAGCCAGAATGGTATTTGGAGCGACTAGTACATACAATATCTTAACAGCCGACCAAAGTCAACATTCGGAATTCGGATTCGTCAGATTGATCGCTGACTGCATCGGGATTCGGGACTGTCTTGGTTAAACTTTCATATTCTTAACGGCTTCATATCATCTTCGTGGTTCAGACAGGATCCAAGAATCTAATTCGATAACCATATGAATTAATATTGGATCCATCAAGAAACTTGAACTTTATCATGACGAAGGAAAAAGCTTCTTCAGCCCTCCTCGACCAATTAGCTTCTTAACGAGGAAAAACCTCGGTAAGGAAAAAGGATGAAGGAGAAGCAATATGAGAAGCCAGCCAGCCTATTGACCAACTCCAATTCTTTGATTTCAACCCATCTGCACCATGCCTACAGAGTAAAAGTCGCTCGTGGTGTTTTGTCGGCGCACTCGAGTAGACTATTCCTTACTCACAGCTTATCGGTGAGGAGGATTTACAGGTTTGGTTTTTACTTTTTTACTTTTCAAGCTTCCAGGTCTTCACCGCAACAGAACTAGCTCGAGTCTCGACTAGATAGATACACTCTCCTCCTTCATAAGATCTACCAAATCACACATCTCTCTCCTCTACCCACTTAGTCACTTTAGCTTTGAGTACGGTCTCCACCAGCGAATGCTCCGGCTATCCCGCGAAGAGTTTAAGCCATACGACATTCCCATGACCCATGTCGAAGTTTAACGCGATTTCTCCTGCAAGAAAGTGCAACCTAGGGGAGTTTTGATCATGATAAATTGGACTAGGCTAAAGAATTTCTAGTTTCATCTATTGATGATTATCTATGGATGGCACCCCAGACTTTGTGGAATGTGGAAAGAACCATCGTATATGTAGCAGCCCGTTCGCTTTTACTAAAGAACATACTTTCCAAACCTTTCCACATCGTATCCGCCTTGAAAGCATCACAGACAGTGTTAGCTCATCTGGCATACTAACCTCCAAGTTGTATCGATCTTATCCTGGACCATAGTATCTCGAAATATAAGGTTACTGCAGCATACATGTATGGCCCATCCGCCCCGCCTTCTCAACCAAGGAAATCCAGCAATTACTAGGAGCTTGAGTATCATACTGGATCTGTCTTTATCGGGGATTTATGCACGCACCATTTCGCGATACCCTTCTTGAGGATCCAAATTTCAAACCACCCCCTTCTAAAAACAAACTTATAGTTGCCTTGGCGCCCACCGGACTCCTAGTGCACGATTGGGGTAACGCTTGGAGTACAACTTGGAGTTTCTATCACATCACCTCTGTGGACTCAATATTCTTCTTTTATTCTTCCTGTCCTCCAATCTAAAATCTTTTTCCTCTTCTCCTTTCTCTTCCATCAAACCATCATCAGTGCTTTGTCACATAATGCGAACCCCGAGTCCACAAGTCGGGCACCTCATGAACAAGCCTGAAGCCGCAGCTTCAGCCAATGTCAACATGCCTACAAGCACAAATATAGAAACCAAGGCCCCGAGTATGTGAATGTCTTGAATCCCCCATTCAAACCTCTATACCTCTAACATGGATCATATAGACCCCAAAAAGAGAAGCGTGAACAACATGAAGCCTGATGCGCTGCAAAAGAAGAGAGAAAATGACCGCAATGCCCAAAGGAACATTAGAGAAAAGCAAAGAAAGAATCTGGCAATGTTGCAGCAAAAAGTTGACGAGTTAGAGAAAGCCCAGGACCACTACTTGAAAAGACGACTTGATGAATCGGAAGACTTGGTCAGAAGATTGCTGAACCTTTTAACTCAACATGGCATTTCTACTCGGACAGTGCTGTCACCTGCGCAATCAGATATGTTTGGATCATTAGATATGGATCAACCTGGATCCAGGCCAAGTTATCAAAGTCAACAGTATTCTCCAATCATTCAGCACTTTCCTCCGATTAACCAGCAAATGTATCCCGTCGGACCCCATCAACCGATGTTACAAAGACCTGTTCAGTACATGATGGGATCTCAAACTGAATCTCCACCGAGTCAGTTCACTGGGTCTCCTGAATCAATGGGAAGTTCACTAGATACTCCACCACGTCTCCTCACCCAATCTTCACAACTTTCAGGACAATCTCAGCCAATTGGACCGAATCAACACATGAGAGCTATTTCACAAATGGGAAGTAGCCAATCAATTGTATATCCTCAAGCTCTTGACGTTCAAGCTTCCTCGGCATTTCCACCAATGGAAAATACCGAACCAATGGCAACTACTATGGCAACTACGCAGCAACTCGTCTCTAATCCTCATCCTATGGCACACCCACAATCAATGGGAATGGGAATGATGCCATCATCTCCCGAGATCAAATTCGAAGAGACAGCATTCCAGTCGTTTACGTCAATCGAAGAAGAGTGGTACAATGCGCAAAATAACCTTACGCAGTCACAGCCACAGCCACAGTTACCGGCGTGGGACAATAGCGCCATCTTTCAACCCAATCAAGGTACGGCTTATTCTGCGGGAATGAACCTAATCGACACGAAAAACGGCTTATTCTAATTACAAACGAGAACAAAAGCAACTGTTAGCATTTATACATTCCTTGAGCGTATTATTACTAGTCTTTTTTAAAACATAGCGGGGGCATACATGAACACGGAGTGAGTTTGAACTTGATAGCAGTATTGGGCACGGCGCGAACTACCCGGTATATACCTTCGGATTATCACCTTGTACATATTGTGCCGGTGAAATCAAAGATGGTAAGACGGGTACGGGTGTTGCATAACTGATTTATTAGCGTGGGATCCGGTTCATTGGAGTACAAGGTGTCTTGGGCGTCCTATACCCATACTAGGAGGAACTACAGCACTAGATTTCCATTCATTTATGAAAGTGTATCTCGTTAACGAATTTTTATATTCGTTGACGAATGCGTATTCGATTTCATCTTCTTGGGCCAGGTTCAAGTTGAATTTTATCTGGTTTTGGATAGGATAGGATGTGATAGGATTGGATTGGATAGCGTAGATTGGTTTTCTTCCTGGTTTATTCATTATTTTTATCGGGAACTTTAGGAGTTCTCTGAGTGTATATAGATTGATTGCACCATGGAGGTTGCTGAACAGATATTATAAAAGCGAGCGATGTTTAACAAATTCCTATATATATATATATATTGTTTCAGGCGAATTGTGATGGTGATGAAATTCTAAACGCCAATTTCGCTAACATCTTTACCCCGCGTTTGTCTAATTGCCTGAATTCATCTACGGCTACCGAATCTTCATGTTCACGATAGTAAATGTATGTATGTGATGTTGAATATAATGAATTAGATGAAGATCTCCAGCTATATTCTCGGAGTAGAAGCCCTGATAAAGCTATAGCCGTATATGACTGTATCTATCTAAGTAGAACCCGTCACAAATACTCCCCGAAAACCCAAAAAAGCTATCCGCGCTTTTATTATTGATATTGATTTAGGTTTATGAAAGGAAAGGAAAGAAAAAATAAATGTGGAGGTTACTTACTGCATGTACTGAGATATCTCGGAATATTATGTATATGTATATGTACCTACCCTGAAATTCATCATCCATCATCCATTCCAGTTGATAACCTTAATGTATGTCCCGTGGCGTCACGCATGCAATGTTGTGTGCGTAGCTTTTACTTTGGTAGGCGGGGGGAAGAGGGTGGGGGGGGGTTCAAGTTGGTGACCGGATGGATGTCGGTTTGGGGCCGGTAGTTAGTTTAAGGTTTGAGATGGTGAGGGGGTGTTATTCGCTATTCGCTACTCGCTTCTATGATACTGGGCTGTATGTATGATTGTACGGAAGGGAGTCGGATGGAATTAGGGTTTGGAGGGAAGAGGGGGGGAGGAAATGTGGGATTGATTCGACGAGACTAGACTAAACCTGATAGGTGAAGGGATCCTATGAGAGATAAGGTAGTATTTAATATTCTTGCTTGTTTGTTCTTGGATTAAGGTTATTACTCTAGGTGCTTGTTACTGGCCATGGGTGTAGAACACGTGGAGTGCTACCAATGCAGCAAGGTTGCCTACAGAGGTTGGAAGGGTAAGTATTGTAAAAACTCTAAATAGGCCTACACCCTCTTGTAAATAGTAAACCAGGGGGTTTGATTGGCCACTTTATATAATATCAGTGCTGCTTTAATAAAATATGTTGAGAACCAGAAACAGGAGGAATTTCATGGAAATCTTGCTGGAATGCCCGAGATCATCAAAATCATCAAAATCTTTGAATTCGTTGATTTCAGAAAAATTTCCTTACAATACTTTCTCCATCTACAGTCACTCATATAAATTTTCAACCAGCATGATGATTTGATTGGCTCAAACCCCTGTATATAGGGGAAAGCACAGTCGTATTTTAATGTGTTTTACAATACTTACCCTTCCAACCTCTATACTCTCTCTAGAATTTTAAACTCCCTCGTCTTGTAGAGTTCGTAGGGATATAAAATACGAAATGCAAGGTCTAATTCTAATTGCAACTTCTTCTTTTCTCAAACCAGGCTAGCTCCCTCTATATCTCCGAGCGTCTAATCCCCAATCGGGAATCTCGAATCATCATTTCAAGTTATATAACCTGAATACGCATGAAAACAAACAATCAAGATCGCTAGGCAGGCAGGCAGGCAGACAGAAACAAGGAAAAACGCAAACTTTTCTCCTTGCGGGAATTCTCCTTACTGTTCGTTGTAGTTATCGTTGAAACTTGCCTCGGTGTTGGTAATTACTCAAGTCGATTTGATACTGTAATGTTGTCGTCAACGAATACTGTACTACTGAACATTAACTCCTTGGATCACAAAGTAAATTAATAACCCTAACTAACGTTGACCTCTCGACTTCAAATTCTCGAACCCATGCATGCTTCTGGCTCCGATTCTCAGACTTGGACGAAAACTCCTGTAGACCTTTATCTGCATGCTTGCTTTCCCGTTCGGATTTAGACTTCTTTTCAGCTATTCAGCTTTTCGGCCTTTCAGATTATCGTTAGATCAGACCCTTGACGGATTTAATTCCACTCCTCTTTTCCTTGGCTTTGTCTTAATTAAGACTTGAAGAAGAAGAAGGAGAAGAAGAAGAATGGATTAGTGGGACGGTTTCTAAGCCGCCTCGTTCTGGGGTAGAGGAGAAGGGGCAGGGGTTCGTATAGTAAATATGTATGTTGTAATTATTCGTACTCTGCAAATGATACTGCCTCACCCCTTCCCTCTCCCTGGAGTAAAACGTGAAGCAAATTACGTTTTTACCCCGTACTGTAAAATAATTAATGTTGGTTGAGTGGAGGAGGAGTTTTAATCAGGAGGGTATAGTCCGAAGAATGATATCGTGAGTATAATTTGAGAGCTTTATAGGTATAAGACAATATAAGAGATGAATGAAATAAATATATAAATATATAAATATCATGATTATTACCATCATTATCTAGGTATTAAAATGAAATATAATTCCTTAATCTCATCTAATCTAATCTAATCAGGCTTCTCTACCCCACTCTACGTAAGCGAAAACGATGATATAGATGTATATAGGAGTGTGAAGATATATGAATATTTTAGAATTATATGATAAATTAAATAAAGAGGAAGATGTCAGGTATCTTTTACATCATATTATATACTTTAACAATGAAGAAGAGTATTTTACAATATTTGTTATTTCAATAAGAATGTATATCATGCTATTACTCCTTGTAATTAGGTTCTATCGACCAAATATTTCGCTTATAAAAAGCGCCCCCTTTATTTCTTTCCCACACAGTAGAGGATGCTGTATAGTATATAACTATGAATCGGAGATTATCTACTAGCTAGGTAGATAAATACTATACTCAGCCATCAACGCTCAACTTCCCGAATCGCAAATTCCCAAATACCAAGAAAGCTGAACTATACATTAACAAAGTATCCATCAATCTAAAGAAAAAGTATGATTAGTTCTATATTAACAGTATATATATGTATGTACCTACTTACCACAACCAAAGAAGCAGCCAGTCAACTAACTACCCAGCCAGCTAGCTAGCCCGCGATTTATAAATTTCCAAAGAGTTCAAAACAGTCATCTACCTCATCACACCATCATAATTCCAATTCTAATTCCAATCGACAAGCAAATAAGTATAGTATAATCCACTCGACATTCGCATGCGCCCAAGAAGGAGTTGCTTAAAGGAAAGACGATTCTTTTTCCATAGCGGTCGGTGGTGGTGGTTGGTTCGTGCTCGTGATGAGATAGATGAATGGACTCGAGTAATCTCATTCCCATTTCCCTTTTCTCTTTTTTCATTCCCTTCCTTTTCCATTTCCCCCTCCGCTCTCCTCCACCCTTAAACCCAACTCCACTCCCACTCCCCCATCCCCCCAACCCTCATCTCCAACTCCAACTCCATCTCCAACCCCAATTCAAACTCCACTTCCACTCCCCTTCCCTTTCCCCAACCTCAGCTCCAACTCCCCAATCCCAATCCCAACCTCAATCCCAATCCTCCCTCTTTTACCCCCCCCCTCCCTCCTCCATCCTCCCTTCCACCCTCCCTCTATAATACAATACTTATAATAATCACAATTAAACAATCAAACAACCAAAGAGCTATAATACAGTATAGCTAGCATAGCATAGCAGCATATTATGACCAGCTAATACAAAGTTAGTTATTCAGTTATTGACCCAATCCCAAAGTTCTAATTGAAGTTGAAGGAATTGAAATTATTGATTGACCTTATGGTAGGTAGATATAGCTTAAGGGATCCCTTATATAATATGATATAGTAAGGGATGAAGGAGATAGGGAGGGATGAAGCGAGAAGATGATTAGATATCCCCCCTCATGTTGATTTCGATATGACGTGTAATTTCGGAGTAAAGATGGGTATGTAAATGTCAATGTGAATATGGAAGGATATAAATGGGATATTTCTATGCTATTCTATGCATATATTTCTCATTTCCTGCATGATTTCCCTTTATGTAGTAGATCTGAATGCATCATGTGCATCTTTCACTATTCCTCCCATTCACATATCATCACAATTCATGCCCATTCCGATGTGGAGCCTCATGACCATGTTTTAAAATCCTTTCTCCATTTACATTCGTATGCGAATCTATAACTCGTTGTGCTCCTGTCCATCACCATCCGTATCAGCAAGAGCTGTCTTGACGGCCTGGGCCGCGTTGGAAATTGCAGCTTTCACACCTCCTTTTGCGGCTTCGCCAGCTTTGTTCGGTAAGGATGAATCGTCATCGGTGGCGGTATCAGGAGTCGAGGTCTTTTCGATGACGGTTTCAGGTTTGGGAACACCTTCAATGCCAACGAGTTCGGTTTCGAAGACTAAGAGTGGCAGAAAGGGTCAGCATTGTTTTTTCCCCTTTTGAGGAGATTGGAGAATATGAAGTGGAGGGGATGTTGATCAGATGGAAATCTGAATGAAACATGATACATACTCAATGTACTCTTGGCTGGGATTGGACCCATAGCCCTATCACCATAGCCAAACTCGGGAGGAATCGTAAGCAGTCTCTTTTCACCGATACACATATCCAGAAGATTGTCATCCCATCTGCGCAGAAGATGATTAGTATTTCCGACAACCGCGCTCCATTCAGGAAGAGACAAACCCTTTAATCACCGAACCCGCTCCCACGGCAAAGGTCAATGGCTGTCCCCGATTGTACGAGGCATCAAATTCCTTTCCCACCTTTCCATTCTCCTGGAGATTTCCGCGGTAATGAACCGCAACCTTGTCTCCTTTCCGAGTTTTGCGCTCACATTCTACAGCCTTGATAACCTCAACCTTAACTTCAGCTGCGAGAATACTGGATGCGAGAGCAAGAAGAGAGATGGTTGAAAGACGCATAATTGAAGATGTCAATTGAAGATGTCAATCGAAGGGTTGTATTATTGTAAGATGATATTAAGGAAGAAGAGAAGAGAAGAAGGAAGTTTTGAACACGTTGAGGTGAACGATATAGGTAGGTGTGGATTAACTTGCTGTAAGTAGATATGTATGGATTACCTAATCGCATCTTTATATTTATGAATATATATATACTCGTATATACTCGTATATACTCGCGTATATAACATCTCTATTTATATAGCCCAAAGAGGATAAGTTCCATCAACGACTTGATTAGTCAGCAGCCAGTCAGCCCAAGTTGCATCTGAATCGACACAGCCTTCCTTATTCAAGGCAACAACACAATCAATATCATATTCTCATCCCAAGATTCCAAGATCCCAAGATTCCAACTCCAACTGACTTGATTCAAAAAATGCCCGATGGGGAGCCATGGAGGATGGAAGCAACATGGCTACATCGTTCTGCAGCGACACAGACTCAGCCAGCAGAAAGAAGCCTCAACATCATTCCGCAGCAATACGATACTCAGCCAGCGGAAGCCTTACATTCAAGTTTATCATCACTTGATATTCTTCCCTCTGATTCATCTTATCCTGATCCATGGTCAACTTCACTACTAAGCGCAAATTTCTTATTGTCTTTGGATGAAACTCTTCACCGATGCTATTTTCCGTTAGTTTGGTGACTCCCTGGATCAAAATGATCATTTGCGTCAGTATAGCCCATTGAAGGCAGTCATCCATTGGGTAGGAGTCCCTATCCCGAAGTAGTGGAAGTAGTGGGAGTGGTAGTGGATTGAGAATTGTTCTTTTCATTCTTTTCTAAATCGAATGTTTTTGCCTACTTCTGAAGGATGCTGTGCTGTGCACAACAGGTAACAATTGAATGATTGAATGAGTCATTCTCTCATTTCTATAAGTATGAAGATTCTCACTTGGTTTGCTCTTCTCATTCAAAGAAGACTTAACTATTAAATTCATCATACAGTATCTCAAAAATAATACGAGAGTCCAATTATACTCCTTGGTACAAAGTAATCAACATTCGACTCTTACCTCGCACATCACCTACATAAAGACTCCGAAAGTACTGTACTCATCCGAAGAATCCTTCAACGTCCTACATTGATTCTCGTGGAGACACACATACACACAAAGAGCTACTTTCATACATCATCGGGAATTTGCTCCAAGAAGTTCAAGATCCTCTTACGAAACTCATCCATCCGATCATTGTACCGAATTGAACTCAAACATGTCACCACGTCCACCAAGTAGTAGCAATGGTTTTGGTTCCGGAGGAAGTGGTGGAGAAGAATATGTAACATATCGAGATCCTGTTGCTGGTATGTTATATTTCTTAAGTCTATCTTTTTGGGGGCATCTTACCAACATGTTTTCTTCCTCACAATAGACCAAAAGTGTATTCACGGAAAGACTTCCCGAAGCGGGAATGTTCATGTCATCACTCACGGAGACAGTCACCAACATTATGAACCTGCAGAACCAAGATCAGGCGAAGCCAAAGAGAGTGATTTCCAAAAGACTTCTACTCGTAATGAAAATCACGAAAGAAATAAAGCACGCTCATCAGTTCATGTTAAGCAGGATAAGACGACTGGTCGTTCAAAGTGAGGCGTTGAAAGTGAGGCGTTGAAACTTAGGGGCTGATAAGCGACGCCACTTTGAAGGCTGCAAGGCGGATTTTTCTTCATTGTCAGATTGAAGAAGGCGGAATATGATTTGATTCTTGGGTATCGGTGGGGAGGGACAGAGTTTATTGAATTTTCTTGACGTGGGTATGGATGTTAAATGAAGTCGATGGAAATTTAAGATGATGGGATTTAGGAGTTGAATGACTATTAGCTGGGTGCAACTGGTGTATAAGATGGGATTGGATTGGATGGGATGGGATGGAATTAATATGATATAATATAGATATAATAATAACACATTTATTTCTTCATCAAGTTTGCTGGGATTGCTAGGGTTTGTGGGAGATTGTTTTGTATGTGGTGTTTTGTGCTACTAACTTGATGTTAACACCCGTTCCCTTCATCTCTCGTCCAATAGGGTGGATTCCATTCCATATCATATTGCGTTACCATACACAAACACAAACGCAAACGCCACTTCCATGACCTATGATTGTGCAAAGCAAGCAAGCAAGCATACATACATACATGTAAGTCCCCGGCAAACACGCTTTTTGACACTAGCACTTCTTCAACCTTCATATCTGCGAGCGGGGTATCTCAAGTACACATGTACAGGTACATGTATATATACCAGCAGGATCTATCTACCTTTCTCTTTGCTGATGTGGTTAGTTTTAAGTTTGAGGTTCGAAGTTCGAAGGTTGGATATTTGGGGATATGTGTATATACTCGTATATATAAAGTAAAATAGATTACTCGTATCGATTGTTTAATTTATTGGCGACTTACGGACGTATGTATATATGCATGTATATATCGTCCATGCAGTGTTGTACCTATGATAGCATGGGTACGTAGAAATGCAACAGAAGGAAGCTTTCACTCTCGGTTTCTCGTTGCATTTCCCGGGCCTGTCTCTTCTGTTACCTCTATTATGTATAGTATAAGTTCGAGAATTACATTGGTATTTTCAATTTGTATCTATCTACCTGTACTTTGACTTTCTTATACTTTAGATGGATAGATATACTTTGATAGCGCACATGAGCTGAGGAAGAATGGTGGATGGATGGATGGTAAGGTTAACGCCAGCTGAGGGGAAAGGGCAACGACGACTTGCAGAGATGAAGAGATGGAAGCGATGCAAGGGAATAATGTAACCGCAGTAAGTATCTGGATACCAAATCTAACTAGACTTAAATCAAAAGATGTATATATATAAACCTGAACTCGAAAGATTCGACTCGACATTGACTGAAGAAATTTGAACAAAATCCTGTCATTAATGGCCCTTGTAACAGAAAAGATTCTCTAGTATATGCATATGCATTTGGAGTGAGCCGCGATCTCAGAAAGAGCCTTGCTATTTGAGCGAGATGAGTGTACGGAGCGAGTCGCAGAGAAAAGAAAGAGAGAGAGAAGTATCCCATGGCAAGAGAAGATAAGATGCATGTTGACCCGCGAGCCAGGAAATTTCCGTGCATGATGAGATTTGGTTTTTCTTCCTGCGATCATGTATGTGCAGAGGCTATATATATATATATATAGGAGACAGAAAACAGGAGCTAGAAAGACACTCGCTTGGTTCCAAACTCGTCAGATCGCGTATGTATCAGACGACACGACCGCACGCACAGTTCACCACTTGATAACATGACACGCTTAGAGAGTCGCGATCAACTAAAGAGACGATGGCATAGACGATGGCGTGATTGAATCGCAAACAAGCACTTGTGACGATCGGGGTTTGGCCATGGGAGTCGGAATGAAAGTTCGAGTTATAATTAAAAGCCTCCTTGCTCTTCGCTTCCGCTCCACCACGACCTATTCATGAGCAGGAGCCGTAGTGTAGAATGGCCTCGCTTGGCTGTTTGAAGACTTTGCGTGTGTTGTCTGTGGGGGAACGAAGATAACTCGTTAGTGTATACATAGAGTGAGTGACGAATCATGAATCCGCCACCATCTGTGAGCCTGATATCATCAGCCACCATATCTCCGAAGATAAGAGATGTATATATCGATCAAGAGTAGTAGAAGCGAGTTTCAATCATGCTGATTGATATCCTCGAGTCGTCTAACGAATATTCTTCGTAGATATGTATATATGCACGTGGGTACATGATTGGGAGAACCGATTAAAAGAAATAGGGTTTGATCAATAACTTGTAAGAAAACTATTCACGTTCGCTAACTTACCTCACTTGTATTGCCGATGTTCCCCCTTTAGACGAGCGAAAAATAGAAGTTATAGTTTATCGCAAAACCCAGCCTATCGTGAAAGATTTTATTTTAGATACGATTTATTTCGAGATTTGTTAAGGTCATTCAAGATCCAAGTTATCATTCTTACCTACTACTTACTCACCTATTCGAACAGTCTGGGTAATCAACGAAACTAGATTCTGAGATGTGCAACGCAAAGGATAAATCAACGAATCAAGATGCTGACTGTTGTTAAATTTTAACGGATAAACTTATGATATAGTTAGTTTACCAAGCTATATATTGTCGCTTACAGAGCGAGAAGAGTCAATCTGCTTTTTGGTTTTAACGGACTTGATATGATTTCATGATTAAAGTCATGTAAACTATCGGCTAGAATACTTTCAGATTCTATAATATACTCTTCTGACTCTTCATTTTAAGATATACAATAGGACGATGAGTCCAAGGTATCAACAAAAGCAAACTACTTGACATTAATAAACATAATATAGCTTAATAGTAGTAATTCATACTCGATTTGATCTAATTACAGCTAATACTACACGAACTACTCATATGCAATATAACCTTTGTAAACGATTCCCAAGTTTTTAATCATAAAGATTTGTTATATCAAACATATATAATCTATAATATTCGTAAAGATAAAAGTAATCATTAATATTATTGTTTACTTGATTAATATAGATTAATGAATATATCTCTTCTACTCCGTTTAATATCAAAGGTTTTTCTTCTATATAAACCCGCTTCGTCCTCATCTTACGATATAGCTTATCGAACTATGTTTTTCGATATGCAACATACATCAGATTTGATATTACTCTACCAAACTAATGCTGCCCAAACCCATACTTACTAACTGATTAGTTCGGCTTTACTGAAATAGTCCTCCCGGAGGGTTTTCAGATATGCAACAGTGTATACACTATCCATTCCTCTCCCAATCATATACTGCTCAAGACCACCAATACTACTTAACACCCAGATACTTTGAACGGCATCATTATAGTCTTCCCGGATCATTTTCAGACATGCAACCTCCTGTACTATAATACTATGTATGAATCATGTGCAGCTACCATTCGTTTGACTTAGCATGATGCAGCCTACCAAACTATAATTTCACATATGCAACAAGCCGTATAGTATTCATTCCTCTCCCAATCACATGCTGTCCCAGACCTCCATTACAGCTCTATTTCAACGATACAGATAGGGCCCACCAAACTTAAATTTCGATAGGCAACTAGAAGAGAAGAAAAGTTGCACATCAACCAGAACCTACTGCATATGCATATTGTGACTAGACATGCTATACAATCTACCTGATTCAGTTTCAGGTATGCAACAGAGAGTAGATGGCATAGCATTCTCCCAATCATATGATGTCGAGGAAATTACTACTTCTTGGGTTTAAACCATATTGATATAGTCTACCAGACTTATATTTCAGATACGCAACAGGGGCACCACACCATTCTCCTAATCATATGAGGTTTAAACCATATTGATATAGTCTACCAGACTTATATTTCAGATACGCAACAGAGTCACCACACCAGGGTACAGATGGCAAGCCCCTCTTCCAATGATCTGACACCCCAGAGCAGTGTCATTTAGCGTCGAGATCACGACATACAGCCGAAACCCAATGCTTGAGATACGCCACACAAAGTAACGGAAATCGTCCCTTGAAATTTCAAGTCATCGGACAACCACCTGAGCCATCACAAAATCACAAGTCACCAGCAACTCGAATTACTTAGCGAGTCTCGCTAACGAACTCAAAATACCCACTCAAGCTCTGCTCATCGCAAGAAAGATATCAACAAGACTTGATGTAATTCTCCTCTCGTTTATTATCTTAAAAACATATGTGATTCTACTCAGATTCACGCATCTTACTTTCTGGTCCCCCGAGTATACATGCATCCTCGGCTTTTTCATCTTGAATGAATGTACTGTACAATCAGCCCGGTCAAAACTCAAAACTCAAAATAAAATAAATCACAATAAAGCATACCGGTATGCAACTATATCGCGAAGACCGCTCCGATACCCCTTAATGATCAAAGAACCACAAATAGTCTGCAAGCGGACATTCGAGATATTCCACCCGAAATTTTTAGGGGCGTACAAAGAAGAAGTTAAAAAGGCTCTCTCGCTAAAGGGCTCTCGAACAGCTAGCTAGCTAGCTATACATACGACTTATAGGAAGTTTCCTGACCCTTCCTTCCTTCACTTGATTTTTGATGTTCTCTTCATTCACGCGTGCTTAATTCAGATCGACAATATGAGGTAGGAATTTCAAAGATGACTGGTCTTCAGGATAATTCGCTTTTTTAATGATACTATCAGTCTAAATTTCCCGTTGGCAGAAATGCAAAATCTTGAATAAATCTTCGTGGAAAGTCATGCATGTTTTAAAAACACTTAGCAGCGTCGCCATGGTGCCCTCTCGCTACAGTTAGTTGAAATGGTGTTGACATAGTTAGACTATAACTCGCCTATGATATACCATTAGTTTTAGCCGCGCTAAGATAACAGTAGAATGCTAAGGGGTTTAGAGACTTTGAACGAATCCTCTCTAATGAGACCGAGGGACGCTTCATCGAGATGATAAAATTTCGATTCATGATGATTTTTTTCTCTCTCTTTAGGTATCAATGATTCAAGAGACTGTTATTGTTGCGTTCCGGAAGCCCTGGGAGGAGCATTCGCATATTTTGAATCAGACTCACGATAGGATCAACAGATTCCGAAATCTTCCATGATATTCTAAGATGTGCAACAGAATTCCACAGTTGCGATTCTTCAAGACTAGAGACGGCGACTAGAAACGGCTAGAAGATAAGTGCTTCTAGTCGTATTATAGGGGTCAAACGGGAGTCCAGCGGGACTTTCATTCACACCATTCAATTGAGACGTTGATTCGGAAGCAAAGGGATGATATTGTGAGCTTGAGATGGGCGATGGGTGCGATTTCCTCTTTTCGAAATTGTTTGTTTGAGATGCAATAAAAGGAAGACTTTCCCGTTAGGTTGCTAATAAGTCACCTACCCCACATTCGGAGGTCTTCTTGACTTCGTATAGCACCATCCAAACTAACCTTAGCCCCAAGCGCTCACGCGTACCTGAAAACCACGATGTGCAACAGCAGCCCTACAGAGCGTCCCAAAGAATTGGAGAAGTGCCACTTGAGACGGGAGCCCGAAACGCTGAATGTAGATGTGCAACCAAAGTGGCATCTGATGCCTTTTCCACCAGTGTATCGGAATAGTCTTTCCAGAATTCGCGTGGCCAACTTTCAGATCTGCAACAATTTTCAGATCTCTCGATCTAAGATGTGGAACAAATCATGACTTCCCGAGCCCCCGCTGATATTTTGGAGCTAATCCTGAAAACTACGATCAAACACCCAAGTGAAGACGTGCAACAAATTGAGCATCTCACGGCTTGTCCACAAGGCTATTGGCATTGTCATATATATAGTCCCTCAGAAACCCGCCGGCACTCATTCAGCGTTTCGACTAACCAACCTCGCCTCCCCCTATTAGAGATCTGCAACAAATCGCATATCCGATGACTTCCCCACCAACTAGACAGAAAGGGTTCTAGTCTAGGGGCTTCTGGAAGCTGGAACATCGACATGCAACAAAAACCGACGAACAGAGCTTATATGTGGAGAATTCATTCCCATCTGGGAAGCAATGTCTCAAAAAACTGTGATTGTAGACGTGCAACACAACCGCCCAGAGATTACGACGGGAAAGAGAGACTAGTCTGCTGGCCAAACTACGGCAAAACAGCAACATGGGAAAGAATTGATTATCCTTGGTGTTGGTGGTATGCTGCCACGACGATAACACTCGTTGAGACAATTTGCTTGACTTGAGGCTTCTCTTTCTCCTCGAAGCCTCAAAGTTGCCGCCAGTAAAGTCCACATAGTGGATGGATACTGTATATTCAGATTCAGATCTGCAACAGCAGGGATTTAAAGGCTCTTTTTTTCCCACGAATCAAGGTTTCATCATGTGAAGAGTAGATGATGTGTGGAGAACAACTAGTGGTAACCATGGAAGAAGAGAAGTAATGACCAAATCAAGGGACCAATTAATGGCAGTACTTGTACCTATTCTTCATGCTTGGTAAACATACAATTACTGTAGCCATTATTGCGAGCCAATAGAGGGCAACTCATCCCAAGCCCTGTTTCCGCGGGATTTGAAGTTTTTTCGCTAATTTTTCAAGAGGTTGGTGTTGGTGGTGTACTCCGTATAAGCAAGATGCTAGTGTATACATACTTTTTAAATATAATTAATTAATCATAAATTTAACAATAAGAAGTGAAGATTTAATTGGTATTCGATTGATAAATTTTACAGATCAATATAATATACATTACATCTCAAACTTGAATATATAATATAATTAATTAAACTTTCTTATAATTTATAATTTACATTCAAGTTACTAGTATGCTGTTATAAAACGAGATATGTACCACGTCTACGATGCAGCTAATTGGGTTTATATAGTTCGTATTAATTCCCCGACTTCCTTGTAACACATTATCATCAAAAGTGATACAATTAGTTGTAAAGTTATTATAAATGTTGTCAAAAAAACGTATATCTTGTTTATTTATAAACCTACCAATCCCAGAGAGAGGGATTAGCGAAAAAAACCCCCCCCTTTTACAATTTACATCCTCTATACTAGTAAATGCTGTAACTCGTACTGTATTCCTCGCCAGCGATTATACTGCTATGTACAGCCCCAAAGACACGGGGTTTAAAAGAGAGCTAACTCTATACTGATGATACTACAGCTGCGTGGCAAATCTGGTATTTGCATATTTGCAAAGCTTCGAATCTCCTGACCTCGAACCCTAAACCAAACTAAATCAAATCAAATCAAATCAGGCCAAAGCATATTTAGAAAGTATGCATGCAACAAAAAAACTCAAGTTCCGGGAATTGATATTGATGGATGCCCCGGTTGAGTCAAGCAAGAGGGGCGGCATAGCCGAAACAAAACCAAAATAAAACAAGAGAAAAACAACAAAATATAACTTAACGTCTATTTGTAGATCTGCAACATAGAGAGGTTTTTAAGATAGGGTTTAGAGTCGGGTTGAACTTGTTGTATAATATAATCTAGATGATGATACATAAATCCTTTTAAAAAGAATTCAAAAAAAAAAATATTCATAAACACGTAATCCCTCTAAAATCCTCTAGATGTTTACATTATTACATGTGTGTACTTCAAGATGCGTTCACGACTTGGCATGAATGAAAAAGTCTAAGCCTCTTGGCCGCAAAGCTAAATCCGGCTGGCTGGCTGGCTGGCTGATCTCCAAAAGCCATACGGTACAGTACATATCTGTTCGGTGTGGTGTGGTGGTGCAGTCTATTTTGCAGATGCGCACGCAGCAAAGGTAGGTAGGTCATCGCTACGAATAAAATCAGATAAAATCCTACCTACCATGCAAACCCCGTAAACCCCGTATATCATATCAATTGTAAAAGTATATTTGTACAGTACTGTACAATACAACGATCCTGTTGAAAGAAAGCCGAAGAAAGCCGAAAAAAGCTAAGCGATGCGATGCGATATGATGTTAGAGAACAACAACAAGAAAGCTGAAATATTCTCAAGGTTTCCTTTGCAGATGCGCAAGAAAGGTTATCTATCGTTGCCTACGGTATGAAGGATAATAATGCCATGCCCACCACGTTACACCACGTACATACACCAACCACATCGACATCGACTCAAAAGTATAATTGCGCGACGTGCAACGATGGTGCCGGGAGCCGAAGAAGCGATGCTGTGTGTTGAAGGGAGGGGTAAAAAAGGCTAAAGCGCTAAAAGGTCTATTTTGCAGATGTGCAACGTTAACAGCGCGACGTCAATTTTAATTGAGCATGTCATGTTCGTTCGTTCTCCAGCTCACGAGCGCAAAAAAAGCTAAAATAGATTAACTCAAACCATGTTTCTGGAGATGTGCAACAGAAAGAAAGCCTTTCCCCCCCAGCCGAGGAATGAGAAACGGATCGGGGGGAATTCATACGAGGGAGGGGGAGAAGGGACTAATGCCGAAGGTCTAATTTGCAGATATGCAACACGGGTCCCGCATGCTTTAGATCTCTCATATGCCTGGCCATCCGCCCATAAATCTAAATCTAAACTAAACTAACTGTATTTTGTTGATTCAAGGCATATTTTTGAGACGTGCAACATTTGTATTAGACTGCAGAATCCGCAAGTGGAAGAGGGTGGAAAGCTAGCTAGACTGACTGGGTTGGAGCACTTCAGGTGCAAACTGTATTTTTTGAGATGTGCAACATGTCGTATTGATCGGTCCATCTTAAATCAAGACAGTCGCCGTTCTGACGTCTATCCTGGAACCATATGTCATTAGCCTAAAGTATATGTTTTGAGCTATGCAACAAAGATAGCAAGCAGTGATCTGGATGATTTGTACTGTACCTATTCGATAGACGAGGGAATAACGCCAGATCAGAACGAGGAGGATTGTCTTTTCAGTTCGAATGCATGGAAATTCGGGGATATGGTGGGAAGCAAGATAGGTAGGTAATGTAATGACTTGGAGCAATGTTCTTTCTGACTCTGGCGGAGATGGAAAATTCTGAGATAAGCGACAAATTTATCTTTCACGATGCTGGATGTATGGGAAATAGTATGTCACCATGCATAAAATAGTGTAGTTACTTGATAGTTCTGAATAGATGAGGACTACCACAGACAGCTAGCTAGCTATTCAAGGGATACAAACCAAAAGTGTAATTTTAAGACGAGCAACAAAGACCATCAAGAAGGCTTCATGATTGGGGGGGGTCAGTCAGTCAGTCCCGAAACTTTTGCCGAGGTAAATCTGAATTAGCTTGTGGACTGTAAACTGTAAATTTCATGATGTGCAACAAACGCATCCATCTGTAATAATGAGGATTAATTGTGAATAAGCAATCATGGCATGAAGCGCCGCCGATGAAGGTTGAGCCTCGGTGAATCTTGAAGACGGAAGTTTAATTTTGCCAAGGTAGTTTGTTTTTACAGCGAGGGACCCTTCATTAAGCCTCGTGTACTAACTAACGTAACTAGTAAGGCGTTGCGATTCACGACGCGAGAGCCAATCAGAGAGATGGAGCAAAAAAGAGGAGAAATGGAGAAACGTCAATCAAGAACCTGGACGAGCTGAAGAAAAGAAGATACGAACGAGTAAGTAGTACATGTAAGTAGTTTACTAATTACTAATCTCCCCGGTGGTCAAGCTACCTACATATCTCCAAGTACTGTAGCTAGCAGCTCTTCTCTCTCGTTTAGGCATGATCTTCATAAAAGGTAAAACTTATGATTTTATATAATTAGGCAAAACTAGCTAGCTGGCTACCTATCTATCTATCATTTAGACGAAAGAGCTAAACCAAACGGAATTAGGTTTAAGCTTAATCTTCTTCTTCTCAAGCGATAAGTATGCAATTATTCCAGAGTATGAATAAATGAATGGATTAGATGAGTAGTTAGTTAATGACCATAAAATATTCTAATTAAACAGATAAGATACGTAAAGTATACCAAATATTAAACCTTTGTTTGAAAGAATAATATAAATATCTAAATAATCCAATATACAAACAAGTCACAAGACCCCGTCGATGATTTTCCCGACGCAGAACCAACCTTCTTCAAGATTAAGTTCTGACTTCCCTCCCTTCTTCTCCCACCCAAACCCAAAAGTTGGAATTGTGGGTTTCACTATACGAAAGTAATCGTACTCCGTAAGTCGACTAATCAAAATGTAGAATATACAAGATGTGCGTACAACAGCGGGGGGGGCCAGGGGGTTAAGAATATTAGTTAACGCCTAATCTAATTCTTTATATTTCTTAGTCGTAACCTGAATGCCTAAATAAAAAGTAAATTCTAACCATGTAATTTTCACATCTTAGATTAGATTAGATTCATTTCCACTTACAGAGTATAGTATATATAGTTTATTATATATATCCAAAATAACTTTTCACAAACAAAAAAAATCCCAAAAAAAAACAATCTCTCTAAAACCTCTTTTCTAGAAACCCCGATTTTAAACCCTTTTTGAAGAAGTATAATCTGAAAAATAGACTTGAATTCTAACTATATTTGTGAATTAGTAGTTTAAGAAATCAAATCTTGAACCTGCTTTCAAGTTAGCTTGATAATACAGAGTAAGTATTAATTATTTTATTCTAAATACTATGGCGCTTAACCCTATATGTATGAAGCCAATTGCAATGATATAGCTTGGTAAACCAGATTGAATCACAACGCCTCTGCCGAATCCAAGGAGGTAGGTAGAAAAGACAGTTAGTTAACTTTGTAGTTAACTTTGACGATGGACGGACGGCATTTTCCCATTGAAGATCTAATCCAAATGGGATATCTCGTCTCACCTCGTCAAGACAGGATAAGACAAGACAAGACAAGACAAGAAGACGACACCCAGTTTGAAACCTATAAAAGGCAGGCAAGCAGGCAGGCCGGCACGTTAACTCGATATCCACGCAGTGCAACCGAGAGAGAGCGCTATGATATGAGATGGATTGAGATTGAGCATGTAGTGGCCAAGAAGATTCGCTTGGTAAAGGCTGAACCCTGAACGCTGAATCTGGATATATCTTAGATATACGATGCAATCTGCTTATGGAATGGATTGATTATATATATATGGGGTAAGGAAGACCTGAGGGTACGGGTGGATAAACATGGGGTTGGTTTTCCCATCCCATCCCATTTTCCATATACATGCATGCATGCAACTCATTCAACCCAGTCAGTGAGTGAGTGAGTGAGTGATCCGACATACCAACTTCGGCGAGAGCTTAGTAATAATAATGAATGATGAGACAATCCCTAGGGAAAGGAGTGGGAAATTGAGACCCTAATAGGAAAAGAAAAGATTTCATCCTCTGTACTTGTGGCGTTTTTTTGGTTGATGGCCATGGGGCGTCTGTCGTATTTTTGAGTTTTGATGGGTTCGAGAAGGTGGAAAGAAGAAGTTTACTTTGTTTTATTTTACCACTTGGAGGAATAATGGCTGAGAAGGTTAATTCATTCATTCAATTCAGTAAGAAAGAGGAAGGCTTATTTTATTGATTGTTATTGGATGGATAAAAAGGAGCCCGCCAACCGATCTGATGCAAAGAAGAAAAAACCTCGGTCCAGCCCTGGCTGGGAAGAGGGAAGAGATGGGAACAAGCGAGGAATATCTATCTATTATTTATGTATGGGGCGTAGTCCTTTCGATGTGATATGATGGATGTGCCCTTGATGTTGATACTTTGGTGGGTTGGAGATCGGATGGGTTGATGTAGAGTAAACCTTTCGGGGGACGGGGGGCATGCATGCTGGGTTGGCGGCAAGGTCAAGGCGGTGAGGTGAGGTGAGGTGAGATGGATGAATGAAGATCATGGCACGTTCCCAGTGGTGATCCTATCATAGGTAGGTACGCTAGCTATCATGCTAGATAGATATGTAGCTAACTTGTAGGATCCTAGATGAACTTCAACAGAAGAACACGGTAGGTATATTTGACTTGACTTGACAAGAACCTGGATCAATACATTCCTGATACATTTTGGATTGGTGATGACAAGGGCTTTTCGAAGGAAGGAGTCTACACAGTCCGGACAGATTCTTGAAAGCCTCTGTCTCGAAGGAGATACACCCCAAGATTCGCCTCAATTATTTCCATTCCCACCCTTGCAGATTCCTATCTATCCTACCATTCTCTCCAAAAGCTGCATGTCCATTTTGACGTATTTTCCCTTCTCTCCATTCAATCACCCAACATCCCACAATCTCCTCATGTTAATCCCCTCCCCCTCCCATTAAACATCTTCCCCCCTCACCGCACTTCGAATCCACCCCTCCAAAACCCCAGCAATCTCATCACTATTCTCCTCTAGAAATTGCATATGTCCATTCCCACTCAACCTCTTCTCCCTGCCCTCCCCCAACTTCATCCACTCCACCCACACCCCAGCCTGCCTCAGATACTCCACCGTACACCCATCATAAACGCGATGATAACTCGCCTCCCCCGTCTCCACAAGCACCTTGATCCCCCTCAAATTGCTCAGCTGTCTCGCCGGCTCGATTTGCATCCAGCATTCCTCCAACTCTCCCTCTCCCGCCCCTTGATTCTTAACCAGCACTTTCTCTACCACCTCCCCAACCCGCAATCCCGGTTCATACTGTAACGGAATATCCGTGATCCCATGAGCTCTCGTAAACGCTGCAGGTGTTGTGGGCGGGAAAAACACATCTTGGAACGGTGGACCAGTCGGTTCAATCGAAACGATAGCTTTGACCAACTCTGGAACTTTATCTGCAATAACCCACGGCATGAGACCACCTTGAGAATGACTTAGTAGAACGGCGGGACCTATTTTGTTGAGAAGTGCGGCTCCGGCCGTTTGCATGTTAGTTTCTTGTGTGATGGTGTTGGATTGGAATTGAACAATTGAGGCGTAGAAGGCGTCGAAGATGGGATCACCTATTGACCCATTCTGTTGTGTCAAGTCGACGAGGTTAGAGTCTTCCGGATTTTGGCGAGCACCCAATGTTCGCTTAGGATAGGAAAGGGAAATACAATTGACACAAACATACACCAGGCCACTGAGTGTGCAGCGCCGCTTGAGGCCATAACCCATACCTTTCCGTCGCCGTAAATCGCTGCATGATTCTCTCCGCCGGATAAGTTTGTACAGTTGTATTACCACTTGGATTCCAGGCGCTTCTACCTCTCGCCGTTTGGTCCAGGATATATATTTCGTAGCCATGGGATATGAAATAGGTTGCCCATCCTGGTGATGCATCGGGTTTGTTGAGCCAATTCTGTTTTAATTTAGATTTTGGTAGATAGGCATGAGATTGGAGAACGTGGCTTAGCGTAGATGAAAGGAGGGTACGTACTGTACCGGTCATCCCCTGGCCATGGATGAAAACAATGGGATATGGCTGTTCAACACGACTTGGGACAAGATGTTCCACATACATCTGATTAACAAATAAAGTGTTGTTGGATGAGATGGTAATGTATTCACCGCCAACATAAAAATAGCTTCTTGAAGCAAATGCCTCAGTGGCTTGAGAACCATGATGATATTGATAGATTGGAGAGGCCAATGTACGCCATGCTGCTGGAAAAAACAAGGAGAACATCAAGTGAAAGCGCAAGGGATACATGGTGACTTGTGAATATTCCTGAACTTGGGTGATATAATGTGACGATATAGAGTACAATCACTTGCTTACATCATCTTGCATGCATTTGATCTGCACATATCACTGGATATACATAAGAAAGCGTATAAGCTACCCCGCACTGCTATCCGTCTATTTTGATATACGAGAGTCTAGATCACTGGCAAGGCAAGAAGGTTGCGTGTAGCATACTCCTATACACCCCTGATATCCTAGGTTCAAACGAGGTCTGGAAGACCTTCTGAGAGGAATCGAACCAATATCTCCGGAATCAGAATCCGACGTGCTAACCAGCTCAAACTACCAATAATCAAAAACTCCAAGACGGGATCAAAAGAGTGAAAATCAAAAAAGAAACAAAAAAGAAAAAAAACATACAACAGTAGGGATTCGCTGGTGGTCACCCAGCCAACTACTAATCTACCGATCTGAGGCTTGTGTATGGCAGAGCGGACGGGATGCCCAATTCTCCTCAGTCTATGGTCGTATGTGTCAGGAACCGTTGTTTCTGATCTTATAATGTATCATTGAAGCTTAACCCAAGCTTGGGGTGCGGAGATGTGGTTCAGCGTCATCATTTCGAGAAAAAGGTGTAGCAATGAATGGGAGTTGGGTGTTTGATTGGAAAAGCCATTGTGAAAGCATAGAAAGTAGGAATTCGAGTGTAATCAATATACCAATTGCGTGTAGTCACTTCCAATGTGAGACTCTGCACATTGCCACCTGAAAAAGCCATGCATTCTGTACGTATCCCAAGGGTATCAAATATCGCCCAACGCCTGCCCAAATTTTGCTGTTCCCACTGCACACGCCATAACCATACATCCATCTATGATTCTTTATTTTCGAATGTGGTGTACGCTGTATCCGTACGTCGGTTTGTTCATGAAGGTTGAGCCGTCGCATTGTCGGTCCATTCGAACTCTGCGCAAACCATTAATATCTTTCGCATTGATTCCCCGAGCCTCCAAACCATCTTACTCTGTCTGCACATAGGACATTGCCCTTTGGAAGAGTCTTGCTTGATCCACTCTACTATGCAATGCTGGACTTCTGTCAACATCCCCTCCATCTCGTCATTCTGGATCCATGTCAAAACGAACCATGTGGAAGTTGTGCCCGCATTTCCCTGATACTATTCTCATCTATGATTAATCATGGCGAAGATATGAGGAATCGAAGAGCGTACACAAACTGCAATCATCGCCAGGATATTTGCAGGTAGGACATGTTCCATCGAAATGTACCTGGCAAATGCCACAAACATCATCCTCATCCAGATCCCACCTCCAAGTTGCGACGGCATGCCATGTTCTGATCTTGACTTTCATTTCTGGAGGGATATTCAGTCGACTGTTGTTGAAAGATGGAAGCAGTTGGAGATGATGTCGATGTCGTAATTAGTTATATTTCTACTACTTCACCTTTACAGTACCGCAAACTTTACCCGTCCGTTATTAAAGTGGGTTGTCCGCTAACACAATGTGGCCCGTGCTTGTGGCTCTTTATTGCCACATTATCGTAGCCCGACTTTGCCACCTACCGTACTGTCGGTACCTCACTGTCGCCACCTCGTAACTAGTTAGGTTTATAGTTTATATATTGGAATCAAAGTTTGATGTTTACATACGAAAAGAAATAACTATAAGCGTTAGAGCTATAATAATCAACAATAATCCTAGATCTTGGCTCTAATCCTGTTTTTCGTGCTGTCTATACTCTGTACAGGTAGGTGGTATACGAAGCACCAGTGGTGGCAAGAGAGCTCTGCCGTCACACTCCGGAATAGGAAATTTATACCGATCAGGAAAGATAAGCGAGATCCTTCCTCCCAATTCTTAAGCCCAAAGCTCAAACACCCACTGATTTAGATTTAGATTTAACAACGGTATCATCATATCTGTCGCAATGGCAGCATCTATTCTCTATCGAAGAGCTCCCACGCTGAGCTCTTTCTCACGACAACCTCTCACTGCCACACTCTCCAAATACATCACCGGTACCATGGCATCCCATCGATCCTTCTCATCGTACCTCGTCACCCCCTCCGAGCTCTCGGAAGCTCTCAAAAAGAATCCCCCCTCCAAGATCTCCACATCTCCCCGCACCGTCTCTCTCTGTTCAACATGGTTTCTCCCTACCTCCCCGCTCAATGGTCTTGAAACCTTCCGCGAAAAGCGAATCTCTTCCAGTCGCTTCTTCGATCTCGATAAAGTATGCGACAAGCGCTCTCCATATCCTCACATGCTTCCTGATGCCCAAACCTTTGCATCTGCCATGAGCGCATTGGGAATTCGCAGAGATGATACGGTCGTCGTGTATGATTCTCACGAGCAAGGTCTATTCAGCGCGCCCAGGGTAGGATGGACCTTGAAGGTTTTTGGACATCCCAGCGTACATGTTTTGAACAATTTCAAATTATGGGTGGAAGAGGGCTATCCAACTGAGAGCGGGGAATTCTGGGATGTCGATGCTTGCGCATATCCAATTCCACAATTCGATGAAGGTAAAGTTGCGGATTTTGAGGAGATTTGTGAAATCATCAAGGATACTGGTAAAGAGGGAGCGGAAGGTGTACAGATATTGGATGCGAGGAGTTATGGGAGGTGGGCAGGAAAGGATCCAGAGCCTAGAGCTGGATTGACAAGTGGTCATATAAAGGGTAGTATTAGTGTGCCCATTGGAGTGTTGTTGGATCCAACCACCAAGACTTTGTTACCCGCGGACCAATTGAGAAAGGTATTTGAGAGCAAGGGTGTTGATCCGACAAAGCCTATTGTCAGCAGCTGTGGTACTGGTGTTACAGCTGCAATTATTGATGCTGCATTGGCAGAAGCATATGGAGAATCAGGTGTCAGGAAAGTATATGATGGAAGTTGGACGTATGTTATTCCTACCCATTCATACATTCATGTCACTAAAATCAACAGCGAATTTGCTCAAAGATCCAAGATATCCGATGGATTGATCGTCAAGGAAGAATAAGTTATTGCATTTCAGCGTTTGCGCAAAATATACCCCCTCTACTCAAGGTTTGTACATGATGATATCTACGACGCTATTGCGGATGTTTCAGCGATGCAATTACGCTATTCTTTTATTGCTTTGCGAACAATAGGGTACACGGTGGGAATTTGACGTTTGGGAGGAATAGATAAATTTGAGTTTCTCAAAGAAATATCACGAAGGATGATCAAAGGGTGTAGACAATGTTCAAAACCTTGCAGAATGAGTGGCATCCTTCCTACTAATCCAGTGACGATTGAATCACTTGACACTCCTTCAAGGCGCGAGAATGGAGCAAGATCAAGCGTCGCTTATACTGGCTCTCCACTATCTTCCTACTTCTCTTCAAGAAATACTATGCCCCGATGAAGTTACCTATATTATAGTTGTTGAACCTCTCCGGTCAAGCAAAAGCAAATACTTCTTCTAATTATCATTGTCAAGTGACGATGATGAGCTATAGGGATAAGGTCCCGTACCAGCTTGACAGCGCTACGGTGTTGCTCGAAGCCAATGTCGACTTTAGGAAAGTTCTACTTAGGAGCCCTACGTTTCTGACAGGCCAGCCAGATCTTTGGCCCATTTCGCCCGGCAGGGGGTGGTTCGAAACAACACTCATTGCTGCTGCTACAATCAACTGCTTGAAGCTTTGGATGACCGCCATTGCTGAGGAGGTGAGTTTCCTATAGAGTGAGTGTGTGGACGTTTGGTTGCTGGGCTCTTCTTCAAGTTCTCGTAGTCAATGGGAAGGAAGATCATATGTGGTTCAGAAATCCCTAACTAGGTCTGTGGGTGACACTGTGTTATATTGAAAGTCTTGTTGATCGACGCATTGTTCACCTACATTCATTCATAGAATTGGGGGGAGGGGGGAGGCACATGGATCCTTCAAGAGCGGTAAAAACCAACCAACTGTGTCGTATTTTATTTTTGAGCTGTGTTATCTCTGAGTGTCATGTCTAATAGTCCATCTAGATCTATTCCCCTGACCTTTGTATTTGGTGTCTCAAAAATTCATAGCCGTCATCAACTTTAATCACCAATATTACCATCACAGAATACATTGTACCTTGACATCACCAGTAATCTCGCCGTCAAACATGCAAAACTGTTAAACCGAGGAGTCTATTTTATTCACACAAAAGACAATCAATCCAATTGCACCCTCATCCCTCAAGACAAAACATTTAGGATAGATAATCTTTTGATCTTTGGGTGTACTCGCTCCGCTTCGTGCTTGTGTTGATGAATGTGTGTGTGTGTGGGTTCCTGGGATATCTAGAGCTGTTGATGTTTTCTACAGTTCACACCGTTTGATGTTGATGAGCTTGGTTGGGGCTCGTCAGAAGCCTTGAGTTTGGCTTCCCTAGGTATTCTGTATCTTTCTCCCAGCTCACTCACTAATTCATCACCCACACTGCACTTTTTACTATGATTATTCTATTTTACTTTACTTTCTAGACTCCTGTTGAAAGCTTCACATCTGCTATCGTTTTTCGGATTTCTTAGGATTGTGAGAGAAAATATACGGAGTATATAACTATCCATAGTAGCATCACACTCACGATTTCATCGACAGTAGAAAGTACATACTTGCAGGTTTCAAACCATTGTTATACAAGCAAAATCCAGGGTTCAAGCACAATTCAATCCAACTCCATGGAGCCGAGTTTTACGGCTCGAGATGATACTGCACGCATGTATCCATATTGAGTTCGTCCTGTTTATGGTATGGATATGGTGTCGGTCGTTGCTCTTTTGATGGCATTTATATCAACGACATCGACTGAGAAGCTGAGTGCGGGTCCTGTATATTCGCACGTACGTACCTGGCCCTGATTATAATCAATCCGGTATGTATGCATGTATTGCATTCACCGATCCAACCCCCACGACTTCTTGCGCTTGTTTGTTCTGTTCTGTTCTTTTCTTTTGGCCCCCCTCTTTTCTTCACTCACTATAGCAATCTATCTATCTGTCTGTCTTGATAAAAGCGCTCCCTGTGAATGCGATATCGAACTTCTCAATTGAACAGCGGGAACCAATGCGGTTGTGATGGCAAGGGAGGCAAGTCAATCAATGAATGCAGCTTGCTTGCTCCTTTCAGGACCTTGGGTTCAATCACACTTGATTTTTATTTTCGTCTTTTAATGAGCAGCAGCAGCAGCAGTTATTCAATATGTTTTCTGCCGTCATCGGCGTTAATGTAATTTGCGTACATTATCCGAAGAGAAGAGAGTTTGAGCGACGGTGAAAATCCGAGGCTCGATATCTATTATATGACAATTGTTTTCTCTATTTGATATATGACATGTATGACTGGCTCTTCTTGAGCCCACCCTCGCTGCCCATTTTGTCGGCATTCGATATGCTTGTTAAGATTCAAGACGGGCTGGAAGAATCGCAGGACAAATAAATACGTCTTGATGTTGGGTTTCTATCGTATATATCATATGCTGTCTGTCTCTTCCTGACTTATTTACAGCCAGCCATACTCGAAATAGAGGTAGGTGCAAGGCATTACGATGGGGGCTGGCTGGGGGGAGGAGAAGGGGGGGGCGTGTATCTTACTTCTTCGACTGCCAGAATAGGGGAGGGGTTCACGGATAGCAAGCTTCCGTATCTAATAACAACGCAACGTATTTCTGGTAGCCAACAAACCTCTCTATAACCCCTCTCGGTATTCAGAATCAAAAGTCCAAGGTGGTCACCAGCTCGGCAATTCCATTTGCCTCAATATCCATATTCACCTTGCCCCAGAGCCAGCGCATGACCTTGCGGATGTCCATCCATTCTCCTTTCTCGGGGTCACGTTATTCAATCCCATCTCGGATTCACCGTTGGAACTAGAACAGAACACCCACCCCCTTTGCATAAGAGGGATCACAATGGCCGGTTCTCTTCAGATGTTCAACTTGCCGCTAATACGACTCTTGAGCTTCCTAGGGCTCTCTGCGTGCACTGAATGGAGATCTGAGGAGTGCCAGAGCCTGAGTTCGCGACGTGTCTCGTGCGTGCGTGCGTGATTGTGATGGAGGTAGATTTCTATGGAGTTGAGTTTTTATATTCCGCGTGCGTCAGGTGCGTCAAATTATGTAAGTGGCTTAGATATATCCCGATGCTCTACATGTCTCACCGCCTTATATATATATGTGCATTTCTCCTATATGTCCCCTTTTCAAAGGTAAAACCTGCAACTACGCAAACCATGGAAATTGTGTCTTATCTATTGGTCTGCGTAGGATTCTCAACCTCACTCCTTTCTTGCAATCCTGGTGCTTCTTGTCATTGGTTCTTGGTAATGTGCTGATTGGCCTATGATGTTATAGCCTACTGCATTTATACTTTGTGGATAGATGATATTCATTATATTGAGTTTATGACGCACTCACTCGTGTTGAGAATCTTGTCTTTTACCAGTATTTCTTTTTCTTCTCCTTCTCCCTCCTCCTCTTCTTTGATACCAACATCCTCTCCTTATATGAATGCCACCAAGTATCACTAATCACCCACCCATCATCCTTCTTATGTATCGATAAGCCTTCCAGCCTGACTCCACCATGTCTTCAGTCTTGAGTAGCGATCCCTCGGCGACCTCTGCCGCTGCAACCTCAGCCTCAACCTCCAGCATGGGCCTTGGAGCGGCGCAAGGCTCTCAGGGGATCAGTCTCGTCGCTCTTCTCACGGCAATGGCATCGTCTTCTATCATTTTTGGTGTCCAAATGGTAGCTTTTATGCTCTTGAGAAACAAGCTTGCAAGGATATTGTAAGTTGGAGGGATCTTCTGGGGGGACTTCACTGACGGAATGATAGTAAACCAAAAACCTATTTAGTCCCCGAGAGAGAACGAACGGAACCACCGCCGAGAAGTCCATGGGGTTGGCTATTCGCAATCTTCCAGTTTCAAGATCGAGAAGTCATCAACAAATGTGGACTTGACGCCTACTTTTTCCTACGATACCTTCAAACTCTCCTGGTCATCTTCATCCCCATGGCCGTCGTCATCATCCCAATCCTGGTGCCTATAAATTATATTGGAGGGAGAGGTCCGGCTTGGGCTTTACAGTTTGCGGGCGATAAAAACTTGACAGAAGTCTCATCAAATCCAAATGTCACTGGGCTGGATCAATTGGCGTGGACGAATGTACAGCCTACCAAAACCCATCGATACTGGGCACATCTAGTCCTTGCCTTGTTGGCTATTACCTGGGTCTGCGGTGTATTTTTTGTGGAGCTACGAGTGTATATCAAAGTTCGACAAGATTATTTGACCTCCGCAGAACATCGACTCAGAGCTTCGGCAACAACGGTTCTTGTTAGTGCCATCCCGAATAAATGGCTGACGAAAGAAGCGCTCGCGGGACTTTATGATGTTTTCCCTGGAGGCATCAGGAATATTTGGATCAATCGAAATTATGATGAACTACTAACCAAAATTCATCTGCGGGATGAGATACATCTGATGCTAGAAGGGGCAGAGACGCAGTTGATTAGAGCAGCAAAGAGAGCTCAAAAGAAGCTAAAGGAGAAGGAGGAGAAGGCTCAAGCAAGGGCTTCCAGGCGCAGAGCTCCCACGAAGGAAGAGAAAGCGGAAAGGATCCAACGCGAAAATGAGCTGGCGGAGAGACTGGCGAAAAGTGGTGGAGTAGCTACGGGCGAGGAGGCTCCCCATACGGTAGATGACGCGGTCGGTGAAGAGGAAGAACTGGAGAGGCAGGAAGCCGCTCGCCAGCACAAGCGTCACAGCTCGAAAAGCAAATTTAAGCTGGTTCATCCACTCACCACCATGGGCCAAGGTTTTGACGCGGTCGGGCAAGGGTTAAACAAAGGTGTGGGTGCCGTTGGAAAGGCTGGAGAGACTGCCTTGGGAGGCGTCAGGGGGCTTGGCAGAGAACTGGATGAGACGATTGAAGAAACCAATGGGAATGGTTTCGTAGCTCTTGATGCGCGATCGATAGGGGGGGATGATGAATATGATCATTACGGAAGATATAGATATCGAACTACACCGCCAGCCCCATATGGATCTGGCGTAGCTGAAAAGAAACAAGATCCTGAAAAGTTAGCAGCGCCAGGCGGAGAAGATCGTCCTTCAATATCGTCAGAGTCTGATCCTCGAAGCTTCGAGGGGGATAGAAAGCTAGCAGGTAATACAGTACGGAGGAACGGCTTTCAATATGGAGGGGATGGAGCCAACGATTCCTCTCGAAATGATAATTGGTGGAAATTCTGGGAAGGTCCTGCAGGCGGGTTTCCTTCTCCAATTCCGACAGGATACGAAGATGATCAGTTCCCCCTGACTCAAGGCGATGGCCCAAGGTCGAGAGTTGCCACGGGTGCTCCAAAGAAGAGTACTTGGGAGGTGATTAAATCGATTATCCCGTTCTTGCAAACAGATAATGGGCCCGGGGTAGAATACCCGAAAGCTTTCAATGACGAATACAAGGAAGATGCGACAGAAGCAGCCTGGCAACGGTATCTAAAGGAAAGGGATAGACCAACCCATAGAATAGCGAGATTTAGTTGGACTCCTACCTGGTTTTTCGCTATTCCTGGAATCAGCCCGAAGGTTGATACGATATATTGGTGTCGGGGGCAACTTGCTCAACTCAACCTCGAGATTGAATTGGATCAGAAGTCACCGGAAAGATTTCCTCTCATGAACTCTGCTTTCATTCAATTCAATCATCAGGTCGCTGCACATATGGCTTGTCAATCCGTTACCTATCACGTCCCCAAGCAAATGGCACCGCGTACCGTGGAGATCTCACCTAATGATGTCTTGTGGGATAACATGTCGATTAAGTGGTGGGAAGCTTGGCTTAGAACGGCTGTTGTTACTGCTGTTGTTCTTGGCATGATTCTTCTCTGGTCTATTCCTGTTGCATGGACATCGACGTTATCTCAGATTTCCTCTCTCGTCAGCACCAAACCTTGGCTTCATTGGCTCAAGGTTATACCCGAGAAGACCCTTCAAGCTATAGCAGGTGTTTTACCCGCTCTCGTGCTTAGTATCTTACTCTCACTCGTTCCAACAATTTTGGGATATCTTGCTTTTGTTCAAGGTTCACAGACTGGCAATGAGAAGCAAGGATCTGTTCAAACTTATTATTTTGCATTCCTCTTCGTCCAAGTTTTCTTGGTCGTGTCTATCTCAGGAGGTGCGGTAGCTGCATTGGGTTCTTGGTCCAGTGACATTACTTCCATACCCGAGACACTTGCACAGCAATTACCCAAGGCGGCGAATTACTTTTTCTCCTATATGATTCTTCAAGCATTGTCTGTGAGCTCGGGTACACTCCTCCAGTTAACCACACTCATCTTTTGGTTTGTTTTGCCCAAAGTTTTCGACAACACTGCTCGACAGAAGTGGACGAGAAATACAACACTCCCATCGGTATCCTGGGGATCATTCTTTCCAGTCTACACCAATTTCGCCTGCATTGGTTTAATTTATTGCGTCGTTTCACCCGTCATTATAATTTTCGCCATTATTACTTTCACCCTTCTTTGGATTGCCAATCGTTATAATATGCTTTATGTCTCTCGATTCAGGATTGATACTGGAGGGCTTTTGTATCCGCGTGCAATCAATCAGACATTTACTGGTTTATACGTCATGGAACTTTGCCTCATTGGCTTGTTTTTCTTGACACAGGATGAGCAAGGCAACGTACTCGCTGCTCAAGCACTTATCATGATTGTTGCTCTATTGTTAACGGCTCTTTATCAATTCCTTCTCAACTGGTCTTTCGGTCCTCTACTTCGATACTTGCCGATTACCTTTGAGGATGAAGCTGTTCTTCGTGATGAAGCATTTGATCGTATGCAAGCCAAACGTTTAGGTCTCACCACTGACGATCCTGAAGATTTACCACAAAATGATGGTACTGGTATTCATGGACCAGGATACATCGAGATGGAAAATTTACAACAGACAGGAGGTGGCAAATTCTCCAAACTTAGGCCAACCAATCTGGTTCATGGTGCTGCAGTCGCTGGTAGCTGGGCAGTACGATCTGGTAGAAATCTCCGCCACAAAACATTCACGCGCGGAAGTGGTACTGATGGTGCCCATGGCACTGAGGAACGAATTGTTCAACCCCGAATTACACGTAAGCGTCAACACCGCGATATTGAAGCGCAGAAGAGGATTGCAAATGCTCTGTATGGTGGCTATAATGATGAAATCGAAGATTTGGCACCCGAAGAGAGAGATGGTTTGGTTAAACATGCATTTCAACATTATGCATTGAGGGCCAGGAGGCCTGTGGTATGGATTCCTCGAGATGATATTGGAGTTAGTGATGATGAGGTTAGGAGGACGAGAGATTATGCGGGAGAGAATATTTGGATTAGTAATGTAGGAGCTGCATTGGATGCAAAGGTGAGAGTGGTTTATGGTAGAAATCCACCGGATTTCTCAGAGGTGGATTTGATTACTTTGTAGTAGTCGGAGGGTGGAAAAGGGGTGAAGGGACTTGGCGTTGAATTTATCCTTTATTCGTGGGATGGATGGTAATGCGGACGGTACATGGTATACAGGTTTTACATACATGATGACGGGAGAAGATTAGATATTGGTGGAGGAGAGGCATGGTTTTGTGTGGATAAGGATGAAGAATTGGTGTATTTATGGGAGGAAGCGAGGGGATAAAAAGGGCATTGAGTGTTGTACAAATAGACAAGGCGGACAAGATAGCACAGGAGGATGAGTAGTCAGACAGACTCTAAGATGATACCCCCCCTTGTGTGAATGATGCGGTGCGATCAAAAGGTAGGAAAATGAAAAGAAATGAAATCAATTATGTACTGTATGTAACATTTTTGGAGAGTTAAGTGCCATGCTGCTGTTATTGCAAATTATAAGAGATCAATGGAATTATTTCTTTGATGAGGGAATTGCAATTGTTCACTTAAAATTCACTTCACCTCACTGTTTGTTCATGCCTCAGATCTCAGATCCTCCAAATATATTCCAGCCCCACATCACGGACGGACTCCCAAAAAATCTCGCTTCGTTGATCACATGATTATATCTGCCCTAGCTTAGGGTTTTCAATATTTCCCACTATTTCGCAATCCTGTCGTTTGGAAAAAAAAGTTAAGAATTGAATCAACGACAACCCCCTACGACAACCCCAAGGTAAACTATTGCCCATTTTATATGTGCCATCAGAGTATCAGCGTGGTGGTCACCCGGAAAAAATCGCTGACAGTTTGAAATTCATATAGTTCCTAATTCAAAATGAGTGCGTCACCTTCGATTCTCGATCTTCCATTCTCATCATGATGATCATCATCAGCACCACCACCAGAGAGAGAGGATGTTAATACTAATGTTGATTTGATTTACAGCCAAGGGAACTTCCAGTTTCGGAAAGCGCCACAACAAGACGCACACTTTGTGCAGACGCTGCGGTCAGTTTTGAACTCAATTCTTGGGAGAATGGAGAAAGAGAGAGAGAGGAGGATCGAAAGTCGAGATCAATCAGGGGTGGGACAAATTGATTCGGGGCTTGATGGAAGAAGAATTGGAGAGAGAATTCTTGAGGCTGATTTTTATGCTTTATATTTATAGGTCGCCGATCCCTCCACATCCAAAAGCACACCTGTTCGGGATGTGGTTACCCAGCAGCCAAGACCCGTCAATGTACGTCTTCTTCAATCGATTCCAATATTCACGATGCATACTACCAATCATCGATAACGTTGCGAAGAAATCAAATGATGATCCAGCACAAATCAATGCTAATTTAAGCCAAATAGATAACTGGGGTGAGAAGGCCAAGAGAAGAAAGACCACCGGTACCGGTCGCATGCGTCACATGAAGGAAGTCCCAAGAAGATTCAAGAATGGATTCCAAACCGGTGCACCAAAGGGAGCTAGAGGACCAGCCAACAAATCTTCCGAGTAAAGAAAACGGGACCAAAGTTTTACACCAAACGGATTTGCTTGCGATGGGAGAGGGGGGGACGAAATGAAGAAAGGATTGGCGAATGGAATGGCTTTTTTTTGATGGGCTCGAGAACGGGGAAATTGAGTCGAATGTTGATGAAATGATCTCCATCATTTTGATTAATATTTGCTCATGTGCTCGAAATTCGGTTTTCGTGGTCTTCCGTCTTCTCTCTTGTGAGGAGAGCAGCTTAAGGGTATGAAGTCGGTTGGGCTTTGCCAATTTTTACTTCAAGACATGACATTACATGACATGTTCTCTAGCAAAAATACCATCATTTGCAAATCATGAACCCTTTTTTTTTGGTTTTGTTGTTTCTTTGATGATGGTGATGGTGATGATGATATGGATTTTATGTTCTGTGAGGTTTGAGTTCTTAGGTTCTGGAATGTCAATTGATGTGTTGTGTTGTATGTTTGAATTCATGGGATTTTGATTATGGGTTGCATTGAATGTAGGTTTTTGTGATGAATGATGGTGGTGATGGTGATGGTGATGGTTCAAAGATTGATTTATCAAGGTAAATAAGTGATGAAGGAAAAGAAGGAAAATATCTCTTAATTTGTTTTTGATTTGTTTATGTAGGGAGGTAGGTATTTAAGTTGGGTTGGGTTTGGTTAGATGTATGTGAGTATGGATGGATGGATATGGAATGTTTAAGTAGGTAAGATGTAGATGGGTTGGGAGAGGAGTGAGAAGAGGAGAGAGGGGAAAAGGAGAGGGGGAGGGGGAGGGGGAGGGGAAAGGGGTTGAGGAGTCGAGTAGATGGGTAGTAGAGTATATATATATATCATACCACATTTCCTCCCATAAGAAAGCAGCAATCAAGATGAAAATTGAAGGATTTCTTCTCTCGACTTTTTAATCCTAATATTCTTGCACTTATTGACCCCGCTCAAAAACCCGTACACTCCCATCCCCATCCCCTCCCACCAGATACAATAATTCTTTTTCCTCCATCATGCCGTCGTGGACACGTGCGTCTTCTCCTGTCTCTGCCTCTGCGTTTCCTCCAGATGGTCTCGTGATTCGCAAGACGCCGCTAACGTCGCGCGCGGCGCCGGTGTCGAGGAGGCGCGTGCTGAGGATGAGGGTGGCGGTGTGGGCGAGGGTGAGGAGGAAGTGGGAGGAGTGGGTTGAGAGGGGGCTTGAGAGGGGGGTGGGGGAGAGGAGAGGTGTGTCGATTGAGAGGGTTAGGATGGTTGCGTGTACTTTCTCTCTGGTTTGGAGGAGGAGGGTGGTGAGTTGTTGGGTTGTGTTTTGGGAGTTTGTGGGGCTGGCGCTGGCGAGGAGGAAGTCCAGGGCGTCGATTAGGAGGATTATTTTGGGGGTTTGGGTGGGGTTTTGGGGTTGGGGTTGGGAGGAGAGGGAGGTTATGGTTTGGCTGAGGATTGAGGAGATGGTTTGGAGGGAGGGGTCTTTTAGGATGGTGCAGGTTCCGGGGATGGGGGTGGGGGTTGTGGGTTGGGTTTGGGGGAGGTGGAGGGAGGTGAGGCCGTCGATGAAGTGGAAGCGGTTGTTTTGCGTGAGTCGGTCGAGGTCGAGGTTCTGGGGTTGGGGGTGGGGTGTTAGTGTGGATTATGGTGGAGGGGGGGATATGAGGATATAAGGGGGAGAGAGAGGTTGAGAGTCTGGGGGGGGTGGTTTCAATCACATGTACATGTACATGTGTATGTATATGTTTCTCTTCCCACTTGAAAGAAGAATGAACATATATACAATATACATAGATAGACATGGAATATAATATAATACCATTTCCCCCAATATCAAAGCAAAAGCAAACCACCTCTTAAAAACCAAAACCAAAACTCAAATCGTTCCAGAAAGACGAGAAAGAAAGCAAAAAAAAGACCTACAATCTTCCTCCCCCCTTCCCTCCAAAACGCCATGTCTCTCATGAAGCTCAGAAATACCACTTTCACATCCTCGTCGTTATTCTCATCGTCAACATCAATATTATGATTGACATTAGTCTGAGAAGAACTCGGCGAGAGCAGAGAACTCAGGTATCGCAAGACGAGCCAATTGGTGCCAGCGCCGAGAACGCTCGTGAGGAGGATGAGAGAGGATTCGGAGGGGAGAGAGAGGTAGGGGGAGAGGAGGGGTGGGATGGTGCGGGACATTGGGATTGTTTTGGGTTGGGTTGGGTTATGTGATTTATAATTTATGAGGAAATATAACAATAACTATATTTGCACGTGATCACGGCTGGTGATGAGGATGGGTTAACAACTACCGAGTTGGTTGATGAAGGGGGAGCTTAAGGCTAGTTAATCTTGCCGAAAACGAGATTTCTAATCTTTACTCTGTATGTCTATCTATGAGGGAACCTTAATTCTAGAGATATATATATACATACATCAGTCAGTATTGATCTTGTACGTTCTCATCAATATTAGAACAATAAGCTCTCAGCTCGTACGTAGGTCTAGCTAGCTAGCTATCCGTGCCATGCCATGTCATCTAGTTTGAACTTCATGTCACGGCGGATTCACATTGAGTGGAGAATTTCCAACTTGTGATTTTGTAATTGGTAAGGCTTACAAGCCTTTTCTTTTCTCGAGGGTTACGGCGATTAGAGAACTGGTGGAGTGATTAGAAATCTTCTTGTGTTGGTATGACAAGGTAGGGTAATTAGGTGATGGGATGGACGGATGGATAGATGATAGATAGAATGTCAGGTTATTGAGAGAGTGAGTGAGTGAATGTATGTACAGCTTCTATCTGACCTGTGAGTACAAATTCTAATATATCGAGTCCATCCATTCAACTGAGATAACGGCATGTGATCAAGTTGAAGCTCAACTCAGCTCAGGACAAGAACCCCGCAATCGCCGATACAACCCATACCTTGCGTCGGAGCCTACTCGGGTCACGGGTTGGGAGAGAACCAACATCTTCTTCTCTCCCTTCTACCCTTCTACATCTACATCTAACTCGGGAACTTGGTGGACTACAGATCAAAGAACAACAAAAACGGTTTATTCGAATCTATATATTCACCGGACCGTACCATCACCAACCGGATCTGTATCTTCTTAGCCTATCGATCAGCCCCCAACCTCAACCTCAACCTCAGCTTCTCAGAAAACAGTACAACACACCACACCACACCACAGCACAGCCCATCCCACACCCTCAAAATGTGGACAAATCCTCGAACCTCCTCCCCCAAAATGTGGTCCCCCAGCAATCCTCCCCCCCACTCCTCGCACCGCTCTTCCCTATCCCAAATCCAAATCCAAGCGCAGTTCCAACCGCTCTCTCCGCTCTCCCCCACCACCCCCGTGGGCACCTTTCCCACGCAGAAACTCAAAAATCAAGGGAAGAGGGTTGCGCAGATGGTGAAGTTGAAGCCTGAATGCGTGCAGGCGTATAAGGAGTGTCATGCGAGGGTTTGGCCGGAAGTGTTGAAGCAGATTAAGGATTGTTGTATTGAGGATTGTAGGTGTTGATTTTTTCATTTGTTGTGACTTTGTGGTTTTTTGGTGTTCGACCCCCCGAGATTCCCGGTTCAATATGTGGGCGGGTTGAGGGGTGGAGATGGGGGATGGGAGATGGAGATGGAGATGGGTGATTAATGCTAATGAGGAAACATGACATAGATTCTATCTACCATGACCCAGACACCAATATCCTCTTTGCGACATTCAAATATGTGGGTTATGATTTTGCTGGGGATATGGAGAAGATGAGGGAAAATCCCAAGGTGAGAGAGTGGTGGCAAATGACGGATTCTTATCAGGAGACTTTGGTGGAGGGAAGCAAAGGGAGTTCGGATGAGAAAGGGTGGTGGAAGGGAGTGGAGGAAGTTTTTTATATGGCATGATGGGAGGAGTGGAGGAGGAGGAGGAGGAGTGCGGAACTGACGGGAAAATATTAGGGAGAAAGAAATATGAGACGGATATGGGATGGAGATTGATATTGGAAGAGGGAAGAGGAAGTCATGAAAGAGCCTTGAAAACTTTAGGATGGATATGATACGATACGATACGATACGATATGATATGATATGAAATGGGTGAAATAGGATAAGGGCGAAGAAAATGGTTTTATGAAGCGATATATATGAAGGAGTAGTAGTAGTAGTAGTAGTAGTAGTAGTAGTAGTAGTATGATTCAATATGAATTGAGTTTCAATTAGTCCCCCCTTTTTTTCGATTTCCCATTTCTCGCTTCTTCCTCAATGCTTTTATATATTTGTACTGTATTCGATATTTCATTTCCTTCAGAGAGTATAGTAGGTAGGTAGATGCCTACCAACCTCTACCTCTACCACATCACGCACACATTTCAATATATATATATATATATATATTATCCTGAAAAAAATATAAGATACTCACTCACTCGTAGATCATCAGCAAATTCATCTCTCTCCCTCTTCATGATCAATGAATGATACAAGGTCAAAAGTAAAGTAAACCTCCTCCTCCCCCTCCCAAAAGATCTTAACGGCGAACAGCTTGAAAGGAAATAGTTGTTGTTGCCTGATTAGGTCTAGTCCGTACGTCCTGGTTATCATCATTATGTCATAGCTAAGAATTCTCAAGTACGTAGCTCTCAATTGCAAGCTTCAGACCTTCGGACGACTATTTTATTATATATATATATATATATCATCCCACAATGCTCCCCTTGAAACGCCTCCCATTCGCCCTCCCCAAACCATCAGCATCAGCATCGATATCCATCCCGATCTCCTCTCCTCGAACCCGTCACTTCGCCAGCACGCCCACAACCCAGGGTCAAAATAGAATATACAGCCCGTACGTACGTCCCTCCCTCCCTTTGTTGAATCCCCCCAAACCAACACTAATCCTCCCCCCGCAAAACCCTAGAGTCCGCTACCCCGCCGACCTCGCAACCTACATCGCCACCTCGACCAGCACCTCCAAACCCCTCCTCACGCTGTGGACCACCTCGTACTGCGCGGCGTGCCAGAGCGTGGCGCCGCTGCTGCACAGGATGGTGGGGGAGGAGCGCGTCGGGGAGCCCGAGGGCGGCGTTTTGTTCGTTGAGGTCGAGTTCGATGCGCCGGATGTGATGGGGGAGGGGCTGGGGCTGCGCTATATGGTGCGTAGCGTGCCGATGCTGGTGGGGTTTTGGAGGGGCGAGGTTATGGGTGGGATGGGTGGAGCGGGGGGGAGGTTGGGCGCGTCGGATATTCAGAGGTTGGGGAGGGAGGGCTTGGAGGAGTGGGTTCGGGTGGCGGCGGGGAGGGGGAGGGAGTGGAGGGTGGGTCATCCCGGGGGGGAGGGCTTGTTTGGGGGGTTGTGGAGGGGGTGGGGGAAGTGAGTGGGTGCGTGGGTGTGTATGGGTGTATGTGTAGATGGATGGATGCATATAGAGAGACGAGAAGACAGACATACGCTGAAGAACAAAGACACAAGTGAGTGGGTGAGTAGTTCACAATAGATTATCGTTATCATTATCATGCCAGTGATGTGAATATATATATACTCCAAAGGAAGGAAATGATTTATTAATATAGAGTAGAAGAAAGAAAGAAAGAAAGGGAGAAGATGCCACTCATTCAGATGAGATTAGATGAGATGAGATTGGATTAGATGTTAGATGTTGAGAGAGATTCTGATGTCTATTCTATTCTATTCTATTCGCTCTTGAAGCATCTGCCCCCCTCATGGCGTTTGGAGGAAGAAAAAAAACTTAACAACTGCGTATGTTATTTGAGATATATTACGTCAGTCAGTCGTATTGGTTTTGTTTTTGTTTATATTATACATCAGAAGTTGATCTAATCTGATGCTCTATGAGTGATGAGTGATTAGTTAATATCTGAGTATGCTGTTGTTGTTTTATGGATCTATATATGTATATAGGATGGATGATATGGTTTTTTAATTATGTATGTATGTATGTATGTATGTTGATCGTCGCTATGATACATACATACTTGATACTGTGATCAAGGGAGATAAGATGGATCATCTGCATTGGTCTGTCTATATTCGTATACGAGGATATTAATATTAATATCAAAAGAGAGGAATTCAAAGGAGCTCGAGTAGTCGTCGTTGTTATGATCATTATATTAATTTTATGATAGGCCTGAGGGCGTACGAGTCTTGTTGATTAAGAGGAACGCCCGACTTGGATGATATATTCCGAGTGGTCGGGAAGACGTCATGGTGATGGGTTTTTCTCGTATGGATAGGTCGATGGGGGGTTATAATTAACAGATGTATTGATGTTGTAGGAGTTTAAAGAGGCTCTGGTAGATATACTGTGGATGCTCTGCTTGCTTATCGATCTTCGGAACGGTGTAAGGTTGTATTGGACCGACAGGGGAGAAAGAAAGGTCGTGGAACGAAATAGTATGAGTGTGTACGACTTGGACTTGGGGAGGGAGGTAGTTGTTGGTGCGGATTCAGCAAGGGGTTTTCACAAGCGAGTAACGTCCCAATGGTCAATTTCGAAGAAGAGTGTTATCTATCGTCGTATTGAAGTTGTGAAATGCGCTCTTTAGACTAGAGAATTGGGTGAGTTCAACTAAGATAGGTGATCACTAGTTCATATGAAACGAAAATGATTGAAATCTCATGCAAGACGCCGTCCCGTCAAGCATGTCAGGTATGCCGGATGTCTCGGCGGGATATTGCACCGCGTTGAAAGAAATATTTGGAAAGGCCTGCGGTCACTCGACGAGGCAATTTGGAGGAGGCGCATATGCACTATGCATGCAAAATACCACTTTAGAACCCATGTACTTTTGAGCAAGCAACGGACGGCCATCCTGGTGATCTTATCAACGTGCTTCAAGAAGCAATATGACCCCGGAAACTTCGAGGAAGCATTGTCCGAAAAGTCATGGTTGAATTCAGGATATTATATGAAAATACAACGTTTCAGAGACCGTGCGGCACGGAAAGACGTATCTGGCAAAAGATGATCCTGTGTATGCCAAAATCACGGAGGAAGGTAGTTGGCGATGCATGTTGGAGAACAGATGATTTTGATCAGCTGGACGGTATGGACGGTATGGACATATCCCTTCACGACGAGTGTGCTGCAAGCTCTGCATTGAACATTGGAATCGACCAGCCTTGGGAAGAAAGGGTATGGGAGTGGTGAACTCGATGGTACGTGTACGGCGATGTACCCACGAGAATGTTGGATCGGTATCGCGGATGAAAGATAGGGCTGGTGGGCCGTGGGCCGTGGGCCTACTCATGAGATGGTCCATTTTTGTACATCCGCACTTCACGCCCAAGGTATTCAACACCTTCTTCATGAGATGCGGTGACCCCGTTGTGGAGTTGATCATGTCAGAATAAGAAGTTCGTCAACGTCGTACATGATTCATAAGATTTCCTGGCCAACGGTTGTAAAGACGCGGGAAGCGCGCGTTATACCAAGGCCTATATCGATCGACCTTGGGAAGACGACGGCGGCAAAGCTTGATTCTGCATTTTACCCTTGTCATTCCAAGGGGTGTGACTGGAATAGCACCTCTCATACTTATTTACCCGCCTGTTCAAGTTTGTCTTCACAACACCAAATGGCATGCAGCATTTGTATCCCATTCCCACTCTAAATATGAAGGACGAGAATAGCCAATGTAGATTATCAAGCTCTTATCTCACCTCTTTCATCAATACAACATACATGTCTTAGAATCATCTCATCTGGTCGATCTTCGAAATTCTTCTCGAATTGGACATTTGTCATGGCGGTCCCAATCAAGACTACACCGCTTAAGCATGAATCGCTAAATGATGAAGGGGTTGCCATCCTTACCATTAGAACGGGTAGAAAGCACATCTAGTCGTTAGGTAAAGTATAAAAGATAGCTCCTTCCTTCCTCTTTCCTATCGCTTGTATCAGATTTGTATCAGTATCAAGGAATCCCCGAGAGGGCAGGTCAATCTATAGTGTCCGAGAGTTGGATTCCGATCCTGCTCTTCTGACCTCGTCATTGCCCTCTTCGTTGCCCTCCTCTACCTAGTATACTCTGCCTACAATATTCATTTTCTCCATCATCCTATGTCTTGTATTTTTACACTCTTCTTTCAGCAGTGTCTTTCCTCTTCATTCGGTCATTGTTCCTCTGCCCTTCAACTTTATCAACCAGCTTCCTTTGAAGGCTGGTGAGACCTGTCTACTCCGAATTCTGAATATCATCATAACCTGGATATGATAGATTGATATTTTCTTGTCATCCACGGACGTCCATCAAAATGCGTGACGATCCCGATGCAGAAGTGTCTCGTCGGGAAGCGCCCTCAGATTCATGCTCATTTTTCGCTCGAGATTCTGCTTCCCAGTCGGCGACAAATGAAAAAGAAGATGCAGATTTGGAAGGCACAGAGGCCAAACCTCGCCCTCCGAAACGGAGCATGGGGATTTTAAATGTTCCTGATACGCATGAGGTTCCGGGTAAGCTCTTCATGCCTCTCTTCGTATCATACAACATCTAATGAATCAATCAATCCTATAGGCTCCGTTCTGTTACTCACGGGTAAACGAAATGAACCATTAGGTTTGCGAAATTCCCCGGCGAGAACTTCGACATCTACCCTTCCGCCTCAAACTCCATGTGATAGAAGTCGCTCAGCATCGACGGGGTCTGAAAAGAAATTGGCCAAAGATGGGTCGACTGTTTTGGAGCCTCAACCGGAAGAATCGAGTAATGATCCCCTGAATTGGCCAGCGTGGAGGAGAGATGCGGCACTCCTTTGCCTTGGATTCTATTGTATGTTGGGAGGTGGGATGACACCCATTTTAGCAGCTGGGTTTACCAATGTTGCATCTACGTACGACGTGACCACGGCCGATATTTCACTGACAACCGGGTTGTATATGATGGGTCTGGGAGTTGGTTCGATACTTGCCTCACCTACCGCAATCTTGTACGGGAAACGTCCAGTCTACCTGGGGGGAGCCATCCTTTTGATCCTCTCTTGTGTGTGGTGCGCTCTTTCGCCTACTTATATTTCTCTTCTCATCGGACGCGTCTTTCAGGGCATAGCGCTTAGTCCTATCGAATGTTTACCATCTGCCACCATCGCCGAGATATTCTTTTTACACGAACGCGCGTATCGCATTGGGATTTACACTTTGTTGCTTCTTGGAGGAAAGAATTTGGTCCCGCTTGTCAGTGCTGCCGTTATTCAGACGCTCGGCTGGAGATGGGTATTTTGGGTTGTCGCTATGTTGGTTGGCCTTGGTTGGATCCTGCTTTTCCTCTTTGTGCCCGAAACATTTTGGGATCGGAGGCCTCGACCCAAGAGAGCGCGATCGAGGAGTCAGAGTCGAATAAGTTCCAACATGTCACAAACAATGCATCAATTCGGATCGCGCAGACGTTCATCATCTAGAGTTGATGCACCTCATCAGTTGGATGGAACCGATGGGCAATCGCACGCGATAAAATCTTCTACCGTGCAAAGGAGGCCAACCGAACCAACTCGAAGTATGCACATTGGCTTCGTTCCGGATGATTTGAATTCAGACTCCACCTCAACGAACAATGAGGAAGAAGACAAGGAAGATTTCGAAGACGATCAAGATGCTGTGACTAGGTCTACAAGTCCTCTCACCAGACCTAATCCCCCAGAGCAAGCGCATGGTAAGAAGTGATTTTCTGGTATAACCATCATATCAAGCTAACTATATTCTGTGTAGTAGCGCGAGTATCATTTGATCCCAATTATACTCGACCGACTAGCCGTGACCATGACTTCGAGCACAAGGTTGAATCTTCAACCACGGTACCCACTTTGGAAAATTTCAATTCGCCTTACTCTGGCAGCACTGAAAGGTCAGGTGGAAATCACGTTGACCGAGGGCGTTCCCTCGCAAGAGGCCGTTCAAATCCAACCCTTTCGGATATGGAAGCAGGAACCTCACTTCGCGAGCTATCCGTAGGACCACCATATACCCGCGAACTTCGAGAGGCCCCCCGGCAGACATTCACACAACAATTAAAGGTCTGGAACGGGCGATTGAATAGAGACAAATGGCTTCTCGTAGCCATTCGTCCCTTTATCCTCTTCACGTATCCCGCGGTTTTATGGTCCTCTGCCGTGTACGCTTGCTCGATCGGTTGGCTCATCGTCCTCTCGGAATCCGTGGCCGTCATCTACCGAAGCAAAGAGACGTATAATTTCTCGGCTCTCTCGACCGGCTTGATATATCTCTCGCCGTTCATCGGCGGGGTGCTGGGCACGGCTGTTGCGGGCAAAGTCAGCGATGTCATTGTGCGCGCCATGTCTCGCCGGAATGGAGGTCTGTACGAGCCCGAATTCCGTCTCGTCATGGTCGCGCCCGTCTCCATCACCACGGTGATTGGCCTGATGGGGTTCGGCTGGTCCGCGCAGGCCCACGATCGATGGATCGTCCCGACGATATTCTTTGGCACCATCTCGTTTGGCTGCTCCCTTGGTTCGACGACGGCCATCACGTTTTGCGTGGATAGCTATCGCCAGTATGCGGGGGAAGCGCTGGTGACGGTCAACTTTAGCAAGAATATCTTTCATGGGTTGGTGTTCAGCTTGTTCTTTACGGGCTGGTTGGAGCGGAGTGGGAGCAAGAGTGTTTTTATCTGGTTGGGCGTCATTCAGTTGGTCTTGATGGCGGCGAGTATCCCGATGTATATCTGGGGGAAGCGGGCGAGGATGTGGACGGTGAGGAAGAATTGGATTGAGAGATTTGGGGAGAAGTGGGCACCACGGCGCAGGTGAGAGAAGTAAAGCAAAGCAAAGCAAAGCAAAGCTAAAGGTGGGATTTTTGCTTTTATGGGATTTTTTTTAGCGATGGAGTTTTTTTCGGTTTTATTCATTTGGGTTAAGGGGTTGGAGATGGAGTTGATTGCTGCAGGTGGGTGAGTGGCTGGCTTCAAACTATTAGGTTTATTTTTAGGATGTGTGTTTTTTTCTTTCTTTTTCCTTCATTGCTTTATATATCCGATATCCGATAGGTTAGGTTGGCTTCGATTGTTGGATCGTGGGATACAGAATAGATATATGAAGTGACGGACGGCTTGAAATTGGATTGGATGAATGGGATTGCATGGGATTATACGAGGTTGGAATCGGGAAGGGGAGGCGAGGCGAGGCGAGGCGAGGCCAGACACAAGAGGAGTTTAATTTGTATTGATTGGTTTGTACATTGTGATGGAGATGGAGATGGTGATGAGATGAGATGAGATGAGATGAGATGACCTAGGATACTTGGGTGTGTGCTTGTGTGCAGATTATAATTATAATTATGATGATGATGGATGAATGAATGAATGGATGAAGAATGAAAGAATGAATGAAAATATTTATTTTTTGTTTGGTTTTATTTTCTGGTTTTGTGTGTGGATGAATGAATGAATGAAATGAAATGAAGGAATAGCTTGGTTGGTAAGTGGGTAAGTGAGAGAGGGGCTGAGTGAATTGTATAAGCGAGATATATACAGTACGAGTAGATAGATAGATAGATGGTGGTTATTGTTTGTATGAGTAGCTATAGCTAGGTAGGCTAGATAGATATATTATTGTATTAATGTGTATGCGTATTTATATACCATCCATCGTTCATTTATGTATGTATGTATGTATGTATGCCATTGATACATACCCATTTCCTCTTCCTCTTCCTCTTCCTCTTCCTCTTCAATTCCTCCTCATTCTCGAATTTATCTATTTAGCCTTCATTCACTTCTTTACTTCTTTCCTTTCCTTTCCTGTCGTTACATATAATCACTAGGTAGGAGACGGCACGTATCTCCACTCAATCCCACCAACCCCAAACCATTGAGAAAAAAAGAGAAAGAGAGAGTGATGAAGAAGAAGAAAGAAGAAAGAAGAAGAAAAAAAGATCAAGAAGTTAAAAATTAAGAGGATCCCCCTCCTCCTCCTCCTCCTCCTCCTCCTCCTCTATACAAGGCTCTAAACCCCTGAATCCTCCTGGATAACAGCATGGGCATTCCACTTATCACACGTCCCCTGCAACTGCGAGGCATCCAGGATCCCGGGAATCTCGCTGGCGCGCTCCAAGAACTGCATCGCAAACCCCTGGCTCGTGTGCCACCCGATATGGCAATGCGCCAACCACGCCCCGGGATTATCCGTCGCGAAAGCCAGCACGAGGTAGCCGCCCGAGGGCAGCAGAGCGACGTCGCGACGGGGGGGGTTGTTGAGGTGGTAGGTTGAGGCTGCGGTTGCGGCGTCGTAGGCGGTGGTTTGTTGGGAGATGACGAAGAAGTCGTGGCCGTGGAGGTGGATGGGGTGGGGGACCGGGAGGTTGGAGTGGATGATGAGGTAGAACCATTCGTTTGCGCGGGGGAGTTCGATGAGGTTGTTTGCTGTGGTGAAGGTGGTTACGTTCTTTTCGACCATGAGGAGGGTGGGGTCTTTCCAGTCACTTTCGAAGGTGGAATTGTTGAGGTACCAGCGGAAGAGCTGATTGCTGTTTTTAGCGACGGTGATGACTTCTTCGGGGGAGAGCTTCGAGGCTGAAACGGTCTTGGGGACGAAGGGGACGAGGGAGGAGGCCTTCTCGTCAAGACATTCGTCGGTGAATGTGTAGCCGGTTGTTTTAGGGAGACCGGCTGAACTGCCATAGTGTAGAACACCTTTGATATTATTGGCATTCAAATTCTCGGAGCAGGACGCTTGAGGGATGGAGCGGATCCAAAAGTCAGAGGCAATGGCAGCTTGGTTTGCCGTCACTATTACGTCGTATCGTTGGCCTGGAAAGAAGGATGTCAGTAGATTTCTTCGACGATGAAGAGAAAGGGAATGCTTACCAATAGCAATGTTGAGGATATCGGTTTGATAAGGTTTGATAGGAACCAGATCCGTTGACATGACGGTTAAAGTATGATTATCGATGGAAAACTTGAAATGAGTATCAATAGCACTATTCACAAGACGGAATCTGTATGATTTGCCTGATGTAACACGAGTCGAGAAACGCGAACCAGTCTGGTTGCTAGCACCATCTGCTCCAAAGACGTTGGTACCGTTAATAAGACCTGTATCCATGACTGGTGGGCCTTGGGTTTGGGAATATTGATATTGCTCATCAACAGTTGTGTGGCCCCAATCGCTAAGCAAAACTGTCCCCTTATCCTCGTCATAGTTAGCTGTAGCAGGACCATTGATAATGATACCACCCGCCACACCTTCCCATGCCTGAAGACCAACGTGAGAATGATACCATGATGAACCATATTGAGTAGCTCTCCATTTGTAGGTATAAGTGCTTCCAAATGCGATGGGGCATTGAGTAATTGATGGGACTCCGTCATTTTGATTCGTGTGGTTTTGACGCATCCCGTGGAAATGAATAGTTGTACCATTGACAGAGAGATGGTTTGTCACATGAACCACAACATTATCACCCCAATCAGCAATGATAGTCGGGCCTGGGATACTTCCGTTGATCGTTTGAACATATCTTGAAAATCCATCTGGTGAAGCCATGCCATCTTGAATATTGAGCCAGTACTAAAATAGAAGGTTAGCGATAATTAACAGCTACTTGTTGAGAAAGTCTTTACCTCGCGAGTGACGCCAGTATTTGGCACCTCATTGTAGTAATCTGTGCTAGTAGAATAGTTGCACCACTTGGATCTATCTGCGGCGGTGTTGCCAGCACATGGAGTTCCTGCGGCTAAAGCAGAGCTTACAGTCGTCCTGGTTGGAGATGAAGCTGGTAAATGTGGTGAAGGTGGTGAAGCTGGTGAAGCTGGTGAAGCTGGTGAAGCTGGTGCGGGAGGTGAAGCTGGTGCAGGAGGTGAAGCTGGTGCGGGTGGTGAAGCTGGTGCAGGAGGTGCAGGAGGTGAAGCTGGTGAAGCTGGTGCGGGAGGTGAGGCTGGTGAAGCTGGTAAATTTGGTGAAGAAGGTAAAGGAGGCGAAGAAGCTGAAGATGCCGAAGAAGATGCTTTACCAGTGATCGGAGCGTGTTTAGCAGTTGCGGATCTTGCTGTTGTGGCCCTAGAGGTTGCCTTTGCAGTTGTGCGTATCGAAGTTGAAGTAGCGTTTGAAGTCGTCTTGACCGCGGATGTCGCATTGGTATAGACGCTCACGGTAAGAATTGGAGGGAGGGAAACGGTTGTCGACAATAAACTCTGAAGTGAACTCCATTTGGATTGAGCGACGGATTGAAGAGAAGAGATTGACGTTTTTACCGCACCAGGGGCGAGAGGATTTGCTGGCGATGAACACGTATTTCCTGTTGTGGCGTTGCGAGGGTGCATGAGAAATGAGGGTATAGAAGAGTTTTTTGCGTGGAGCAGGCACTCGACCTTGTGTATGAGATCAAGGACGTCTGCTTGAAGAGTAGCGACTGGATTATAATATGAGGGAAAGGGAACTGCCTGGACGTGGCAAAGTGACAGGCACAAGGCCAAAAGAGAGTAAAAGTGCATGGTGGGATAACGTCTGCGAGTTTCTGGTTGTTTGGAACTGGAAGTTGAAAGGTCGAAAGGAAGGAAAGGATGGATGTGGTCCTCGAGTGAGGATACCGAATTAAAAAGAAAGAAGTACAACGACTTGTATTGGATTGAAAGAAGGAGGTTGTACCGGCGGGAAGGAATCCTCTTCCTTGACAGGAGTCTCACCACCAACGAATGTCAACGAAGCCGAACAAGATGAACGAGAACGATTCCATCAATACGACAATGCTATAGTCAAAGTCCTTGGACCCCGAGCCGAGCACCTGAATTGCGTGGTATTTTGGCACAGTCGTATCGATACGATGATCATGGAGACTCGGGACAGCAGATCTTGATGTAACGCAACCACCATCTTCATCTCCACCACGGTACGCTCCAGGTTAGCACTCGATAGACACGGCAGGAAAAGTAAGATTCGAGTGCTTTGATCATCATAATGCTCAACTCAAATAGCATTGAGGCGAGGCGAGGCGAGGCAAACATTTGATGTATATCCAGGCGCCGATCATGGATGCCTCTAGCCGCGTTGACGGGCAGAGCAAAAGCGTTACTAGAGCATCTTTGGCAACAACATCATGAGAGGAATTCGAAAAGGCTGGCTGGCTGCATCGGATGCGCTTTTGTGCTATGCCACGGGTGCTGAAGGTGTAGGCTATGTTGTCCGGGCATCCATCATCATCAAACGGTCCACACGTACAGCAACTTGATGTCAAGTGTAACCTGACGGAAATTTGAAATACTTCAGGGTCTTAAGGTTAAGTTGGTTTTTTGTTTGGCCAACGTGAAACATTCGGACTTTTGCTTCTTTTGGTACCTGACCTAGGCGTTTGCCCCATGTGTTCAGGGTGGATACGAGAGGAGCCATTCCAAATGAAGAGAGCTGTTGGAGCTATGGATGTCTTCTCATCCTCTTTTGGGCATGTTGTCTCATGGAGAATATCGATTTTAGGTGCCATGATGGCTTTTCTGTGTGTTGCACATCGGGGGTCTTGCTGCTGTACCCGCCGAGGATGAATGGCATCTTGAGGATTGAGTCAACGTGCTATCTGTGATTATTACATGATCAACGAGCTGCAATCCCTTGTATCTTGAGGAAGGTGGCAAGAGGTCTGTGGTATTTGGGAAACAGAACTTGATTATGGGAAATGATGATTAATACATCGATGCGTCGCCAAAGCTAAATACCTCCAAGACGTCTCAGCTTGAGGGATGCCCAAGGGAAGGATCCGGAGGCTGAGAGAAGAGAACTTGGAGCGAAAGGGGGGATCTAGAAGTGGTTGAGAGGAGAGAGAAAAGAGAAGTCGACTCAAGATCGGCCATGCGCCCGTGAACTCGATAGATATAATTTAATTCGCTCGCTTAATCGAACCTCCCGAAAGATATGTCACTGCCATCCCATCCACGTTGGATGTCAACAATAATTCGTCTACGATTAGTCTCCTACCTCTATAGATACGAGCTCATCATATATCGATTAGATCAATCATCTCATCAATTCAAGGAATGGGATCGTTTCATTCCACCAACGGAATCCCCTCCCTCCCACCTTGACCGCGTACCCCTGCACGTTTTTATGATCAAGACTATAAGAGTACCATGTGGCGCCAGCTAGCTGTTCCGAATAATGGACCCAGGCTGACGAGCACAGCCCTTGCTTGCGTATCGTTACCCCAAGCCTGCCATGCAGTTCTCGTCCCTCCACCTCCATCCATTTGGTGTAACTCTTCCCGTTGCGGTGCACTGTATACAAGCTTTCGTGAAAATCAAAATACACCTCCTCCTTCCCCCTGACTAGCAGACGAAGAAGCTTGTCCGGGGCACGCGAAATGCCTGCGAGAGAGAGCTTGTGAAGTTCCTCCGAGGACCGGCACGGAGCTTTTGTGCCTTGACATTCTTCGCCCTTCTCCTCCTCAGTATAATATCGACGGTGGATACTTTGAATTTCCGCATCGGATCACCACGTTGCTTGCTGCCTTTCAAGATCTTCATTTCATTTCACTTTCTTTTTACTTTCCATTCGCTTTCTACTTCCACCTCGTTTGGTATAAAGGATCTCTCTCACTCGTTTGCACGCTCCACGGATTCTTTAATTTACACGATTAAGAAGAAGAAAAATGAAGTTTACATCTCCTCTCCTACTCCTCGTCGGAGGAATCACAGCATCCGCTGCAGTGATTGCAAAACGCACTCCCAGCTCCTTCCGCTTGTATGCGTATGGTGTGGGTATTGGTGGACTCCCGGTCTACTATTCTGATGGCAAGTGTTTATAACCCTCGTCTGATTCATTGATTCTTCCAAGATCTAATCGGACGAAAATGTAGGAAATGCATTTGTCGGCAATAACGTCCACCCCGGATCTAATGTCAACACAAACATCACCTGTATGAAGTTCCCCCGATTACATCAACAATAAATACCAACAAATACCCCTATCCAAAAAAAAAATAGAGAAAAAAATCAAGCTAACCCCCTCCCCCTCCCCCACTAGTCTCCCCAAGCCCATCCAACGAATGGGTCATCACCCCCACCAACACCAAGATAACCCTCACCCTCACCAACAGCACCCTCACCAACAGCACCCTCATCACCACCCCCGCACTCACCATCAACCTCTCCAGAAGCACCGGCCTAACCAACATTGGATTTTCCGGGAGTAGCAACACCGCAAGCGAGACGACGACGCAGGGCTTCATCGCCTACGGGAAATGGGTGCTGTGGCAGAACCCCAGCACGCAAGACATGGCGTCGCACTTTTTCGCGACGCCGCTTTGCGATGGCGTGTGGCAGTTGCGGTGGAATGCCGAGGAGATTGAGGATGGGAAGAGCGTGAGTGTGGCGGTGAGGATGATGGCGCCTAGCGCCTAGTACTTGGGAGGGTTGCGTGGAGGGGGAGGGGTTTTGTGGGAAGGCGGTTTCGGAGTGGAAAAGGGAGAGGGGCTTGGGTTTACTAAATAAAGATAGATGGAAAAGAGATCTTATTAATAGAGAGAGAGGGGGGGAGAGGGAGAGGGAGAGGGTGATGATATATATATTTCTTCATCTATTCACTTCTTTTATTATGTCTATATCACATTCCATTCCATCCTTGAATATAAGTGAGAGAAAAAAAGATTCGAAAGATCAACGCTGCTTACCCATTCCATCCCATGCCACTCCTGTGCAAGAAGACTACTTACTGACTGGCACTAACCAACTAGCAAGCAAACAAACAAGCAAACAACCTCAATATTCCAATTCGGATAATAATATCATCCAAGGTTCTTCGGATCGGATAAATGTAATGTTGATGCAACTGCTGATTGATATAAGCAATGGATTAATTGCATGGGAGATATACTCGTACATATATGTATTCATGGAATTCTCAGTAGGAAATTAAGAGAGGGAGGATTATCACTCCTACGTAATGAATGAATGAATGAATGAACCGATGTGCCATTTACCGTATTCCAAGAAGCTTCTTCATGGGGAATACATACTCTTTTTCTTTATGCTTTTCACCTTTTTTGGCCTTTCGACACGGGAAATACTTGCTTGCTCGCTCGCTCGCTTGATAGATAGGTTGATGAAAGAAAGAAAGCCATGTAACGAATGAAATATGAGAGATCATCTCAAGGAGCTACAACTAACTACAATGACTTCGTCGTGGCGAAACATTCCATGGTGAAGGTGAGGTGAAGAAAAGAAACACGCAGAAGGACGAGTCGAGTAGAAGGAGAAAAGTAGGAGATGCGAAAGAACAAGGAACGGTGATGATTTCTGATATCTGATACCGTTTCTGGTAGACGGGTATTATTCGGGGAAAAAACACACGAGAGCTGGTCTCTTGGGGGTATTATTCGATTGCGTATTTCATAACTTCATGAAATCTCCATCTTATGCTCAGTATGCAGTCCAAGGACCCTATCCCCCTACATCTTGAACCCAGAGAGTGCAGGAAACCAGCTACATATTCCTCTCGCAGCTCGCGAGGATCAGTCCATCTAATTGCTAAATTCAAGTTCCCCAAACCCCTCCCTACTTCAGCCTCCCAAAATCCTTACTCGTTTCATCTCCCCATCCCGTCTCAAAGCCCACCGTGCCATCCATTTTAACAACCTTCCCCCTGTCCCACTCTCTACTTTGTCCCTTTGCCCTCCACTTAACATCCTCTTCCCTCTTCTCCCCCAATCCACCCCTCTCCCACTTTTTAACCTCCTCTTCTGAAAATCCTGCATCTCTTAATCTATTCGCTCCTTGCGCTTGCCATTTTTGTCGGTCATACAATGCTTCGAGCGCTTGATCCCAATCATCTTCCGGTGCATCTTCAAGTTGCACATCGGTTTTTGGATCATAGTCAGCGTGAAAACGGGAATCCATTACAGATGTAGATCCAAGAGAAGTAGCCCCACGGCCACGAATACGAAGGGCTTGTTTTTCGTTTGCGGGACGGGGTCCGATTATGGAATCTAGGGGGTCGGAATCGGAGTCTTGTTCCGGCTCTGGTTCCGATTGCTTTTGGGGGCGCGAGGAAGAAGTTTTATATGGTCGATACGAGGATTTCCTTTCGTCTTCCGAGGTTGGTGAGAGGGAAGGCTTTCGTCTACTATGGGGTGATCGATCTCTTTCCCTATGACCTGATTCTTTACTTCGATGTTCTTTCGGTGAACGTGATCTTTCTCTATGTCTTCTCCTCCTCTCCTCCTTTGTGCGATCTCTATCTTCGGAAATACTTCGTCTCCGTCTATGTTCTCTTCGCTGGGGCTTATTGCTGTCTTCCCTCGAATCCTCGTCTTGGTATTTATTCCTCCTATCCTTAGAACGTCGTCTATCGCCATTTAATTCCTCATCATCTTGTTTCGTCTCAGTACGTCTTGACTCCCTCCTTCGATAGCCTATTAACTCCGCAGAAATATCCATATCCTTCCTACGACTTCGGCGATCGGTGTCTTCCGCATCTCTCGGCTTCCATGTTTTCCCCTCACCTCCTCTCCCAGAATCCTCCCGTTTTCTCTTCACCGGACCTCCTAAAATCGCCTTAATATCACCCAGCTGTCTCCTCCTAATATCCACCGGCGCAACCCTCCTTTGTCTCTCCCCATTCGATAAACCCTCCAATCTAGCCCGCGCCTCTGCTGCTTCTTTAGCTAATAACGCGCTATTATGATTATCCGTATCTCTTATGATATTTCGTAGGAACCGGGTATTGGGTTTGGGTTTATTGGCTGGTGGTTTTGATTCTTTAGCGTATGCTTCAAGACCCATAGAGGAGTATTTGATAGAGCTTGCTTTTGCATCTTTAGCTAGGAGATCAGCAACGTAGTCATCAGTTAGGTAGGTGTCATTTGCCATGGCAGTGATGAGTCGCAGTTATGACTATGGTATGAGGCTGTAAGGTGGCAATAGGAGATGTGGATGAAGTACTCGAGTAGATAGTGAGGATTGATGGGCAGTCTCAAAATATGGAGGTAAAAGCTGAAGCTGAAGTCATGAGGTATTCAATAAAAAGTAAAGAGAAAGAGTAGAATGTTAGCCTTGCCTTACGGTTGCTATCTATGTGATGTATGGACCCCTTAATCGGATAATGGTACATGTTGGCTCGCGGCCGACGCTAAATATAATCCCAATTATCCAAAAAGAGGTGTGTATCTATGTGAGGCACTCACCGCCTGGCAGAATAATTCAAAGTAAACAATGAATGTGACAACGTTAACGTTGACCTCAAATACCAAAACCTGCAATTGCAGACGCACCAGCCAACCAAGTCCTTGATTCCCCCAGATACTACGTGAAATATACATTCTATCAGCCCAAGGCCTACCTCACCAATTGCACCATTGTAAACACATCCAAGCTCTCACACAACATGGCGCAATCGCCCCAAAGCACACTCGCCACCCTCCACAAACTTCAAAAACCCCACGAGCTCAGTATAATAAAGCTGAGCGAACCAGTATCAGCCCCGGTGAAACCAGGAGATCGCACATCCAATGGCTCAGCAGCAGATCCTTTCGAGAACCCCTCCCCTGCAAGTTTAGAGGCCGATTTGGCACATTATCGAGTAATTTCCATCCTTTCTTCGTTCTTCCTCTACTCGCTCATCCTCTCATTTACCCATAAACCCCCAAATGCGAACCCCGTACTAACACTCCATCCCCAGGAGCTCTTCTCCAAACTCCGCTTCTCCTACCTCGAACAAGTAACCAAAGAAAAGTTCATCCGTGCCATCGTCGGCGATCCCCCCCTCGTAGTCGAACATCAAGAAAACATTGATTTAGAAGCGACATTGCTCAACGCCAAATCCGCACTCAAGGCGCAAAAAGTAGAGGTTGCGGAACTCGTCCAGGAGTTAGAGAAGAGGGGTCGAGAATTATGCCGGAAATATGAACAGATCCAGCTGCAAACGAAACAGCTTGAAGAATTACCCAAGAGAATCGAAGGGCTGGAAGAAAGTATCCAGAAGTTAAAATGGGAGCAAAACGGTGGGTCGGGGGAGGAAGGAGGACATCCAAACCTCCGGCTGGGACTTGATAAAACCAGGGAATTGGTAGAGCAAAAAGAAAAAGAACGGAGGGATTTAGATAGACAGCTTGAGCAATTACAAGTACTTGTTCCGAGGAAAAATAAAGAAGTTGAGAGGTTGAATGCGGAGTTAGTGCCGTTGGAAGCGAAGAGAACGACGAGTGTGGCAGCAGCAAAGGAGGCGAAGAGGAGGAAGGAGGAGGTTGCGGGGGGTGTGGGGGATGATTTGGAGGAGAGGGGTAGATGGTGGAGGGGGGTGGAGGGGGGATTGAAAGTAATGTTGGGGTAGGGGAGGAGGTGTAAAGTAGGATCTTAGCCCTGAGGATCTTGCGGGAGAATTTTATGGGAGTTCATCGATAGGGATCTTGAATTGAAACATTGGAAGGTTAAGAAGCGATTGGCGTTTCTGGATGAATTGGGGAGCTTATGGTTGAGGCAGTTGAGTTGCTCATTCGGGTGTTTGGAGATATCCCTTTGTACCTAGGAGTTATTTGGTGCAGGTAGAGTATGTTGCAATACTCGCACTGTACGTCAATCAACGTAATACCGGTGTACTGTCCTATATGCATGCATATAGCTCAACCATTCACTCACCACCACCACCACCATCATCATCATCACACTTTCGATTTCGCAACGTTATCTGTATAGAGCTTATCACTTCGCTCATCTACCCATGATCAATCCGGACCGAGCCAGCCTAGAGCGCGCATCACTTCATCTAATCTCATGCTATCCCATCCCATCCCATCCCATCCATCCCATTCCATCACCAGAAGAGAGTACAGTACACGTCCTTTCCCATTTCCCGTTCCTCATCCATCCATCCAGCCTTCGTCCCTCCCGTCCAATCATCGATTCCTCATGTATTAGTAACAAAGCAAGTAAGTAATAATGTAAAGTAATTTTAGACCCTTCTCTTTTCCTTTTTGACGATTCAATTTGCTCGCGCCACTGTGCCTAGACCAAAACCAATCCCAACCCCTAGAAAATGAAATAAGCCTCATCTCTTATTCGTCACTCACAGAGGCGTGCATACAAAAGGAGTGTATGCGCAACCAAAAAAAAGCTTATTTTGTATGTTCCAAAGTCAAACAGAGACAAGGAATGAATGCGGAAGGTATTGTGTTATTACATGTATTTTGAACTCAAGGAATCCGGAGAGCAAATGAAACGAAAAGGCTATCTGGTAATGAAGCTTAAGCGTAGTATAATGCTTCGACGAGATAAATGAGTCCGAAGATTAAAAAGGCAATTGCACCTCCCAATGTGACTGTGCAATGGTTAGCATTAGACAGGTCGGGATGTGATTCTAAGAACACTTAAACTTACCAACTCTTAAGCTCACTTTGCCAGCGATAGCCCTTCCTCCAATAACGGCCACACCAGTACATACAGCATGACCACTGATCGCACCACCAGTCACCCACCAATAATCTTGACCAGCAGCCATGGCAATGGTAGCAATCTGACTACGATCACCCCACTCTCCAAGGAAAGTCATCACAAATGTTTGTACCCAAGCGGGACTTAAGAGTAATGAAAGAAGATTGTTCAAACCACCTGCAAAACCTTTCAATGTGGATCGTGTAGGAGAAGGAGATCGATCTGGTGATGATGAGGGACTTCGTGGTGGAGATGGGAGACGGGAACCTGATCTAGATTTTCTTGTGCTGTCCCGCTTTCCACCTCCGAGACCCATTTCGAGAGCATAGGGGGAGACAGATGATCGTCTTCGACCCTGTTGTTTTGCCAAATGTTCTTTCTCCTCGAGTTCCATTTCGACCTCTTTCAATTCTTCCGTCACACCATCATCTGGGCTCATAGCTAGACCTTCTTTCAACAAACGTCCTCCAAAGAACAAGAATAATCCCGCGGCTAGGAAATTCGTGAATCGCTTTGGAATCAAGGTAGGAACGGCATGGCCCAACACTGCGGACAGAACAGTCATAGCTAGTAATGCGGATAAGGCGGCGGAAAATACAAGGAGACGGTCATGCTTCATAGCCATTAATGCTGCGATCAAAAATGTTTTGTCTCCAACTTCAGAGAACAAAATCATTGTGAGCGAAAGGAGGTACGAATGTAGCGGCTGAATGAGACCATCGTTGCCCTCTCTTTCCAAGTCAAGCTTTGCAGCAGCCTTCGAACTGGATTTCGTAATGTCTAGGTGGTCCTTGTTGGCAGAATTAGGAATTGGATGAGGATCGTTGTTCATCTTGTCTGGAAGATCTGTAGGTTTGTCCAACCCGGCAAGATTACCGCTACTATCAGTCGCCTTTTCATCAATCCCCTTGTTTTTCTTAGTTGTCGAACCCTTCTTCTGCGAATCCTTGGTGCCACCCTGTAATTCCTGTTCGGTATCGTGAGGAAATGGAGGTGCCTCTTTAGGTGACGCTGGCTTATTTTCCGCCTTCTCTCCCGTTTTACTTCCTTGACCCTTTCGCGTCTTTTCTTTCTCACTCACACCTCCCTCGGTGCCTGTTGTACCATCTTTAGGTAATACTCGACTTGGATCGTTCATGACTCCGTCATTGCTCTGGGGAATCTTGGTGCCATCAGCAGAAAGCATAATCTCCTCTTTCGGCGCCATCGATTTCGTTTTAGGTGGCACCACCGATTCTCCATCAACTTTGGAATCGGATTTGGATTTCTTGGAATCTGTTTTATCACCGGTCGTAGCATCCTTTTTCGGGTCACTTTTGGTGGTGACGAATGGCCCGGCATGTGGTTTTCCATCTCTGCCATCGATCGGCGCATTTTTTGTACCAACGTCATGCTTGGGTTTATTGTCGGTGACAGCTGTCGCAGCTGGTGATGAATCGATCTTGTTCTTTCTAGTTTGCGCATCGGTATTTTTCGAAAGGGCTGATTTTATGTTGTCCTCTGCCGCAGGAGACAGAGCCAGAGCCAATGCTGGCAATAAAAGCAAAAGTAATGGGGATTGCTTTCTCCGGAATCTCATCTTGAATGCTATATCTTCCAATGAACTTGGCAGATGTGGTTGGAATGCTATGTAGATGACAAGAAAGAGGGACTGCTGGCTGCGAGGTGTAGTATTGATCGATCGTGTATTGTCTGGGCTAACTAAGTTCCAAATGGCGTGTCTGTATTTGGTGAGTGTAAGAAGCTGTTGGGCATCTTGTATAAGTTGAAGGAAACATACCTCTACCTCTCGAAGATGGCATTCGCGGAAAGCTGTATCATAAAAAAAAGAGATGTATTGGAGAAACATATGTATGTGAAGGGAGGAAAGTATAACAACAGGTTATTATTTGCTACCGTAGTTCTCTAACTCTTGTTCTTGGAGCAACAGTTGGAAAAGGGGATCCGCTCTTTCGTTATTATGTTTTCCAATTTCCTCCGTATATCATTTCCTAAACCGGTAATTATTAATATACTCGAGTGGCAAGCTAGCCACATGAAGGTTATATAGAGCTCAAAGCGCTTAAACTTAAACCTGCAAGAATATAATTACAGAGTAAATATGTGATGTACCCTTTTTGCCAAGAGATATCGACAGCCAATCGAGAGTGACCATGAAAGGCACGTGATCGCGTGATCGCATCAGTAAGCTCCACCCAGCAACCCCCAGAGCAAGTAGAGAAAACAGAAACACAACGACGCGTCAAAACATTTGGTTCGACTCATCGGATATTCGACATGGCTCGAACTTCTGCGCGGCTTGTATCGCGAGATGTACCCTCTTCACCACCATCAAAACAAGAAAGTACTATCCGAAGAAATACTCGATCAACACGTAGCCAGAGTGTAGACCTAGATGCAAGGCGCTATCGTCATGAAAGTGTGGAGAGTAGCCAGAGTGAGAATAGGCTAAGGAGTCGCAGCGTCGCTCGCAAAACTGCCGCAGCAAGAGGTTGGCATCATCTGTATTCCGTTTGATGATTATTACTTACACAAAGCTCAGACTTATCTATAGTCGCAGAAGGCGGAGAACTCCCATCAGACAAGGAGGACGATGTCGAAGGCAAAGAAGAAGATGGTGAGGAAGGTGACGAGGATCCAGACGCTACTAAGGTCGCGGAGCAATCAGATCTCGGACTTCAAGAAATCAACCCACCAGATCTTGAAAATAACGAAGCACCTTCTCCTGCCTCAACTTCTATGTCGGTCACAACCATTCATACGGTGCACATTGAGCGAGTGTTGGAAACCATAGATTCCAGCTTGGCAGTTGAAAATCTTCCTGATCTCTATGATACAGCTCGCCTGATTATCAACAAGTGTCTGATCATCAACAAGTCTGCGAACAGAAAGGTTCGTCCAAAAGACATGGAACATCAGTCCAAGGTTTTGAATTCTCTTTGCAAAACTTTCGAAACCATGAAAGAACCATACGGTGCGGAACAGTTCATTGAAGTTGAAATTGTAATAAAAAAGCTCTTTGCTTCAAAGAGTCGAGGAAATAGAGAAATTCCTCTTTCTGCGATTCTGCATTCCGCGAATCTTGCAACTTTGGGCTGCTTGGTAAACGAACAACGCCAAACTGATTATCATCAGGATAAGTCTGGTCACCCAAAATGGAAGGTTTTCCTCCAGTCGTTAGAAAAAACGTTCCCGGGTCCATTTGTGTCTAAATTTGCTGCGCCCCTATATTCCAATGATTCTGCAAATTCTGAAAATAGCAAACTTATACAGGAGAGCTTCAATATGCTCTTGGACATACGGACTCAGCTATTTATAAACGTCTCTCGATCCTTGGAGGTGGAGGAACCTAGTTTTGATCCAGATCGAGCACTAGGCACCCTATTACTTCATAGCTTCGATGAGAAAGGAGTTTTTGGTAGCATGGGCTTGGAGGAGTGGGAAGAGAGAGTCGGTGAGAGGATAGATCAAATCCGCGAAACATTTAAATCTGCAGGGAAGGCTACAGGTCCAGGGATGTATGTCGATTTTGACGAATTGGATATTTTGTACCCCAAATCCGAGTTCTACAACAACCTTATCAACTACGTTGGAAAGCGTCTGGATGAGGTCGAGAAGCTTATAGAAGCTCGGAGCGGTATCGGGAACGTAGTCGAGTCTCTTCAAGATCTTCTCGAAGATGTTGATTCCGAACCCGAAATTGAAGTGGACTACAACCCACCCAAGAGTGTCATGGAGCGTGAAGATAAGCCAGAAATGAGGAAAGAGGTGCCAAAACAACCGTAAGACCCTAATCATTACATCCAACACATGATTGAAAGATGAATACTTACCAACCATCTTAGGCCTTACAAGGACCCTCGCGCCTTCAAGAAGTTTTTGGAACTCAAAAATAAAGTAGGAAGTCGGCAATTTGGTGACAGAGAAAGCCCTCCTAGATACAACACCAGCGAAAATGCTAGGTCTAGCTTTGCAGGTCCATCACGATCACAAGCAGAAGTACAGCAGCAAAACTCTGAAATAACAGAGGCTGTCAAGGCATTTAGTGCTTCACAGAACAAGGAGAATCAAGGGCCTGACCAACGCCAGGGCTCTCAAGGTCGTCCGTCGATAAGGAATACTGCAACACGAGGAATGTATAAGCACCACCCCAATTCTGTAAAGGAGACATGGGTTGAGGATAGTCAAGGTTTTCCAGACCCCCCTCGACCAAGAATTAACAAACGCAAAAGCCCCCCCCAAGAGCTTCAAACGGATGATGATAAGCCCCCTCAGCCAACAAATAATAAGCGCAGGAGACCTCCTTCCCCAGAAGTTGAGGTTGATAACGAGGATTCAAGCTCTGATCAGGGCTTTCAAGAATACCAGGGAAAGATGCCTCCTCGAAGAACTGCTACGTTTATATCTTCTACCCGCCCATCTAAACGAGCGCGTACCCAAAGAGATGAAAATTCTCGAGCACAAAGTTCACATGGTGGACATGGGTCTCGAGAAGTTTCTTCACCATTGATCGGTCCCAATGACGATCGTGATGAGTTACGGGGTCAAGTCGCTTCTGAACGCCCATCACAACAAGTCCGGCCAAGATTACAACCTTCACCAAGCGCACAAAGCGTGGAAATAAGCGACGATGAAAGCGACGATGAATCATCACGCCCTGTGCGTTTCTCACAAACTCAAGCCCTTGCTCGTGTCAACGCTAGAAGAGAAGCAAGCAGAACCGCTGCTATGATGTCACAAACTCGTGCAGGGTGGTCTGATGACGATACCGAGCGTCTGGTTCGATACATCGAAAGGCACGGTGCGGTGTGGTCAAGTATTGAAAAGGTAGAAGGACATAAATTTGATCGCGAAAACATTACGCAGGTCAATTTGAAGGATAGGGCGAGGAACATTAAGGTGGCCATGCTATTGTGAGTGAAACAACCCTGGTCATGACCCTAGACCTACCTCTTAATGAATATTGACACTAATGTTGAGGAATAAATTACAGAGCTGGAAAAATGCTTCCAAGAAACTTCGATGCGATTAAGCTGAATGCCAGCTTACTTAAAAGGGTGAGGACTACGTGGCCGGACTATGATCCAAACACTGAGACTGGCTATGGGGACTTTTAATCTCAACTCAGCTACGTACCTCCGAATAAGTATTCGGAATGAGTATTCGGGGCTTGTTGGCATGTTTGGCCAAGGAAGCATGTGTAGGTAGGAAGGGCTATTGTATATCAACTACGAGCCCAGTTTCACGGAATCTTTCGATACCAGGGTATCCATTGACGTCTACGGTATAGCATCGCGGTATTGGGGTGGATCTCTGCAGTATGGATGGATGTAAATATGAATTTAGGAATATTTTTTGGGCAGATATATATCAACCCATGCATCCTGGAGGATTGGTGTTGGGGACGTATGTGAAAGAGTTTGAGGAGTTAGGTTAGACTTGATGATATTCTGGGGCAAGGCGAATCGGATGGGAATGGGCAGTTGGGAATGGGGATGGTGATGGGAAAGCGCGTTTATCCCCTTTGGTCTCTGACTGGCTTTGCTAATATTAAAGAGCTGCTTCAATATATCGTTGAGCATACACACATCCACATGTGCATCGTCGCCGGAGATAGCTGCGTTCTAATCATCGCCAATGTTGTTTGAATTGATCTCAAGCATGGCCAAACTTTACCTACTTGAGAAATGATTAATCAGGATCATAGTTAATATTCTCTTTTTCAAATAACAACTCAATAATTTATTCAACTTCATTTCAAGTATTGAATTAATTTACATGATAAATGTTATATTATTTATATAATCTCAAAATATATTTTGGGAGTTATCACACTGATTAACCTAACCAACCCAACCTTAAGCTCCCGGCCTTGATACACTCGTAAGGCTGAGAACTCCAATATTTTTCCACCCCTTCACCTCAGCCTCACCAATTGCAAGAACCTCTACCATGAGCCCCGAGCCATGTCGCAACGCCTGTTCTCCGCCCTGAAGAAAGGATTTCCTACCCGAAGCTTCCTCAAAGACTTCTCCTACTGCAGTTTCGTGATTGCATCGTGGGTGCCCGCCGTTATATTCCTCAAAGAACATGTTGTCGAATTCCACACTATCAAGGGTGCTTCCATGTATCCATTCTTGAATACGGGGTATAATGAGAGTCTTACGAGAGATTTCTGTCTGGTTGATAAACGGAATCCTACCAAGGGCTTGGAGAGGGGCATGTTGGTTTCTTTTCGGTTTGTGCCTCTACCCTCACTCTACTTTCCAGCCATTATTCGCATTGGCATCGCTAATTCATTTTCACTGCCCCTCAGGTCTCCATACCACCCCGAAAACCTAGTGGTAAAACGCATCATCGCACTGGAAGGCGACCGCGTCTATACGCATTCGCCATATCCTTACCCGATAGCCGATGTCCCGGCAGGACATGTATGGGTCGAGGGTGACAACGCGGATGCGAGGAAAACACTGGATAGTCATCATTATGGGCCCATTGCGGTCAATCTGATTAGGGGGAGGCTGACGCATGTGTTGTGGCCTTGGAGGAGTAGGGGGGCTATTGATTGGAGGATGTGGAAGGGAAGGACGAGGGTTGTGAGGGGTGAGTAACCTGCGCCATTAATTAAGAAGGGAGTCACAAAAGCCATAGATATTTATAGATTTGATAGATACTTTTATAGATTTTGCTATAAAATGATTTATAGACTTTACTTATCTGTTGATCGGAAAAATATCGGAATATCACGTGTGTGCCCCTCCAAGACGACCCCCCACCACCAGTTCTTCCTCTCTTTCCCTCTTTCTCTCTTCCATCCTAAACATTCGGAGCCCAAAGCTATCTCGGAATTCAAGATGGGCCATCTAGCTACCCTCGCGACCTGCAATCTCACTCAATGGGCTTTAGATTTTGATGGCAATCAGAAGCGCATTATCGAAAGTATCCGACGCGCAAAGGCTGCGGGTGCATCATTACGTGTTGGCCCGGAATTAGAGGTCACTGGTTATGGATGTCAGGATCATTTGTAAGATATATATAGCTTCACGTTCTGCATTTGATGAATTTCAACTGATCATCTTTCTTAGCCTGGAATCAGACACAGAGCTGCACTCATGGGAGTCTCTTGCAGAGATCATTGCTCATGAGGAATGTCAGGATATTCTGTTGGATATAGGAATGCCGGTTCGCCATAAAAATGTGAACTATAATTGTAGGATAATTGTATACAATTCCAAGGTTAGTGAGATAACCCTTGTCTGATGATCTCCAACGGTGATAATGACAATATAGATATTACTCATTCGCCCTAAGCTTTCTTTGGCTTCGGATGGAAATTATCGTGAGCAGAGATGGTTCACGCCATGGAAAGGGGAGAGGATCGTAGAACAGTATTACTTGCCAAGGTTGATCACGAAAGTGACAGGCCAACATAAAGTTCCGATTGGAGATGCTGTTATTAGTACTTACGACTCGTGCTTTGCTGCTGAGACTTGTGAGGAATTATTCACTCCAAGAGCACCCCATATAAACATGTCATTGGATGGTGTTGAAATCTTCACCAATAGCAGTGGTAGTCATCATGAGCTTCGGAAGCTCAATATTCGTCTCGAACTTATCAAGGAAGCTACCTTGAAATCTGGAGGCATATATCTATATGCAAATCAGCAGGGCTGCGATGGTGATCGTCTTTACTATGATGGATCAGCTATGATTGTAGTCAATGGCAAGGTCGTTGCTCAGGCAAGTCAGTTCTCGTTATACGATGTAGAAGTGGTAACTGCCACTGTTGACCTAGAGGAGGTGAGGGCTTATAGAACCTTCAGATCCCGTGCAATGCAAGCGAGGGAAACGGCTCCATACGAAAGGATCGAAGCGGGTATGAGTCTATCCAGTGATGCTGAGGATGTTAACCCCATGGTACAACCTACAAAGGAAATCTCAATTCGTTACCATGAGCCCGAGGAAGAGATTGCGCTTGGTCCAGCTTGTTTCTTATGGGATTATCTTCGTCGATCTCGCCAAGCTGGATACTTCGTACCTCTTTCTGGTGGAATAGATAGTTGTGCGACTTCGGTCATAGTTCATTCCATGTGTCGGATCGTCTATGCAGCAGTCGAGAAGGGCGATAACCCACAAGTTGTTGAAGATTTGCTTAGGATTGTTGGAGAAGAGGAAGATAGCACGTGGCGCCCATCAAGTTCACAGGATATCGCTAATCGTATTTTCCATACTGCTTATATGGGTTCCAAGAATTCCTCGGCAGAAACGCGAGTTCGCGCCAAAGATTTGGGGGAAAAGATTGGTAGTTACCATCTTAACTTCGACATAGATAATGTTGTTTCAGCCGTCACCACATTGTTCACGACTGTAACTAGTTACACGCCAAAGTATAAGATGTATGGTGGGACACCGGCATCAAATTTGGCTTTGCAAAACATCCAAGCTAGACTTCGCATGGTTTTGGCTTATCTTTTTGCCCAACTCCTACCAACAGTTCGCGGTCGGACAAAGTCAGGATCGTTGTTAGTCTTAGGCTCGGCAAATGTCGACGAATCACTCAGAGGCTATTTCACAAAATACGATTGCAGTAGTGCAGATATCAATCCTATTGGCGCCATCTCCAAGACTGATTTGAAGAGATTTATTCTTTGGGCAAGTACAGAATTCGAAATGCCACTTCTTCAAGATTTCATCGACGCCCCACCCACCGCAGAACTTGAACCTATCACCGAAGATTATGTACAGAGCGATGAAGCTGATATGGGTATGAGCTATAACGAGCTATCCATTTATGGTCGTCTCCGCAAGGTAGACAAATTAGGACCATACGGAATGTGGACCAAACTCCTGCATGAATGGGGCAATGTTCTATCACCACGCGAGATTTATGAGAAGACTAGATGGTTCTTTTGGTGTTATTCTATTAATCGTCATAAGATGACTACACTTACGCCAAGTTATCATGCTGAGCAATATTCGCGTATGTATCCCATACCCCCCTTGTCCTAATTTTTGTCTACTTTTCCCGTTTTCATCAAGCAGATTTTCCTGAAAGTTGAAGTCTGTAACTGACTTTTTGAAGCCGACGATAATCGTTATGATCTTAGACCGTTCCTCTATCCTGGCTTCTCGTTTGCTTATCGGAAGATTGAGAAGGCATTAACTGCCATGGGAGTAGCTGCAGAGAAGAAACCGGAAGTTGATGGGGAGAAAAAGAATGATTAGATGGATAAGTCCCGTAGATGGGTTGAAAATATCGAGGCTGGGATAGAAGTCTACCTGGATTTTGGCCCAAGATAGAATGATACCAATATTATATAAATGTCAAAAACTCGAACTAGTTTGTCACACCCTCTCCGCGTGGACCACTTCAAGGAGTTCGAGTAATTTATTACTTCTTTACTCATGATTGTTCGCCTACTCGATCTGATTTCAAGCGATGTCACATTCAACCTCGGTGTTAGCATGCAAGTGGGATGCAGACATATTTTTAAAAGGGCAGGCAATCTGCTATTTTAATTATTTAATATTGAGAGGCTTCCAAAGCAATTCCCACAAGGCATCTTTCGCCCTCCTTTCACGTTCCAGTGCTTATGAATGCGAACCCTTGGCCAGAATGGCCATGGGCCGCCATCTCACACCGTACGCTATGGTGTTCGCTAATGCCATTGGTGTTCCTCAACCATATCTCATTCTCATTCCCTACATCATGGTGCAAAATCCTTTTTTGTTTTTGTGGCCTTTGTTCTTCCTGTCTCTAGACACGGTTTTCTGTTTAACAAGTTTATTCTCCTTCTTGGTCCGTCTCTCCTCCTTGGTCGGTCGCGGCTTTTCGTGGTGACGCTCTTCGCTTCCGCCAAGAAGCGGCTCGTCGCTGGGTCTAGGGACGCTCTGGCGATGGCTTGATGAACTCCTACCACTTGTATGTTGGTCCGATGATGATGAGGGTAGAGCGAGTGATTGTCTTGATTGCCGCGGCTCCGGACGGTGGTGATGCTTCTTCTTGCCGGTTGATTCGGACATGGCGTTTTGTTTCGTTTTGATTCCTGCAGTAGAAAAAGTCAACTCACGATGGCTCGTTTAGTATGTGATGTGATGTGATGCCTAGAGATCAAAGCCTAATACTTACCTGGATGCTGACCTAGGTCGAGGACGTTGTTTGACGAGTGTCGAGGGGGGGTGGACTTTCGAGTAAGGTGGAGTGTAGCAGGATAGAGTGTGGGAGATTGAAGTCTGTCGGGTGCTGCTTTTTGGTTTTTGATTTTACTGGAAGGGAATGGAGAAAGAATCTACAAGAGGGGGGGCCTCGAACCTTAAGAGCAATTCGGAGAAGCAGGTTCTGCGCTAAAATTCGCAATTATTAAGAGAAAGAGAGAGGTTTGTGACTCGAAATGGCTATTCTTGCCCTTCTTGGCACATAGATCATTGCTTAGACAACATTAAGAGTCATAAAATCCCTTGGTAATTACAAATGTTAGCGTAGAATCTGCCTCTCCAAAGTGCTCTTAAGGCCCAGGACGTCCTGCTTCTGGAGACTTTTCTTCTTCTTTAAACCACACAACCTACACTCTACACACTCCAGCGAAATCAAAAGCCAAAGATACCAGACCTACTTGAGAATAGCAATCCGGTACGTAGTGCGCCTCTTTATGTAAAAATAATAAGCTCCTCATGTATACCGGTATCAAGACCTTTTATCCCACTTGAACCCTCTGTTCTACTCCGGCCAGTATTGTACGTTTTGACTCTTGGGTACCTTTGAACTGAAAGTTGCCTCGATAGAACACCAAGCCTTGATTGAATGTCCCAACTCGAAACTTGCCAACTTGTCTCGCATCAAGATATACACCGTAAGTGCATCTATATATACACCGTAAGTGACTTTCCTTTCGCCAATACATGATCGGTAATCTTGGAACATGGCAGATGTGTTACTACCAAGTGGCAAAATTCAAGTGCAGCGCCATGCACTTGGCGGAAGGCGACGATGAATTGAGACCATTTGCTACCATTCGATGTAGCGCAGCAATTAGAAGTGGGCCTTCTTGCTTTTGTCAGCCGCCAAAGGGTGGTCGTCCCAGAGTCCATTTGAAGGAGTGCGATGACTTGAAGACCGACTGTAGAGACTGCAGGCACGCTGCCACTGGAGAACAGGATGATGATGAAGCCGAGTCTAGCATTTAAATACTGTATCTGATGCCTCTCGATGGCAAATAGCCTAGCCTTAAGAAAACAATAGTGAAATATGACTTTTCACACTTGCTGGGTTGTGCCCTCAATGTGGTTATTGCTGTTGAATCGAGATAAGCAAGTGAATAGTCGTGAGTCAAATTTTGTAACCCCTTAAAGCGAAGCAAAATGTATTAAATTATGATGATGATGATGATGAAGACGATGATATTTAACGTCTGGGGGAGCATACCAGCTAGGCTTTAACCTCCCAAGAGACATTATAGATAGGCCAATAAATCTATAGATTTTGATGTAAAATTAGTTTTTGATAAACCCATAATCCTTTATCCTCTAACCAAAAAGGTATATTTAAAAATCTATATTCGTTCTATAGCTGGATTTAACAAGCAGAGGTCTGCTTTCGAAGAGGAGAACCAGTTCCTACTCCAAAAAGTTGTGTTTAAAGGGAGCACATTAGTTGTCGGTTCTTACAATAGGACGGCTCCTCAATATATTGCATGATGTAGGCAGAAATATATATAAGTAATCTTGACTTGACATGAGAGAACCAAAGACCAACGAGATGGCCGCGAAATGATATCCTGACTCAACGTCTGATTATTGATATTCCTCGAGTTATTGAGATATGAGTCAAAGATCCCTAGAAAGAAATGCTACCATGGAATTCTACACTATATAAAGACCCATCGACCAGACTACAACGCAATACCAACACTCCACCTCGCTCCATTCTACTTCCACATCTTATATACACTCCATCATACTCGACTCGAACACTTTATCCTCAGCCAAGCATCCAGGTAAGTAAATGCCTTCAGTCCTAGATGCCCAATACGACAAAGCTCATAATTCCTCTAGCAAGTACTTGATTTCATCAACGCCGAACGTCTACTTTCTCGCAGGATCAAGACATCTTATTACATCGTAAGCAACATTCCCATCTCGCATAACCGGAAATTAACACACCGATTCACAGATGTGCACTGTCTACATTTCCATATTCAGGTGCAGCGAGATGCACCGGCTCGTAGACGGATCTCCCTGGAGAGTGGCTGTTGTTTTTTTTGTACGCTCTTGCCATAAGCCGCGGCGGCATACCATGTCTCGCGGCATTCTGTAATAACATTGAAGATGTGAGGGAAGGCGACGAGTTGATATATGAACCACGTGTCGAGCCACCGAGGGGGCATAAGATGGGTATTTCAAAGGAGGCTTGAAGCGCATCGAAGAAGGAGTTCGGAATGAATAGCACAGCAGCTTGAGGATATACAATACAACGATATGATTGAGGCTGGCGCATGGGAAGATAGTTGTATGAAGATTACTCAATCATAACCCTATATTCCCACCCACCCTCAACATGATCTCGCTAGTAAACTCTGATGCCGAACCCTTCAATTTCGCTCCATGATTAAGTTTAACGAACCCCCTAAACTATCCCTTTTATTGAAACCGTTGAAACATTATACGAAAACTTTGCGTGGGAAGATGCGACATAATCGTCTATTTGAATGATATGGTTGGTCCATCCATTCATGATATTACTTAATAATTAAAACCATAATGACTGATGCAATAGACGAGAACGAGCAGCAAACAATGGACAATAGCGATAGACGATTTATGAGGGTGGGGGGTGTGATATGATATTACTTTTTTCCCTCCCTCTTCTATTCTTCCAACCAGGGCCCCCGGGGAGATGAAACCAAAACAACTCCTAGAATTCATTAACCGCAATTTATATTTCGGAGCTGAAAAAATAGCATAGCATAGCATAGCATAGCATAGCATAGCATAGCAATGAAACTTTGCTTTTTTGTTTTTGTTTTTGTTTTTGAGAAAAAGGAATGTAACTTGATTACAATACACATAATACAATACAATGAATGACTCGAGTGTGTATATATATATTCAATGCTCCTCAGAAGGCAATATATATTCATAATTTAGCTAGCTGTACTGTACTGTACTTGATAATTTGGCAACTGCACTCCACTCCACTGACTGACTGCAACTTTGCAATTGTATTGTGATGGATTCTCTCGAATGATATCGTATAATCCCCAACGCTGACTTTCTGTGCATTTAGAATCTTATGATATATGTATGATATTGATATGAGTAGAAAAACGATTGATATAGGCAATTTTATGAATGAGATACGAACTACTAACTTGAATCATCACAAAAGAGATACGTACGCCTGATACAGGTGATGTTGCGTCAACTACGACGCAATATCCATATACTGACTGTATCGTGCCGCGACGTATATAGATAGAATCAAATGCTCACAAAGCGGAAAAAGCAAGAAGCGAACTAAACGAATAACTTTTTAATCATACATCATAAATCATAACTCAACTCCATTTCTTGATTATAAACCCTAATTCCAAACCCCTTCCCCCATCATCAATCCTTTAATTATTGTAAGTGCCATCACTGACGCTTTCTTCCACGACCCTCATCTTCTCCCCATTCGGATTAGATTTCATGGCACTCTTCTTCCCATTCTCCACCAGCGTCCCCGCACTATCCTTCTCATTTCTCGCCGTGCCTTGGCCTTCCGCACCCATCGCAAAATCATCCACCTGTATACCCCCCGAATTCAACCCCGCAAACTGATCATTGGGATGACCCGGTGCAGGGCTATCACTAAAAGGTCTCCTGTGCGTGCCATTCACGCGACCCGCTCCACTCTCCTCCAGCCCTCTAGCGATCATACCATCATCTAAAGAATTGGCGTGATTACGAATAGCTTGTGCTTCGGGACTGAGAAATTCAACGCCATGAGTGGAAGAGCCAGCCGCGTCTTGACCTGGGTTGGCGCTTTCGTATTCGAGCATTTTCATGAATTTGTAGAAGCCGGAGGCGACAATCGAGCCGAGGATAGGGCCGACCCAATAGATCCAGTGGTAGCCGGGAAATGTGCCAGTGACGAGGCTAGGGCCGAAAGATCGGGCAGGATTGAGGGAACCGCCGGTAAAATAGACGCCTGGGGAGTGGTTAGTGTGTATTTGATAGGGGAAATGAGCGAGGCGTACCTGTAAGTTCGGCAATGAAGAGAGCAAGACCAATACCAATTGGAGCAATGAATGTTCCCCTGTGTTTTTCAGCTGCAAGCATGAAGATAGTAAATACTAATTGTGCAGTGAGGAACATCTCAATAAAGAGGCCTTGAACGATAGATGCACCACCTCCCAAGGTGGTGTTGAATGTTATAGGTCCAGGGAAGAGGCAAGAAACAATAGCAGCAGATGTAATGCCACCGACTATTTGGGCTATTACCAAAAAGAGCCCTCGAAGATATGGGAGGGCTCCAACAAGGCACATGCCTAATGTGACCTAGCGATTGTTAGATGCTGTAAAATCGAGACAGGGAAAGACGGCAGAGAAGAGAGAGGATTCTTACGGCAGGATTAAAAAGACCACCACTGATGCGGAAGAAAACCCACGCATTAACTGCTAGAGAAAACCCAAAACATAAAGCGACATAAAGTAACTGGGCAGGATTACTCGGAGTTCCGACAGTGTTCGAGCCGCCGCCGGGTGGAGTTGCCAAAAGAGCGACTTGGGTACCAGAAAAAGCAAAGAGTAGAAAGAGAGTCGTTCCGGCGAATTCTCCCATTGTTGCCACGAAATGATTTCGTAGACTCGTGTATGTGTGAAGCCATCTATAACATTTTCTGAGTGGAGCTGTTGCGGAACTGATTATAATTGAAATACCTCCAAGGCCTGGAGTCTCCTTTATAGAATCTCTACCGGAATGAGGATTTCGGGCATCCTTGCCGTCGTTGAAAAATGGTAGCACAAAACCACCACCCTGCCTTGGTTCATTGATATTCATGATGACTTGTCGAGTCGATGAGGAATGAAAGAAGCTGATGTGGAAATAGTTATAGCATGGGAATGAAGAAAAGAATGGTCAATTTATATTGATACAAGTCACTACGTTGAAGGTCGAAAACGATACATAAGAGGACATAAGAGCCCCCCCGCACTGCCGGAAAAAACAATCCAAATTTTGAAACAGAAAGCCATATCGTAACTAATTGCAAGGATATAGCTCCATGATTGACATGGTAGATCTGTCACACGTACCGAGGCGGAGACTTGCTAATGCTTGAAGGTATATAGATAGTCAACGGGCCGCAACCCGCGATCTACAACCCGCGCTGATCAAACACATGGCACTGCCCCTAATTTAATAACTAATAACCGAGATACTCTTTCAAAGAATGGCTTTTTAAGGTACGGAAAATCTTTTTGTATACAAATATTCCCTATATATATAAGTAATATAATTAATATGATTTGATATATATGTGAATGACATATTTTAAAGCTTATAAGAGGCTTTTTTTATATATAAAAATCTATGCTTATACTTCGAGTCTATTTGTAATATTTTTCAAAAGACTAAAGTTTAGTATTAATAAACTTCTCTAGATATCAATTCTTACTATCATCATCATTTTTATCGTCTAGATGATAGCTTATAGTAATTTATTTGACTTTGTTATTTATATAATATGATGTTATATTCAAAAAGAAAAGAAAAGATTAAAAAGCTTAAAAAACAAGATTCAAAAAAGCTTAAAGTTTAAAAGAAGAAAGAAATAGAAAACTAACTAATATAGTTTCAAATTGAAGAAAAAAAGAAACAGAAGCTTACAAAGGAAAGATACGAAATGAATGTAGAATTGGTTGATACGATTGGTTCGAACTCCTGTCAGAATCCTAAGAGACTACACTCAAGTAACTCTTCCATATATGACACTCTCGGAAGCCTTACTTCTTACAAAGTATTCTATAATTGCTCTCCTAGGAATGCTTGAGGTTGAAAGTAAGAAGATAGTCAGCTTACAGACAGTTTGCATGTGAAAGATGCCCATGAGCTTACTGCACGCGGGTAATCGGCATTCGATCGGGCCAAAGAAAGCATATTACGCGCTCAAGACAAGATGTGCAATTCGGTGAAGTGACTTCATGTTGCTGCCTAGTTGACGTCGATGTAGAAGACTACGTATGGCTGAGCATGAAAGACTTTTCGACCCAACGGCCCTCTAAGGATACTTTTGGCCATATTCATTCAACTCTCTACGTCACTTGCGTCACATTATTAAACTCTATATATGGAGGTTGGGTGCCTCTCAGGTCTTATATATGTTAGCTACAGGTGACTCGCATGTGGGAGCTAGCCGCGCACGTTCCGAGGAGAACGAAGCAGCAATGCGGCTAACAGCGTGGCATCAATCGGCATGCAGATCGTGACAGCTTTAGATTAGCAAAAAGGAAAGCTTGAAAAAGGAAAATCTCTTTAAAATAGAAAGATACGAAATTAAAGGAGAATTAAGTCCTGTACCCCACATTTTGGCCACCCCCTCATTTCGGCCACCCCCATCATTTGTCAGTGGGCCATTATGTATTTATATAATTTATATACAAATCAAAAACTTGATAACTCTCGATAAAAAAATCGCAAAAATCTAGAATCTTTTCTATTTACTAATAATTATAGAAAGATTGCATATTCAAAATCCCAGATTATTATATTGATTGGTTATGGACTTATTGATACCAACACTGTTGTTGTACCAGGAAATCGTCGTTTTTGGTATAAATGGTGGCCCAAATGAGCTAGGGGCAAGAGACTTAACTAGTATGAAACGAAGCTAATCATTTCAAATCGAACTTAAGATTTAGGACAGAAAAGAAAGTGCAGTATGCGTTTGTTGTGCAGCAAAGGATTGTTATAAATGCAATAGGAGGAAGTAGCCCATTACTCGTGCTGCATAGCCTTTTTTTAAGGTTTGTACCTGATATAAGAATCAGACCACGGAAAAACTATGATATCTGTGACAGGTTTGGGCTCAAGCAGAAGTTACAAATTATTTCGTCTTGATAGGCTGGCCTGGACATCATCCGATTGAAGAGAGCTTGGTTAGCTCAAGACGGGTGGTATCAAAGGAAGAACAGGGAGGCTTCATAGACAGCGCTGAAAGCTTGTCAAAAGCATAGAAACTTAGTGATGGGGAGGATCACCCGTGGGTATTTGTGTGGCATGATTACTTAGGACTACTAAGTAATGATGGTGATGATACTGTCAATCGTACGTATCTATCGACAGGAATCGTACACAACACAACGCTGCTGTAGTGTGTGGAAATGATTTCCGGTTGACATTGGCCCCAGCTCAATGTAAACACTCAATGGGCATGTCAATCTGTTGGCGAGGAAGATGAGCTTCTGTCTATAGGCTTCTATCGACAAGAAAGAAGAGCTTCTGTCTATAGCCCCTTTTCCCCTTCGTCTAGAAGAGTCGTATGGTATGGTATCGATCTGCTCTGCTAAAGTTGAAGGGAGTCTCGCGACATTACTGGCCCCTTGTAAGGGAATCAATCGATTGCACAAGAGAGAGAGAGAGAGCTCGGTTATCGAACTTGAGGAATTCATGATCATGTGGTGCAAATACCGGGATGCTTAGTAATCGACCTTGGAAACAAGCCTTTCTGTAATAAGGTTATAATTTATCCCGTATATCCGTATATTCGTATATCTGTACGAGTAGATACGGAGTAATTGCAATACGATGACTCCACTCTTGTATATACAATGGTAATGGTAATGCTATGTATGTTTATTATACGACCCTTCTTTGGCTCTGCTCTGTTGCTCGCTGATATATAAATTCGTATGCACAGGAGAGACAATGGATACTCGAAATACGGTATATTGTCTATATTTACATCTAATCTTGCCATGTCATCATACCCATCCAGATCCAATCCAATCCCCTGCTTTCATCCCGCTCGCCTGTGTCCATCCATGCATGCTGCAGTATCTCGGCCCACGAAGGCTGGCTTTGACAACTCCAACTCTATTTTTTGGCCTGCATAACACTCACTCACTCACTACTGTCTTGTTTGTATTTTGCAACAAACATCTTCTACGATCATCTCTTTTGATCAAGTCGGATGCGATTAAGCTTGTGCGAAAACCAGCTGGAGAGCTGAAGGATTGTACTGTCGGCGTTGTCGAGTCACTTGGACATTTGGCCTTTGCCCTTGGGGAGTCAAGAATACGATAGATCCCCCCATCATGCGACCCCCAAGAATTGTGATAATTGTTGCTTTCCTCCTCACGACTTTCTTTCTTACATTCTTATCTCTGCGGTCCTCTCATCCACCGCAGACTGTGGCTGCTTCTACATCCACTCCAAAGGCAGGAATACAGTCTTTATTCTCCTTCCGAGCTCCATTCTCACTCTTCCCTCCTAATGCGATCATAACGCTCACGAATGATAATACGACGGCTTTCCTAGCAAGGCCTGCTGCCTTTGGACCCTTGCTACCAAACGAGGGATTAAAGGGACAACTATGGATCGGGAGTGGTTTTGGAGATGATAGCATACGACAAGGTCCGGTTGCTTCGGGCGCGGAAGGCGAATTAGGGTGCAGTGATGTACCGGGTTGGGTCGATAACTACGCAAAGTCTGGCGCGGCAGAAGGAGCCAAATCTGGAGACGATAAGTCTGCGACGGCGGCGAGTAAATCGAAAACCAACAAAAGAGCAAGCAAGGGCGACAAAGCCTTCACTGATCGTACGTCGTCGCGTAGTTCAACGAAGAGCAAACATAATGGAGTAGTAGGGCCTTCAGTCAATGATGGAACAGATGATTACCTGCATCATCCTCTACCAGGATCAACTGTATCAAAGCTTACGGACAAGCAACCCGCAGATATAAAGGCGAATCACGCTGATATTCAGTCCATACAGGAAGGTGCAGAAATTGCTGGTAAGGTTGTCCTATTGAGTCGTGGGGGCTGTGGGTTTTTGGAAAAGGTCAAATGGGTACAACGTAGGGGTGGAATTGCTTTAATTGTCGGAGATGATAAAAGTGGAGGACCGCTAATTCAAATGTATGCTCGAGGCGATACATCAAACGTGACCATCCCAGCTATCTTTACTTCTCGCACCACGGCACATCTACTCTCTTCTCTCATAGGCCCGGGGACCTTCAACGAAGATGCGCTGGACGAAATGAGTAGGGCAACGTTGAAGGTTCAAAAGAGCGATAAATCGAAGAAAGTTCCGAAAAAGAAGAAGACGAAGGAATCTCAACCAACCTTTACAGCCACGGCAGCGATGGCCAGAGCTACGACAAAGGCGGCCAAGAAATCATCTGCGAAATTTGCGGAGAAGACTAAAACAATCAAAACACAAAAGCCTGGTTGGTTCAAGTCTTTATTTTACGGGGCCGGTGGACGAGGTTCCGTAAAGGACAGCAGTAGACCACCGAGTAGTGGTCAACTTGATTGGGTTCTTGTTGACGACTGGAAAGATGACGATAACGCTGGAACGAAGAAAATATCCACCGCAAAACTTAACGGCCAGGAGAAGGTGGATGCAGACAAGAAGTCCCAGAAATCTGGCAAGGGTGGAAACAAACCTTCGCCAGGGGATGATTTCGTTATTGGTGTTCAGGATTGGCGTGATCCGGATCTAGTGGGCTCATCTGATGACAAAAATTCCGAAAAGAGCTCGAAAATAGGTGCAGCGAAGACGGACGGAAAGTCTGATGCAAACAAAGCAAAGAATGAATCACCCCAACCGATGAAGGCAGGAACGAAGAATTCAGGAGGTATCACGGAAGAAAAGGCCAAAACCACGCCTAAGCTACGAGGCGGAAGTATTACACCGGGTAGTGGAGAATATGCCCCCAAGCTCGCCAAGGCCAAGGAGATGACAGAAAAGTCCAGTTCGTCTGGTAGCAAAACAAAGAGTATTTTGACAACCATCTTCGGTGACGATGAAGAGGATTTTGAATTCCTTGCACCAGGATCAAGTAGTACGGGTAGGGTTGATATCGATGACGAGATCGAAGAGGATGACAACGAAGGGGAATATGAAGAAAACGGACTTTGGGTCACATTAACACCCACCAGTGGAGCCAGCCCATTCCTCGACACTCTATTAGTGTTAGTAGTCAGCCCACTTGTCACTCTGACCGTTGTCTACGCATTACTGCTACTTAGATCTCGCATAAGGCGACGTCGTTGGAGAGCACCAAAATCGGTTGTTGAAAGATTACCCGTCCGAACTTATCAAACCATTAATAATACACCTGGCAATCGTTCCCCGACGATGCCATCTCCAACCAGTTCCTCACCAACTACCCCTCTTCTTTCACATACCACACCGAGCAGACCACGACCGCGATCGCGAACAACGACAGGCATACCAGAGGCTGGAGACATTGCTCGAGTCAACTCAAATCCATTACAAGTACCTACTCTCACACCACTCCAGCCTAACGAGCACGAAAAAAATTCTGGATCGCCTAGTCAATGGAAAAAATACATGGGCAAGCAAGTAGAATGTGTCGTGTGTTTGGAAGAATACGTGGATGGCGTTAGTCAAGTCATGAGCCTACCTTGTGGGCATGAATTTCACGTGGATTGCATGTATGTCATATTTTCCTCATTCCTATCCATCTGAAATGGCTAACATGCCTTCTAGAACGCCTTGGTTGACAACCCGTCGCCGAACATGTCCTATCTGCAAAGGCGATGTCGTCCGCTCACTAGCTCGAGGATCCCCTTCTTCTCCGCGTTATGAAGCTTACCACGATGATGATAGTGATGATGATATACAAGCTCAAGCAGCAGAGACTGTGAACACTTCCTCATCATCTACCCGCCCTATTTCCCGTAATATTGAAGATGACATTGCAGGAGATCTGGAACAAGGGATTTCACCTCCAACGCCAACGCGCACTAGCAGATCGGCTAATAGGCGTGGAGAAAGCTGGAGAAGTATGTTAGTGAATCATTCCATGAACTTATCAAGAGGGAGCCTAGGCTCTGGATTGAGAAGTCGAAGTCCCAGCAGGGGAGAAGAAGATCGAAACCGGTGAATGCCTCTGAGGAACATACATATTATCTTAACAGATGAGGGTGAACAGGTGATGGGAACAGGAATGGAGTCAAGCGAGTGAGGAAGTGATCTATGCACTAGGTAATCTTGTAAACAGCTCCTTGGTCGTCGTCCATTTTCAATGGGTTGGCAATACAGTGCGTGCACCTGGAGGTGTATGAAGAAAGAAACGAACGTCTCTTTTGTATGGGTATATAGGATGAGGCTGGTCACCGAAGGAAGGGAAGGGAGGGAAACGATGGATGGATGGGTACTCAAAGAGGGGAATAGGTTTATTGGGCATGGATGGCGCAAATCACTCGTTTACTTTGGTCTTTTGTCACTTATTACCCTCTTTTTCACCCAGTCAAGCCTGTTCCTTGTGATGCGTATACCATGTTATCATGATCACGAGATATCTTCAAATGATATAAATATACATGCACCAGGCCGGAAAAACGGATTATGAGTGAATGATTCCATTTTCTAGATCAAGCTGAACCAATCGGGGGGTTTCATCTTCTTCACGTGGCGGCGGCGCACCATCGTAAGAGATCTGCCGCGTCAAGTGCGTGCGCGGGATGAGGCAAGTTATCCCGGATGCTGATTGGGGAACCTTGAACCTTATCGACAAGACCTCCAAGAACCCAAAAACAAGAAGCCTGCGGTTAGCTCATCGTTAAGACCTTACAGCCGACATCTTTATGAGATTTCTCTTTGCATAGAGTAACCCTGGGTCAAACATTCCATATTCTTTCTTCTCTTCCTATACGAACTTTTTGCACGACACGCACAAGGGAGAGGGAGAGTTGAGTTGAACTGGGTGGAGTGGGAATGGGCTGGGAAGTGAATCAGTGAATCAGTGAATCAGTGAATCATTTCTTGAGTGGATGATTTCATGCGCACGAGCAGGCTCTGCATGACCGATCGCTATATCCTTTCGTGCAATACCGGTCTGGTGGAACGTGAGTTGGCATTTAAAGAGAGCGAGCTGGGTGCTTTGGTTTGGGTTGAGGAGACACGCAAGGGCTGGGACCAAGGACGACTCTGTTTGCTTTACTTTACTTTGACGACGAATATACGATCTTGATCTTTTGAGGATCACCAGTGGATCTGCTACTACGGGTAACGCGTCGGTTGGAGCCGAGGTTTAAGGTTACATTCGATTCGATCTCTTCATGCTTGCACATCGCATGGAGGTCAGCGGGCGTATCTAGGCGCGAAGAATTAGGATACAGGAGCGAATATTATACAGGTTAGAATATAGATCTGCTTGAAGCTTAGATCAGAGATTGGATTGGTCGGGCGGGCACTATGGTCATGGAAAAATCGACTGCTGCAATGGATGAGGAGAAGGGCCGTCCGAGGGACGCGCATGTCGAGGCGCTGACTGCTATGGGGATATGCGGATGGAGGAGATCCACCCGGAGAAACAGGCTGCCTGGAGTTGCGATTTGGTTAGAGGTACGCTCAATGCTATGGATCCTTTCTCGAGATACATCAATCTTTTTGCCTGCATGTGCACACGGTGATTTAACTGGGTGATGGGATTGCATTCGATTCTGAACCGAGAAGCTGATTGGTTTTTCCAAAGGTCATAGTGTTAGCCCTTTTGGTTGTGATTTTGTACGGGCAACAACGTATGTTGGGGTGCTTGACACTGGCGGCTTTGGGGTTTAACAATGTGTCTGCAAGACCCAATACTACTCTCCCTTCGTTTGTGTTTGATTATGGTAAGGATTTCCAATAAATACGTCGTGCATATAGATATTACAGTACCACTAACAATAAGATGTTTAGCGCCACTTGTCTGGCTGGACGAGGCAGAAATGTATTTCCCCTCGGACATGTACGCCCAGGTCCTCAATACTAAACCACATGTCAATCTTTCTTTGATACCCGATGAAGCTCTTCCTTCTCCACTCGACCTTGAAAGTCTTGGCTTGCTGAACAAGTGGGGCCCTGATGTCTACCTCACATCTAAAGTTGATGTTACCACCTCCCCCGCATATCTCACTGGTGTTGTTCCCTCCTCAACCACTGGGCGCACCCAAAACGCCATCTCATGTGCCGTGATCCTCTCGGATCATGGCGACGGCCTTATGGATGCCTTTTACATGTATTTCTACGCATACAACCAAGGAAATATAGTCTTTGGACAAGAGCTCGGGGACCACGTAGGAGACTGGGAACACAACATGATACGATTCGTCAACGGGACACCCACAGCCATCTGGTATTCGCAGCACGGCAACGGCGAAGCCTTCCTCTACTCGGCCGTGGAAAAGAGCGGGAAGAGACCCATCGCCTACTCGGCGCGCGGCTCCCACGCCAACTACGCCATCCCCGGGACTCACGACCACACGATCCCCGATCTCAATCTCCCCGCCGGCCTCCTTCAGGATTACACCTCGCGCGGCACCCTCTGGGATCCGGTGCTCTCGTCGTATTTCTACACGTTTGATATACCCAGCTCGAGCTTCACGGCCGCCAGCACAGATAGTCCGTTGGGCGCGATGGCGTTTCGTGGCAGGTGGGGAGATGCTCAGTACCCGAAGGATGATAAGAGACAGAGTGAATTCTTTGGCTTTTGGAAGTTTGTGGGGGGCCCGACGGGCCCCGGGGATAAACAGTTGGGGAGGAGCAAGGTTTGTCCGGATAATGGCATCTTGTGTATTATCAGGGATCGATTGGGTCCGTAGGTTGGGCTTATTGATGAAGAGGCTTGAAGCGTTTTTATCTTGGGATGGGAATTTGGCTTTGGCTAGAACTAGAACGAGATTGGGTTTGGGTTTGTTTCGTTTCGTTTGGGGTTTGTTCTCTGAGATGAGATGGGATGGGATTGGATAGGATGGGATGGGATGGCTCGTTATGGATATTGATGAGTGCAGGGTATTGATTATATATATGATTCGAATATGATGGGATATGGTTGTTTGATGTATTGTACACTTTTGGTACGGTACCGATAGATATAGAGAGAGACTGGATTGGGTGCAATTGGATGAGATAGGATGAATCAACATACAAGTAGAGTGAAAGAAAGGAATATCGTTTTTGTTTTTGTTTTTATTTATTTATTTATCTTTTGATATTATGTTGGATTTTACAATACGGCATGTAGAGTAGAAAGAGTAGTTAGTTGTATATGGGATAAATGAACATACCATTAAATCACGTGGAAAGGGTAAATAATACAAAAATCATCATAAAAATTTCGTTTCGTTTGGTCGTTATTTGCATATTAGAAGCTATTCTGGCTCTACTATGCGCCTAAAATGCAGACAAATCCATAACCCAATATTTTGGCTTACTCAGAATGCTTTTGGATACCCCCCTATGAAACCTTTTTACATGACCTCTACTTGGTTCTCATCACTCTCACTCATGCTCTCATCTCCACTGACTTCGGCGTTTTCACGTTCTCTCTTCTCCATCAGGGCCTGTAACTCAGCATCGTCGTTTTCGGTGACGGCCTTGGGTTCCATCTTGACGATTAAATTACCTCCCGCAGCCTCGATGTTCTTTCTGATGTCTACAATTGCGGCTTCCAAGGTCGAAATACCCACTTGCTTTTCCAGACAGGTGCTTGTGAGAACGTAGAGAGGTGGTGAAACAAGCCTGACTTTGACTTGGTTATCTGCAGTGTTTCTGGCTTCAGCAGTTCTTAAAGCCGTCTTAACGGCATCAATTCCCTCATATCCAAAGCATGTGACTTCGACATCGGCACGGACTTTTGTGGGTTGTGGTGTCAGACGTTTTCCAATATATGATTTTAATTCCTCAGCGACGACATCGTTAGGGAATGAGACGTCTTGCCAAGTATCAGCGTTTCTACATTAAAGTTAGTATACGCAGAGCATCCAAAGAAATCAGTGATTCCATACGTTATTGAAAGCTTGAAAGCATCAACGGCATGTCCGTATTTCTTGTTCAACGGCCACACAATCTTCTCATACAAGTCCTCGATAGGATGCTTTGTCTTCTCCGCAACGTGGCGCATAATCGAATGAACCATTTTACCCTTGTTGTATCGTTCCTCGCACCTTACAATATCTTCAGGTGAAACTCTTCGTTTGGAAAGATCAATATAACCTGCAATCGATCTGATCAGCCTTCCACCACAATGAAAGCATCGGTGGACTTCTGCATACCCTTCTCCTTGTCGACTCTGAGAACGACCACAACCTCATTACGGCCAACACGGATAAGCTTTTGAATACTCCTAATACGACGTCTAGATAATTCGGAGAGGAGAATCATGCCATCGATGTTGTCATATTCGAGGAGCTTGACGTAGGCACCCATCTCTGCGATCTGCGAGACTGGATATTAGCATTTCCTCTACGCCTAGAGATGCGCCTATATGATTCCGTACCTGCTTGACATTCACCATGACGAAGCTATCGATCTCTGGGTATTTTTCTTCATAGAAACGGCAATTCGTGAGAGACATGATTGCGATGATTGCGCAGCTGAGCGCGGGGTGAAAATTTTATGGTTTCCGTTTGGCTTCGTCGCCTGGCTCGAGATGCACTTCTGACAGTCGAATTCTCGAGATCAAGATGCTTTGTCCAAAGGTATATCAACTTCCTTCTTCCTCAAAGAGCCACCAAACAAATATCTGCTACGGTGGTCGAGATGTGATGATTTTATGATTTTGTGGTTTGAGGAGGGGCCCTGGGTGGGATGGGATGGGATGGTTCTCGGCTAATTAAAAATAGAAGATGGAGAGTTTTGATTGGCGCAATGACGTTGGAGTAACATGAAGCTTATGAGAATGGGTTCAATGGGTTCCCTGTCGATTCCTCTTTCCTCTCTCCCTCTCTCCTAAGACACACAACCATCAACTAACAACTCAACGATGGAATGGTCTGTCGATATGCGCAACTGGAGTATATGTGAATAGAACACTTGCTACCTTCTTTCAACACAAGAGTCTTCGCTTTCCTCCCCCTTGTGGGAAGTTCTGTGAGCTTCATGGACTCGACAATAGCTTCAGCCATGCCCTTGGCTACTGGTTTACCAACAAACCAAACAGATGCTGAAGCAGCAGGATCGTGGCTAGGAGTCATTGGCAGGATGACCATGTTCTTCATCAGAGTCATCCCAGGAATTCTTTACTGGCTTATAACTTTCACCACGATTACAATGCCAACTTTCCTCTTCACGCTTTTCTCAACCAGCTTGACCTTCACCATGAATGCTACCACTTTGTATGTGCCATTCAGTCTACTCGATGATCGATGCTAACTGTTTATCTTATCTTAGGATGTTGATCATGGTGGCCTTCGTATCAACCGCGAGTTGGTTCGTAAGATATCGATTTCTCAACATGTACTCTCGATTGCCCCCGGAACCTCAGCGAAAGGAGCCTCAGATAGACCTCTATCCAGATACACAAGAGGAAGGATCAAAGTCGGGGTTCTCCAATTATTTGGATGAGTTTCTAAGTGCCATCAAAATCTTTGGTTACTTAGAACGCCCTGTGTTTCACGAACTCACACGATCGATGCAAACAAGAAAGCTCATAGCTGGTGAAACCTTGAATCTTGAGGAGGAAAAAGGTTTCTGTTTGGTAGTCGATGGATTGGTGGAAATTTTTGTCAAGTCGGCTAGGGAAGGACCTGAATCTGATATCGATCCTATGTCATATGAACGGGAAGATTCGGATAGTGGATGTGGCCCTCACCGTGGCGGTGGTGGACATCAAGGCTACCAGTTGCTAACTGAAGTCAAAAATGGTGCACCTATGTCGTCTCTCTTTTCTATACTTTCTCTATTCACCGAAGATGTCAAATTGAGGCATTCTGACGACGACGATTTCGATGGAAGTTCTTCTAGTACCCCTTATCACAATTCTAATCGTCAAGAATTTGGTAATAGCCACGATGCCCCTCCATCACTTCCCACAAGCCCAATATATGGGGTACCTAGTGAAGATGGCCAAAGAGAAGCCAAGGATCGTCGAGCATCAACCCCGGTTACCAACGGAAGAATACCTCCGTTATCATTGGATGCCGCAGCTGATATACACCCGCGTCGACCTAGGGCTAAGAGATTGAATACCACCTCTGTACACCCTGACATTGTAGCCCGAGCTACAGTCGACACAACAATTGCTATCATTCCTGCTAGCGCTTTCCGTCGATTAACTAGAGTATATCCCAAAGCTACAGCACATATTGTTCAGGTTATTCTAACGAGATTACAAAGAGTCACTCTTGCGACTGGTCATTCTTATCTTGGTCTGACCAGCGAGGTTTTGCGCACTGAGAAGCATATGAACAAGTACACGACCTACGAATTACCAAATTTTCTACGGGGAGATGCACTGAAACGTTTAAAGGATAAGTTTATTCGTGAAAAGGAGAGGATCGGCGCTGAAGAAGGCAGCAAAGGCATTGCTTTGCACAACGCTGGAGCTGTACAACGACGAGGATCCAATTATAGCCTTAGAAAAGAAGCTACAATGCATGCATCATCAGCTAGAGGGTCTATGTCGATGTCCAAACAAACCTTCGAAGCACATATTGGAGAGTCTGGCGTGATTCCCAGTCCTGGAGATCTTCTCACAAATATTCAGATGTCACGTCATGGTGGTAGGGTTACTGCGTCAAGTGTGAGACAGAGTTCTGGTCCTCAGGCGTGGCATCATGACGCTCCAAGTCCCCTTTCGCAAAGGACCTCGAATCCATTCAGTGGTCCTATGAATCCACGAATTTCTCTTCATCGTCAGGAATCAATTGACGAAGATAGCATGTTCAGGAAATCCATATTGGAATGCATCTTTAAGGCGATTGGTCTTACGAACACTAGGAATGCTTTACGTATGTCAGATTCCGTTGAAGGCTCACCTAAATTGCTTTCGTATGATCAGAAACGTCAGAAGGCATTTTTCACCAGCAATTCCTTTACTACCAATGCCTTCGGTCTTATTGACGCCTATGAAGGGTCTGTAGATGAAACTGAATCGGTGACATCTGGTGGAGTCAGTGCAGGTGGTTATCCAAGTACACAAGGTCTCGCCCAAGAGCTCAAGGATGAAGTGGAAATCGTTTACTTCCCAAAAGGCTCGGTTCTTGTGGAACAAGGAGAGAGAAACCCTGGGCTGTATTATGTTATCGATGGCTTCCTAGATGTCAGTGTTCCTATCGATGAAAAGTCCGATTCCATGGTGCTCGGCAAATCGCTCCGACACTCTTCAAGCGACAAGAATGTCAATGATCCAATGCCTTCATTGTCTAGGACGAAGACTGGCTCAACTCGTGCGTCAGGACCTGTCTTTGGTGGTGCAGGACACGAGGGTAAAAAGCGGAGACCAGCAGGTCGAAAAAGTTTGTCACTTATCAAACCAGGTGGTGTTGCAGGCTACATCGGTACCATATCTTCTTATCGCTCGTTCATTGACATTGTTGCAAAGACGGATGTTTATGTAGGATTCTTACCACGAACATCACTGGAAAGAATTGTTGAGAAATATCCGGTTGTACTCTTGACTATGGCTAAGCGACTCACTAGTCTGTTGCCTAGGCTAATCCTACATATAGACTTTGCCCTTGAATGGGTACAAGTAAATGCTGGTCAAGTTATCTACCATCAAGGCGATGATAGTGACGCGATCTATATCGTCTTGAATGGCCGACTTCGACTTGTAGTCAATAATGACGAAGCTGGAATGAAGGTCATTGGCGAGTATGGTCAAGGTGAAAGTGTTGGAGAACTAGAAGTCATGACAGAATCTGCAAGACCTGCTACACTTCATGCAATTCGAGATACCGAACTCGCCAAATTCCCAAAGACACTATTCAACAGTCTCGCCCAAGAGCACCCAGGAATTACGATCAAAATTTCAAAGATCATTGCATCCCGCATGCGAGCTTTGGTGGAAGAGCCAGTGTTTGTACAAAGTAAAGAGAAAGTTACTGGTGCCACAAACGATAAAGTATCTTCGACTGTCAACCTCCGTACTGTTGCTATACTCCCTGTCACTGCCGGAGTGCCTGTGGTCGAATTTGGCAGTCGTCTCATGAATGCTTTGACCCAAATCGGAGCGCCTAATGGCGTGACTTCTCTCAATCAAGCGGCAATTTTCAATCACCTTGGCAGACATGCTTTCAGTCGTATGGGAAAACTTAAACTCTCACAATATCTTGCTGATTTGGAGGAGAAGTATGGCTTGGTAATATATATTGCTGGTAAGTGATATCTTCATGACAACGTATACATGTATATTTCGGTGTTTGAAGTGCCCACTTTAACATTATTGCTAATAATACCTCCAGACACGAACGTTAATTCGCCTTGGACCCAAACCTGCATCAGTCAAGCCGATTGCATTCTTCTAGTAGGCATAGCAGACGGTTCGCCAGCGATTGGAGAATATGAACGCTTCCTATTGGGAATGAAGACTACTGCAAGAAAAGAACTAGTGCTATTGCACACTGACCGATTCTCGTCACCGGGTGTGACTCGTGCCTGGCTCAGAAATAGAGTCTGGATCAATGGCGGGCACCATCATGTTCAGATGGATTTCAGAACAAGTGCTGTCCCAGTACATCCTCGAACCAGAAAATTTGGAACGGCCTTGAAACAGCGAGTTCAAGTGATCCAGGCAGAAATTCAAAAATACACATCTCGTCGTGTACGACAATCGCCACTTTACTCTGCAGAGACTCCATTCAAGGGTGATTTTCATAGAATTGCTAGACGTCTTTGTGGTAAGTCTATTGGTCTCGTTCTCGGAGGAGGTGGTGCACGTGGTATATCTCAGGTTGGGATTATCAGAGCCATGGAAGAAGCCGGAATTCCCATCGATATCATAGGAGGAACCTCTATTGGATCATTCATTGGCGCATTATATGCTCGTGATGCAGATGTAGTTCCTATGTACGGACGCGCCAAGAAATTCTCTGGTCGTATGGCCAGCATGTGGCGTTTCGCACTGGATTTGACATATCCATCGGCTTCCTACACCACTGGCCATGAATTCAATCGTGGTATTTTTAAGACTTTTGGAAATACTCAGATTGAAGATTTCTGGCTCGAGTTCTACTGCAACACCACCAATATCAGTAAAAGTCGATCGGAAATTCATACCAGTGGATATGCATGGCGGTACGTCAGAGCATCTATGTCTCTCGCTGGACTGCTCCCACCGCTCTGCGATGAAGGAAGTATGTTGTTAGATGGTGGATATGTAGACAACTTGACCGTTTCTCACATGAAATCTCTGGGGGCCGATATCATCTTTGCTATTGATGTTGGAAGTCTTGATGATAACATGCCGCAGAACTTTGGCGACTCTCTTTCTGGATTCTGGGCATTTGCCAATCGATGGAACCCATTCTCATCTTATCCAAACCCCCCTACCTTGGCTGAGATACAAGCACGATTGGCGTATGTCTCCAGCGTCGATGCTTTGGAAAGAGCCAAGACAACTCCAGGATGTCTTTATATGAGACCTCCAATTGATGATTATGGTACTTTGGACTTTGGTAAATTTGATGAGATTTACCAGGTCGGATACAAATTTGGACAAGAATATTTGGCCCAGATGAGAGATCAAGGTATTCTTCCTCTGGTGGATGAGACTGAAGAGAAGAAGGCATTGAGGAGGACCATGGCTCCGAGAAGAGCAAGTATATAGTCGCAGTGGATTTTGCTGGGCGTTTTGGTGCAAGTCGTTGACAATGGTATACCCAAGCATGTATTGGTCTCGGCATCACATGCATATAAAATGACAAGAAATTTTCCGCTTTAAAACACGGCAAATGACTATTGTTGTTGATTGGTAGAGAACTATTGATATTTGAGTCATCAGTGAATTTACTACTGTAGCTGTTTCAATTTTAACATATCCCTCCTTTCAGCCATCAATCACTCAGTTGTATATACCGTATTATATTGAAATTCACTACCAGATAAGCGATAACATCACCCGAGCAGAACTTAGGGGCTGGGGTCCAAGCCCCATTCCGAAACATCCGAGCTTCTAGGTGCTTGTTCGTATGCATCGGAGACGGCCGACCTATATATGCTCCCCTTCAATTGAAAGACTTAAGACCTCCCAGCTTTAGATTCTGAGGTATACGTTTGTTTGCTTGTTTCTTGCCATAAAGTAAACACGACGAACGAGGAATCAAACGTCGATATGGCTGCCCATACCCCCACGAACAGATTAGATAAGAAACCTCCTCCCAAACGACAAGTATTCGCAGGAACTTTTGTCCATAGTAAAAGTCTCACCGAGTTGGAGATTTTGCATGATACATGTGTGTATGTGGATGAGGACGGCGTCATTGTGAAGATTACCACGGCTTGTGGGAAAGGGAAAGACGATGTGATGGCGTCTATGGGGGAATTGGGGTGGGATACGAAGGAGGTGGAGTGTGTGGTTTTTGATGCTCGTTCTGATGAGGGTGTTGGGGAGAGCTTTTTCTTTCCGGGCTTTGTTGGTATGGGGGTTTTCTTTTCTTTTCTTGCCCTTCTTTCAAGTTATATTGTGTATATACATGTTTACATGTATGTATATCGAAAAAAGCGTGATACGAGATCACGAGACGCCTCCTCCTCAACCTAACTAACAACCCTCCCAGATACACATATCCACGCCCCCCAATACCCCAACAGCGGAATCTTCGGCTCTTCCACCCTCCTGGACTGGCTCAACACCTACACCTTCCCCCTAGAAGCTTCGCTCTCCTCGCGCTCCAAAGCCCACGCCATCTATTCCCGCGTCATCCAACGTACGCTCTCTCACGGAACGACCACGGCCGCTTACTTCGCTACCATCCACGTTGACTCCACCAATCTGCTTGCGGATCTCTGTTTGCAATATGGACAGAGAGCACTCGTCGGGAGATGCTGTATGGATTCTTCCTCGGGAGCCAATCCCGACTACTACCGCGACGAAGACGCTGCGCAAAGTTTAGAGAGAACAAAACAGTGCATCGAGCACTGCGAACAGATTGATCCCACGCGAGAACTCATCACCGCGATCCTCACCCCGCGCTTCGCCCCGAGCTGCACGAGGGAGCTGCTGGGGTCCCTGGGGAAGCTGGCCGTGGACAGGAAATTGCCGATTCAAACGCATATTTCCGAGAATCGCTCCGAGGTTGCGTGGGTGGGCGACCTGTTTTCGGAGTGTGGCAGCTATGCGGCCGTGTATGATAAGTATGGGTGTCTGACGCCGGATACGATTCTCGCGCACGCGGTCCATATTTCGGAGGACGAGGCGCGTCTGATTCGGGAGCGGGGCAGTGGCATTGCGCACTGTCCGGTTAGCAATAGCGCGTTGGCGTCGGGGGTGGCGAGGGTGCGGTGGATGCTGGATCGGGGACTTCGTGTTGGGCTGGGAACTGATGTTAGTGGGGGGTTTAGCGCGAGTGTGTTGGTGGCTGCGCGAGAGGCGAGCTGTGTGAGTCGGTGTGTGGCTGCCGGGATGGGCGGACCGAGCTCGGAGGGGAGGGGAGAGGAGAGGGATGCGCTGAGTGTGGAGGAGGTGCTCTATTTGGCTACACGCGGAGGCGCTGAGGTGGTGGGTATGGAGGAGCGAATTGGTGGGTTTGAGGTTGGGAAACAGTGGGATGCGCAGCTTGTGGGGTTTGGGAGGCCGCTCATGCGGAGAAATGAGGGGGGGGAGTGGGAGGATGATGTTGAGGGGGGGGTGGAGGGAGTGGGAGTGGGAGTTGGACCGGTGGACATTTTTGGGTGGGAAAATTGGGAAGAGAGGATTGCAAAGTGGGTTTTTAATGGGGATGATAGGAATACGGTCAAGGTGTGGGTTAAGGGGAGGTTGGTTCATCAGAGGAAGTAAGTATCTATCTTGCCTATCATTCATGTATGGAATAAAAGTTAGGGAGGGGATGGTGTAAGAAGCTGTATGTCGATAATACGAAACGCAGGTTCAAGTTTTAACATTAAATAATTCTACGAAGAAGAAAGGAATCTATAAGAGATTCCTTCAACTATATACTGCGTTCTTCTAGCGTCACTAACAGAATCACGTGCTCACTTACCCACGTGCTGTAGTCAGGTGACCCGTCAAGTTAGATAACTTGACTAGTCAACTTATGTTCAGTTTACCTCTTGTCACGTTGACTGCGAAGGCAAAAGCCCTGAGCCTCATCCTGTCACGGAGCGGTAACGGCGGAATACAGTTCAGAGCAGGTCTATCAATCAGTCCAGATTTATGACTAAGACGTAGCTCAAAGAGCTACGTATAACAGACTAGAATACAGCATTTATACTATACGTGGCCTCCACATATAACATAAGCGAGATTAGACATGATCCCGTGATCATATCCGTCAGCTGATTGATTAGTAACTTGATCCTCAAGTTACTAGCCAGTTTAGAGTCAGTTTGCTAGTAACTTTACCTTACGTAAAGTTACTAGCCAGTTAAGCTGTCACGTGGCCACAACCCCGTGACACATCCAGAGTTCTACCCCTTACAAAAAGTTATATATAATATAACACTTGTACTATAAAAGAGTTGAATGAACAGAATTAAAAACTTCTTTAGAATTTACTACTAATCTAACTAGACTATTAGACAACGCTTCTATATATAATTTATATAAAGCGTATATAAGCTGAATTTATTTATTTATTTATAGTTTAACGTTTCTGTATAGGCTGGCTAAACCTGACCTCCCGAAGGGTATTAGAGACAGGCCTACATTGAAGTTCTATCTTCCTGAACGCCTCCCATGTACAGCCGCGAGCTGTACTTCCCAGTACTAGTTGCGCCCTGTTTTCTAGCTTCTACGCTAGGAACAGTACAGCTTTCCTTTTTCTCTGCGATCCTTTCTCCTCCGTTTGAAAAAGCGTTCTTGCTTTTCGAATCTTGATCTTTTATGATCGGTTAACAACAATCTGATATTCAACTGTTTTTCAGTTGAATAGCAATACATTTTGTGACGCTTGTGCCGTTGAAGAGCTCGTAGACGTATAATATAGTCACGAAAAGGTGCCAAATAGTATACGTTGGAGGGTCAAAAGATTCCTTAGAATATACTACTGCTAATACTAACTACAGAACAGTGTTCCTATATATATTCTACACAAGGTGCACGTGCTTTGACATGTGCTCGCTGATCGAGCACGTGAGTTACACGGACAGCACGTGCACTGGAGCGGTGAGCTAGGCTTAGCAGAAACGGCAGAATCGTGACACTAGTTGCCGCTTTAGCCGAAACGTTAGAATCGTAATAGTTGTTATAAGTTTGTTTGTTTTATAGATAATTCTTTAGAATTTGAATGATAGATAGTAATAGTAATGATAATGATAATAAGCGAGAATTGTAGGGGTTATATGTATGTATGTGTGTGTGTGTATATAAGAGTATAATAGATGAGAATGATAGTGGTGATGAGAAATTTATGATGAGTATTAGATTAGATTAGATTAGAGAGGTTAAAGGGGTAAATAGATGGTAGGGAATATATAGGAAGTATTCAAGTAAGTTTTGTTTAATTATATGTAAGTTTCATTTATGGAGAGGGGAAGAAAGAGTAAAGGGGATTTAACTTTAATAAGTTTAATAGTTAGTATAGGAGAAATCTTAACGAATGAATATTTGGGAATTTGGGGTAGGGAAATTGATGATGAACGGGAAGAGGGAAGAAGGAAGAGAGGGGAATGGTGATGAAAAGATATAGTAGTTATCAAGTGAGGACATTAGACTTTTAGTATCGATTATAAAGGCTATATTAGTAAACATTCTAGATCTTTGAATTACTTGAAGTAAGCATTAGACTTTCTATTAGTCGTATATATAAAACTAAAACTCCTTAATATATGAAACCTTGATAGATTATTTCTACTTTTACTTCTTCTTCTATTCACTTCTCTTATAGTCTTAAAACACTCATTAATAAACTTTAAATATAACACAATCTCAAATCCTCAATATTCTATCCTCATATAAAAAGTAAAAGTCCTTAAGTGATTAATCCGCTAGATCCTCAAGGTTCTCTGCTAGCTCAACTACTAATTGAACACTTCCTCTAAGAAAATATTCAAAGGGGAATAACAAAATTGTAAATATTCATATCGTTTACAAAATATAGTCTTCAAATAGATATTTTAACTCACAGAGTCTTTAGAGGAAACACCCCAAGTCTCTATTAACCATGAAAATGAACTTCATGCTAGCCGCTCATACTAACCCGAACACCTTAGCCTAGCCCGCTACTCCTCAATGCATATACGTGATCGATGTCATGCCTTTTTCGCAAGATATAAAAACTCCTAGTGGGCCTTGTGCATCTCCTTTTGTATACCAACAACTCACCTGGCTCTTTCGAATCTTCATTCATCCAACTTCCAGCACTATCTGATTCCGTACTCCATTAAGCATCCAGAGGTCTTCGAGCATAGACCGCATGTCTGTTTCGAAGATTAGAATACCACAACACGTTTTGTTTGAGAAATCAAAAGAGGAAAGAAGATGGAACTAACATGGACCAATAAGCATGAATACTCGTATCCCTCATTTCCTTCCTAACATCCACAAGAAAGACAGCCAACTCTTCCACAGTCCACCCCAAGATCCGCGTGAAGACTCCTACACTCAGCCCCATGAGACCGGATGTAAGGTTTTCGAGATTCCACATGCCTATTTGCATTTGAGCGTTAGCATATCTTGTTCCCTTTCCCTCCCCTTCAAGATCTCTCCGGAAAATGGTTGGAAAACTCTCGCTCGAAAAGCACAAAACAAGAACCCATCACTCACCCAATTCCTTCGCCTTCGCATCCTTGGGCCACTTGTTTCCGGGCCACTTGTAAATCGTCTCGGTGACCTCCTCGAATCCCCTCTTCTCCAATCTTTCCTTGTATGTAATCGCGCTATCCAGATCCCTACCTGCCTTGACACTTCCTTCTAGAAGCAATTGTGTCCATCTAAGAAGGGCAGAGTCGGGTTTTAGCGTATCATCTGCGCAGGTGATGGGGAGGAGTATGTCGAGGAGTTCGATGTATCCTCCTGGAACTAGATTACTGTTTAAAATATATGATTAGCACCGTGACAAACTAATGGATTGGAAGCACAAAATACTATGTGTGGAAGCAGAACCGCAATTCAAGGTGATGAAAGAAAAAATAGACTCACTTATACACCTGATCCAAAAACCTATCCCAATCCCCAATACTCCCCGTCATCATCCTCGAATAAATAAAGTCAAACTTTTCATCCTCCCCAAAAGTCCACTCCTCCTCCAGATCATCCACCTGAAACATGGCATTTGGCGGGATAAACATGGGTTGGATAGGACTTAAATCAATGCCCAACACCGTGGCCTGCGGATACTCATCCGCGAAATCCGTGGTCCAAATGCCCGTTCCACAACCTACATCGAGGACCCTCTCAACCCTATCCGCATCAATCGGAGCGGTAAATAACTTGCCATCGAATGTGAGACAGCAGAGATGATGCTGTAGATCCAGCCTCTCTTGTTCCAGATCATCGTTCGGGTACGGGTATTTTCCATCTTTGTAGGCGTGATACGTGCGCCCGTTCTCAATCCGGTATTTGGTAATGCTTGACGCGAGCGAGGTTGTGGAACTTCCGGGCTCGGATCCAAGGGCGGAATCACCGTCGTCAGGGAATGCTTCCACATCGTCGGCTTCTAGCGTTACGGGTACGGGAGCGGGTGTTGCCACAGGTGTTTCATGTGATACTGCTGGTGGCGATTCCGCGGGTGGAGGCGATGCCATTGTATTGTAGTTTTGTGGCGACTTTTTTTAGCGAGTTGGATAAATATATATATAGCTACTGCACCATAACTCCAAATGCAACAGATCAATCAATTGATCAAGAACACAGATCCAAACAAAAGCTAAAAGGATATTTCGTAGAATGAATCAATCAATCACTGACGTAGTTGGTACGAGGTTGCACCACACCGAAAGAAACACAACAAGAAGAAAAAGAAGGATGACAAGCCCGTTTATACAGTTATTGTGCTACGTAAACTTTATGAAACCTCGGGCCTAACTTCTCTCGAACATGTCTCAAAAGGACAATTAGATATAAAGCTTGATCTCGAATACAAGAAGAATCTGCTCACCAAACCCCCCCCTCCATCAAGCGAAGTCTAAACCCCAGGGCTCCCATAAGGCCCAACCCCTGTTCCCGCGTTGTCTAACTCTGTATTGGTGCTAGTCTGCATGCCAAGTGCCAACACACACCACAGAGTACATTCCTGCATGAGAAAGCTGAAGTTGGTGGCGGCATAAAAGCTTCTTCCGGGGTTGGGTTGTGTGTAGTTCGCTTTGTGAATGAAGAAGTGATGCATATGATCGAGCCAAGGGGAAGAAACCAATCGCTGATTTTTGCCTGCAGGTAATCTTACCTCGAAGATATTACTGTAGCAAGACCATGATACGCAAAGGCGTATCGTATGGATGTTCGACGTCAACTCTATCTTTTCTGAACATTATTCGATCGAAAATCTGTCCACAACTCCTCGAATACCAATCGCGCCGAGTACCACATTAGTCCAGAGTTCCCGCCAGACTACTCCGTATGTACTTGGTTCAGGGATTGGCGGCAACGTACTTATATGGTCTGGTGTAGTTGCAAGTAGGTTGGTTGTACGGAGTATAATCATGTAATAAACGTTATGTAATTAGAAAGTTATATCTATATTTCAAACTATAATTTTTTGGGAATATCTTTAAAATGCATCATCATGTGATCAAGGTCACGTAACTGCGCCACAGGTCCATATGAGCTCAGACGGACGTCCATCCGAGCTACCCCCCACCTCCTGCTAGAACCACCCATGAGATAGATAATTTGACAATATCACGTGCTAGCTCGGGTTGTCGCGTTGATGAAAATCAATTCGCAAAAGAAAATTACTCCCATCCCAACATCCCAACAGAACATTCACCAAATGCAATACGACACCTACTTATGTCGATGTCGCAGGATGCCATAGCTGAAAGTTGTTTTGAACAGCTCAGCAGCTGAGAAGGTCCATTCATGATGAGGACTTCCGACACCATGATTGGATTTTCGCTATGTTCTCATACGAACCTGCAGCCTCTTGCCATGTTTACATGATCCGCACAACATCTCACGGCTAGGTGCGCGGGGACAGGTAGGTCAGCGGCAGCCTCATTATGATCCTGGACAATTGCAATGGTGGGAACAGCTACCCTTCATGCCATCCATGAGTCTTGAAACTTCTTCATCTGCTTTTCACTCACTGTTCCCGATAGTAAGAGCTTCTTTGGTCCTTTTCTTCTTAGTCTATATATTTTCTCTTGTCAAATAGGCTTTCGCATCGCCGACTGGATAGTGAATTTGGAATTGTCTTTATGAGACAGTCGCAGCCTTACCACGCCCTGTTTAAAGCTGCTCAAAAAATGCAGCGTTCCATCTTCCTGTTGCTCTTTATAGCCTCAAGGGCCGAGGCGGGTGGTACAGATGTCACCAATAATTTGCTCTCAGATCTTGCACCGTAAGTATAGAAATTCATGGCGATATGATGGCTTGGGTATCCGAGAACAGAATTTCATTACTGACTTAATTGCAGACTTCTGGCCTTATTCGGTGATACATTTGCGCAACGATTCCTGAGAGAATCTTTCACATGGCTTGACCATATCATTTTTGCTATGGCTCCATTGGGAATTCTTACAGTTATTATAGGTGCTATTCGTGTCGGTGGTCCTCCACTGTTAAAAGCTTTAATCGGTCGTGCTCGCGAGAATCGAGCCTCTGCAGAGCTTGATTTTATGTCTTCAACTTCACATGAAGTTTCTGAGCTATGGAACGGAGACGGTATAGTCCGGACAATTGGCAACGGGAAGGTCCAACAAATACTCTTTTTGAAAGATCGTGGGGCTTCTAATAATCTAGGCCTTTACACTTTGTCACTTGCCGAAAACGAGGGTCTGATGACACGAAAAGGTTTGTCATCAATCCCATGCCTTGATCTGAATTTGAAGTGACGTGTTTTCCCTTTCGACAGCATACAGAGGTCCGCTTGTCCAGAAAATGAAACGATCGTGGGAAAAAGCACGCAAGTTATGGAAAACGTTGATGAAAAGTGTCAGGCCGGATAACAATGGCTCGAACCACGACCGCCCGCAGGTTGGTGAGGAACATCAGAACGATTCGAAAAGAAACAATTATAAAAGAGGTAAATCTGGAAGTGACGACTTGGATCGAGCTCCGAATATCTCCTTGAATATTCATCCTAAGCAGAATAGGCGCGAATTGTTTGTTGCCGCCGTTCTAGGCATTGTTCTCCAAATTAGCGTAATTATATTCTCTGCATTTGTTGCCTACGATAATCGTTTCGGAGCTATGGTCGGCGGACGCCCAAGCGCCTATGCATTCCCTACGTTAGCCAGTGGGACAGCCGTGCTCGTATTTGGAATGGGTATTTGCTCTTTAGTTATCGGAGAGAGTACCGATGAGAGTGTCTGGGAACCAAAACTGGATGAAAACTCCACAACAATAAAGGTCAAAGGAAATCACCAACCGAATTCTGATGATGTGGAAAAGGGGGACAGGAGGTATTCTCCGAATCAACCCAAATCTCTATGGGGGCGGATTCTCGGAGTATCTGCCAAAATTCCAATAAAAGAGGGTGAAAGAAACCACAAATCGGTGGACAAGGTGTCTAAGACTGATCCAAAGGGAGGTGTTTCAGAAGACAGGAAATTCGTGTTTTTTGGCTTCAGAAACGCTTCGTTGTCAGCGATCAAACCTTCGATTCATACATGCTTGTGGCAGGAATGGAAAAGGAACTCATCATGACCTCTTGTCGTAGTAGCGATGACTCCTCGGATGGCAATTCTTCACATTCTACTTCTCAAGATTGTTCAGAACAAGCACGGACGCCGCCTGCCTTCCGCACTCCATCTTCAGATCCTATTTCTCAGAGAATCGCTACATCCCCTTTACTTGGTTCGACGGCCCAGAAGCCCCTTTCGTCGTCAAAACCGATGCCCCCCAACAAGCCAGCTTCAATTTTGATCAATACGCTCTGTGTCGTAGGGGCATCCACCGGAATCATTGTATTTGTATTTGCAATTTGAAGGCTTTCGCGGCATCAGTTGGGCATGTTCAATTGCACAGCTTGTTGCTATTCTAATAATGACTATCATACGAGCTATCATTCGTCGGGGTATGCTGGATAGACCTATTGCCGTAAAAATCCCAGAAAAATATGAAATGGACTGGCTTGCGCTCAGAATTGGGAGCAATCCCAACTTTTTACGTGACCTGAGCATATCTGGTGATCCCTCAAACACCTCCACTTGCGATATACCTGCAGACGACTGCGAGGTATCTTTCTGGAAGGTTTCGAATGAGATAACCCCACCCACTCAAGCAGTTTTAGGATCGGAGCCAATTACAAGTGAATCGCTGGCGCAGGATGTTTGCAACATACGGGGATGTCTTCAAAAGCTCGTTAGTTCGCTAGAAGCTTCTACAAATGCTTCAATGCAACAAGACCTTCCTGACATACGGCGACTCCTCGAAGACAACACTGCTTTGTGGAAGCCCAGCAGAAAAGAGCCAGTTGCACAAGATGTTCATACCATACAAGAATGTCTACAAAAGATTACCGCTTCGTGGAAACCCACCATAAAAGAGACAGCTGCACAAGAGGTTCTCACCATGTTAAAACGTCTTCAAGAGCTTACTGGATGGTTGAAACTCATTGGCTGGTTGGAACCCTCTAAAGAAAGCTCAAGGGCGCAGGACGTTGTCAACGTACGGAAGCGACTCCAAGAACTTACTCCTGGCAGGTCCAATCCAGAGATAAAAGCTTCGGCCGCCTCTGTTGCCATAGCAATTGAGAAGATCATGGCTTTGTTTTCAGGATGGCCGGGATCTACCTTTTATTGGCTTATTGACGTGCAAATCGAGGAATCCACAGCCAACGCCGCTAATAAGGTAAAACTCAAAGTAACAAAAAGACCGGAAGAAAAGGATTCATGGCATGTCTCCACGTCGGATATCGAATCAATCATGTCCTTGTAGATGTACCATCTTAGCGATCGTCATCAAATGGACACTAGTGTTCATGATGGCGCCGAGAAGAGCGCTCCCGCTATCCGCTCTTTTCAACGAGTCGTCGGACCCTTACGTCCACACCTGAAAAGAGATTTGGCATGGTGGGCTAGCGTTGAGACCTCCGAGGCACTTGCTGGATTTACATGGGAAGGCCAACAGGATAGAGAGTGTCTCAGCCTAGGATTTGGCAGGAAGGGTAAGCCTATTAACCTTTGATTTTTCTGTTGGTTTGGAAGTCGCATTCCTGCCATGTGCATTGGTGCATATGCAGTAATTTTCTCGAATACCCTGTTATGACTTGAAGACTCTCTGACAACTTCAGGAACAGAATTTAGTGGCTCAAAACCCGTGAAAGAAAAAGCATCACCGAAACGTCAACTATATACCATGATGGCCAATATTTCCAAGGAGAAGTTTTTAGCCCAACACATTTTCTCAACCTTTATGTGGACGATTGTAAGCTCCTTTCCAATAGCACAAAAGGTAGTTGAATCCACAACAGAGGTTATACTGCCGAGCGACGATAAACTTAAATTAAACACGCCAAATCCAAATTGGAATTCTTTGCGATTGACTAACAAAAGTATTAAAGAGATAACCAAAGCCATTGAGATTTCTGGATTAGGATCGTTGGAAGATGCTTATTTACTTATAATACCTCCACTTAGTTATTCTTACAAGCTTCCTAACGAAAACATGATTAACGAAGTGCGAAATAAAGCTAAAGATAATGAAGTAGGCTATCGAGATACAGCATGCAAATTTTCACAGAAAACTATTAAAGTTCTGTGAAGAGTTATTATCAGATGAAAGATTTGTTTACAAAGTTGTCAGTATATCAGTCGATTTTCTTGTTACAGCTACGTACGCTTCAGCATCTGAGCAATACATGGCAATTCCTGAATCAGATTTGGAACGCAGTAAAGTTCGCTTAGCTGAGACTCTAAAATCAAACCACAAGCAATGCCTTGGTATGCTCAGGTCGCTTTATGACAAGCAGGGTCGCCTCAAAGGCTTTGAAAAAGCAGGGCTGGGGGGGGTTTGACATTGATGAGGGTCGTGCAACGATGAAAAACAAGGCCAGAATTGGAATAAAGAATGGGCAGACACCTTTACACCAGCAAATTATCGACAAAACTGACAGTGACTTAAATTTGGATGATGCATCAAAGCAATATCTCGATGTACCGGACATACTTGGCTGGACTCCCCTACACTACGCAGTGATTTATTCTCCTACGGCGGTCGCAGCATTAGTGAAGGAAGATCAAGAACTGGTCAATAAAATCGACCTGGCGGGCCGTACTCCATTGCACTAGGCGGTTATGGGACTGAGCAAAGATTTGCAAAAGGAGGCGACTAAAAGTATCATCTCGGAACTCCTGAAAGCCAACCCAACGCCTATATCGGGGAGAGATGGCCTATTCCCATTACACTGGGCTGTTAAAACCGGCAAGTTTGAGGCCGCAGAACAACTTCTGAAGAAGGAGCTGCATAAAGATACTATTGACAAACAAGATTATTGGAAAATGACCCCTTTACACTTCGCGGCTACAGGCGGTTACCTGAAAATACTGCAGCTACTTCTAGATAAGAGGAACACCACTCAGATCCTCAATGCACAAGATCGGCTTCTACTAACACCACTGCACGTCGCAATCGAGACTGTAGTCTCTCTGAAAAGAGCTGATATAGTTGCGGAGCTTTTAAAAAAAGGCGCGAGTTTCAAAATCAAAGATAAAAACCACAAAACGGCTTTGGAACTGGCTGCTGAGATTGAACGAAAACTTTGTTGTGATAAAGAACAGTCTAATTTGAAGAGCTCGGTAGCTGCGGATAATTGCAGTGAAACTAAAGTAAGTCCGAATGATAACGAGGCACGCAGCCAGCAACACGACATTACTATATCAGCCGGGTCAAAAGGAGTAGTCGAAACTGAACAAAAGACTTCTGGAAAAGCAGAGATAAAGTTGTCTATTCAATACCTACTTGGAAAAGAAAACTTAAGTGTTGACGGTGGAAGTCTACTTTTGTGGGCAACTAAAAACAACTTCATGACATCTTTCGAAGTGCTGATGGAATCGGCGAAAATCACAAACAAACAGATTTTGGTACTACGCGCTCATTTCTCCATTTTGCTGTAGATGCCGGATCTGATATCATAGTTGATAAGATATTAGAAAAGTGGAATCCTGATAACACAAAATTTCGAGTTAGTAAAAGTGGTGTTTCGTCAAAAATAGAATCACCTCTTGACTTTCACGATAACTCTGGAAGTACTACACTCATGTTAGCCGCATCAAAGGATATCAATCAGCAATCGAAAAGCTGCTTAAAAATAAGATTGACATAAACATCGAAGATGAGAACGGGTTGACAGCTCTTTCTTGGGCCGTAGAAAGCGGCCAACTGAACACCGTTAAGGTGCTTACCAAGCAGGGCCCGCCGGCAGCGGAGAACATACCAATGTCCATTGCTGTTATGAATGGTAAATACGATATTGTGGAGTTCTTCCTCGGGCCCGAGGGTAGAGCACACCCAGACGACATCGACGGCGATGGGTATAGCATGCTCTGCCTTGCGGTGGTCTATGACCAAAAAGATATTGTAAAACTTCTCATCGATCACAACGCTAACATTGAGAAGCCGAGCGGCTCTTGCAAACAAACGCCCCTTTCTCTGGCTGCCGAAAAGGGTAATCTCGAGATTATTCAACTTCTTTTAGATCATAAAGCTAGCTTGGAAGCCAAAGATACGGATGGCTGGACACCACTGATTTGCGCATTGGAAAGTAAACAACCGAAAGCTGTAAAGCTTTTACTCGGTAAGGGAATCATGAAAGCCTCCACAGAAAACCGATATTTGAAACAGCTCAATCAAGCGATGATTTGGGCATGTAGGACGGGCGAGGAGGAGCTCGTGAAGCTACTGCTAGATCATGGTACAAATGCCAATGTACAAGATGACGCCAGCGAATCAACGCCTTTGATGGAAGCAATTAAAGGAGGATTTTTGGGAATTGTTGAGCAGCTTGTAGCTAAGGGAGTCTTGGACAGTGCCCAGAATGGATCAAATTCGACGGCACTACTTACGGCAGCAGAAGGCGGACACAAGGATATCGTCGCATTACTATTAGAAAATGGTGTGGGTGTAAATGCGAGGAATAAAGAGAATGATACACCGCTATTACTGGCAGTTCGAAATGGCGATATCAGCATCATTAATTGCTTTTGGAGACAGGTGCAGATTTTGACTTAGCGAACGATAAGAAGAAGACACCACTTACTATAGCAGTTCGCACCGAAAACGAAAAACTTGTTGAACTGCTCTTGGAAGCTGGTGCCAAGGTTAATACGAAGGATTATAAGCAAAAGGCACCATTATTTCGAGCGGTCTATAGCGAGAACTTAACGCTAGTCAGGCTTCTGCTAGAGGCAAACGCTGATGTCAATACGGATGATGAGGAGGGAATGACACCATTGCTCCAAGCGGTCTATGACGAAAATTTAACAATTGTGAGATTGCTTTTATCCGCAGGCGCAAAGGCCAACGTAGAGATTGCTGGTAGGAGATCACCATTGTTTCAAGCAGTTTGTAATGGGAATTTAGCTATTGTTGAATTGCTTTTGAAGAAAGACGTGAACATTAACACAAAAGGTCATTCTAGAACACCATTATTTCAAGCTGTTTTTAATGAAAAGTCGGAATTTGTTCATATGCTGTTGGAATGGGGTGCCGATACTGAGAGCCATCCAACGTATTGCAGAACTCCTTTACAAGAAGCTGCTCGATCGGGCACCGAAGAAATACTGGACGATTGATTATCTCATGGCGCCAAGATCAATGGACCAGATATACAAGGAAGAAAGGCCTTTCATATTTCTGCTCACTTTGGTCGCCTGTCGATACTCAAGACGCTTATTCAAAAGGGTCAGGAAGATTTCAGAAAAGGAGCTTTTGATTTGTTTGACCCTACTCTCCATGATAAGCAAGGCCGCGATCTTCTTCATCATGCCTCAACTAGCAAGTCAGTCGATATGATATCGTATCTACTGGAGCTATGTTCTGATAAGTCTCTCTACCATCGAGAGGACAATGACGGCTGGACCCCTCTTCATTGGGCGGCACGAACGGGAGATCTGGCAGTTGTGAAAAAGCTCATTGAAGTGAGTGCTATGGATGCCAAAAAGAAAGATTCAATCAAGAGATGGACTCCACGACAAATTGCCAGCTACAATGATCACAGTGAAATTATAGGACTACTTGAACCCTTCTCTATTCACGACGAGATTCTACCGCGCGCCGGAAAGTCAAAGAATATAATATGCGACGGATGCAATTGCTTTGTAAGTAAACCCCAGAAATATATTCAACTTTTACTAACTAGTGAAATAAAGACCCGGGGCATCTCGTTCAGATGCAAAAGCTGCTATAACTTTAACTTTTGTGAGAAGTGTATGGTCACACGTGATTTGACCCACCCAACTCACGAATTTGACAAGATTCATCTGGAAGGATATATGCGTTTCAGCGGCAAAAGTCTTATTAATGAAAAAGCTTCCATTCATGATGAAAATTCTCTGAGGGTAGAAATGAACCCAGGGGGTCAAAGATACAACAATGCGTTGGAGGATTATCAGATGCAGCGGATGCTATTCGAACAGCGGAAAAAGAAGCGGACAATGTTGGCACGCCAGAAACAAATGCTTACGCAGTCTCCGGACGATGCTCCTGCTGGCGCAGATACTCCCTTGAAATCCGATGCTGGGGAGTCGGTCGAGGTTTCTCCTTGAGTATGTTTTGAAGCCTACGAGGAAATCATTGTGCCGAGGCCTTCACGGAATTTTTTGTATGCCAAAATTGGTTATATTATTTCTTTCTCTCCTTATAGCAACTACAAAAATGATGCCAAAAACCTTAGGTGCACCACGATTGATGAGCTGAATTATACCACGCTACAAAAGAAGGTTTGGGATAGCCCAGAGAAATCCAGCTACAATTTCCCATCGTCTCTTGATTACCTGCTGAATAACCAGCGGGACAAATACTCAAACCAACTAACAGACTGAAGAAACATTCCACAGGAACATCATTATGCTTGGAACTTATGGTGAAAGACAACAGCTCAGTGGCACAGCTACTTGCTGGTCACGGTGAGCACACCACTCACACACCTTTGCCGCAAATTAGACAGGAAATTAACAGATGACACACTGTGGCGAAGAGAATCCATGTCATTTGCCCAGGGATGGATGGATTGTCACCCCGGCTCTCGGGGTAGTTCTGTAACTGTGATAGAAACTCAAAGAAATGCTATATATAGCCAAGTCCAACTTGGTAACCGTGACGTGCGTGACTTGGCACGTGATATTCTGCCAAATGTGCCAGTCCTGGGGAACGCGTGATTGCATCATCGTCATCCATCAAACTAACCGTCCATGATGTCGTGTGGCTGAGCACCAACTAATTGCGCCCGAGTGACCGACAAAAAAGGCTGTTTTCGGTTGGAGGAGAAGGCGAAGTAAGATGGAGAGATAGAGACATCCATGATGATTAATTGGTGTGACATTTATTGCCCAGCTAGGGATGTATAGTAGTATGGTAGTTGGTAGTCGGTAGTCCTTCTAGACGATATCGCTAACCGACGTGCCTATTTTAACGCTGGTGCAGATCACCAACCCGATTTGACCCAATAGAACTAACTACCTAGGTAGGTCTAGTTATCGTCTACAGGATTCAATAGAGTGTCCAGGAAAAGCTAGATTCATTCATCTTCTGGTTTACAGTACTGACTGTACCGGTTTTCTTTCAAAAACTAATCATCTTGATTTCTTGGTTTGTCTTATTGGATTGCAGGACGAACGAAGTAGATGGATAGATATCTTTCTTTCGACCACCATCTTCAACAACATCAACAACATCAACAACACTATTGAGAGATATCCATCATATTAGACATCAACAATATGGGTGTCCTTCCTATCGATACGCGTGAGGCTTTGCATCTGCATGGATTGCATTCAAGAGCTACTTGCTACAGCCGAAACTACGGGTTCGTAACTTCGTCGTCTTCTCCATCTTCAATGCTTTCGATTGAAGCCTACCCAGCACACACTTACTTTCTTTGATCGTGAAACTGACTCATCCTACGACAGATACTACCGATGCAATTCCGCCTGGAGTCGCTTTGGAAGATGGATTCTCGCGGGCCTGTTGATATTCGTCGGTCTCTTATTCATGTTTGTGTTTCTGTACGTATATGAATTTTCTACACTCCTCCTCCTCATCATCAATGAGCTTGAACCCTCCACCTCAGCAAAACTAACATCCATCCCTCCCTCCCAGCTGCATCAGCAAAAGACGCACTCGTCGCAACCAAATCAATTCCGGCGCTCAACCCATAGCTTACGCCCAGCCCGCACCCAACTACAACCCACCCCCCCCAGCCCAAAACTACAATTACGCGCAGCCGCCGCCACAATCTTATGCGCCGCCGGCCGGGGCACCACCGCCTGGTTATAGCGGAGACCATGCCGGTGCCAATCAGGATTATTATGGTACGAGCGGGGTGACGCAACCGGGGCATACCTATGCGAAGTAGACGGCTGCTTGGTGGAGGGATGGGTGCATGTTGGAGAAGTTGAGATGTCAGGATGGCGAGGATGAATTTGGGATAGGATATCTCTCCTCCTTGTAAGGCAAGGAAAGGAAAGGCAAGGCAAGGTTTAATTTGGTTTGGTTGGGTTTAATTTGGGTTGGTTTGGTCTGGTTCCGTTCCGTTCAGCTGGATTAGATATGGATTTATCGATAGGAATGATGATTTCGGAATGTATGCACATTCGCATGCGTACATACAGAGCGATGGATGGATGGCGCATAATTATTAATAGATAATATGTCAGTGTTTGCGCAGCTTCTTTTTGAGGGGGATAATATGATGATGGTATGGTTAGTAGTCGTAGGTATATGATTATGATATTAATGACATTTTTTGAATTCAATTCTTTTTATTCATCTATATATTTATCTATCTACTTGGAGTTCATATACACAACGATGATCATGATGATGATGATGATGATAAACCATATGTGATATTCAGCTACTATTAATATACACTGTATCTCTGTCATTCATTCACTCCACCCAATCAACTCCAACATCTTCGCAAGCACACAAGAGAACTCACTTCCTCACTTCCTCACTCCCTCCCTTCCTCCCTTCCTTCCCAAGAGCAAAACAAAAGCAACAATTTCTTTCAAGTTGGCAATAATATAACATGACATAATTTACATTGAATCCATCCCTCCCTACACCTACATCTACAACTCACAACTCACAACCCACAACTCACGACCAATCGATAGAATAAATTATGAGAGAGTAGCTTCCTGGCTTGCTTGCTGGCTGGCTGGCTGGTTGACAGACTGCAGTTGCAGTTCCAACAAGAACTTTCAAAGGGCAAATACAATGAGCACATGAACCAACCTACCTACCCGTCGGTGAGGCAGGCCTGACCTGGCCTGGCCTATAGGGCTAGACTAGACTAGATTAGACCAACCAACCAACCGTAAATCAACCAACCGTCTACCTTCTGTCCGTCCGTTCGTTGGCTTGCTTAGTCTTGGTCTTGGCTGGTGTTGATGCTGGTGTTGATGATGCTGGTGAGGTGAGGTGAGGTATGTATATATATATGGAGGGAGGTAGGTAAAGGTATTTGGGGAAAGAGGAGCGAAGGGGATAGGGAAAGATATTTCGCATATACCATTGGTACACTGACGGGTATGGTATGGTATAATATACAGATATCCATCCGACTACTAGAGCTTTCTCTCTCTCCTTCTTTCCTTCCTTCTCCATCCGCAAATGATAGATAATAATGATTAACAATATCGTACATAACGATATGCATATCAAGAAGGATGGATATTCAGAATACATAGTGATGATGGTACGGTGAAACAGAAGGTTTGTTGGTGGTTATTCCATCCAAATTGTTGATTTATACAAAACGAATCAATAAATCAATGAAACAAATCAAATCAAATCAAATCATCTTACTCGAGAATATACATAGAGTTAAAAGTACACGCTTATGCTTGAATAGTGGAGTTTTCCTAGAATTTACCATAATTACCCTGTCGTACTCGATACTGGTACCCATCTAATGCGAGATAGGACTATAGGGCACACATGTTCCTCTTTCACACTGTGTGTACACACCAGTATCTCTCTACTCGAGTACAACTTTTTTTTAAAAAGAGAAAAAGTAAAAGCGCCCATGCTAACCAACTTGTAAAAAGCAATATCAATCTATCCATCTACCCACATCGCTTCCATCCCCCAAAAGATCAGGCAAGGTAGGCGCTCAAATCCCATCGAACATTGCTGGCACGTTCGACGTCTTACATAACTTTCCACGACCAAACTACGAGTAAAATACTCGCGTATTGATCATCATCATCATAATGCCAGGAGCCCTCACTGACCACCACCACCACCAACTTCCACATACAGTATCGAGCTTTCTTTTCTCTCTCTATCGATTTCAAGGCTTAGTCACGGCGGCCGGCCGGGAAATTCCCAGATACCTAGAGTAGGATATCTAGAAGATCTACTCGTATCTATCCCACATAAAAACAATCAGGAGTCAAGATCCAGATCCAACTTTCTCGTCGCGCGTTCCTTGCGCCACAGCCAAACTCCCCCCGAAATGTGGTTCGTGTCGTGCTCGGACGTAGTAATGAAGGGAAAGTAATCTTTGAGGTACAACTCGATTCATTCAGAGGGGTTTCTTTTTTCTTTCTTTCTTTTTTTTTCGCTCAACTCCGTAAGGCATAAAATTTTACGAGAGGCTTTTGGCTACCACCATCATTCATTTTGGCGCTCGCCTTCTTTTGGTCCTTGCCGAGGTTTCCTGGTCTAGACGTTTTTGGCCTAAACTTACTCTCTATTCCAGTTGATAAATCCTATACATTATTCACATGGGTTAGCCAATTTGTTTCCATAACTTAGCTCACCTCTTATCAATGAGGAATGAAACCAATGAGACCTACCAGCCTTTTGAACATGAAATCAGATTGTTTCCTTGATGTAGGATCAGACGCAGAATGTGAATGCCAAGAATCCCTTCCATCAGGAGGAAAACGCGGTTTAGGTTCTGCCAGATCTCTATCTGCTGCTAACAATACCTTCAAGCTATTGGTCACGATACGAGACATTTCGCTGTCCGCATCGTATTCGCCCGTGACTAAATCGCGAAACGCCTTGTTCTCCCATTGTCGTAGCATGTTGTTGAATCGTAAGATTGTCTGCGCCGCAGCACCTTCCGCGTCAGAAATTTTGCCTAGGCACCGCACATCGAATGGAAGCCATTGATCAACTTGAAGCCGGTCTATATTCACATCGCTTTGATTCAAAGTCCCGCTAAATAGAGATGCCACAAAAGGGTTGACTGCCGTTGTGTGTTTTATATTTAGTTCGTTATCGCTAGCAAGAGCGAGTGTGCTGAAGGATAACAACCGAGGTGATGATTCGATGCTTTCAGGCCCCAGGCGGCGCTTATTCATGGGATGATTGATTGAAGAATGGTCCATAGAGACGAGTATTTTCTCGTTGGCAACTATTTGATATTTAGTTTTTGTCGATTTATGATCCAATGTACCGATATGTGGGTACAAGCCCTGTACGAGAAGTGCCTTAACTAGGTCGTTTTGCTTTGAGTTCTCATTCAGTAAAGCCATCATCCGATACTCTGCACTACCATTCGGTACCAAGCCGGATAGTTTAAGCCTATTCTGGATTCCGAGTATGATGTTCTTTACTCTATAATAGCTTGACAAATTGAGAAATTTCTGGTCTGCAAAGAGGCGTAGAATCCTGTGCTCATTAAAATTTTCTCGGGTACGAAGTGCACGGAATGCATTGAGCATGGCGATATGATCGCTTTTCGAATTTCCTGCAAGCCACCTCATTGCCAAGATTGATAGATGTTCCCTATCTGGTGTTTTTTGTTGAAGTATCTCATTTTCAAGTGCTCCAAGAATTATCATGGGATCCAAACAACGGTAGATGGTTCCAAGAAGTACCATTTTACCAAGTGCGGGTTCCAGCGGCACCCTTCCAAGTAATCGGCCAAGAGGAGTAAGATTTTCCGTGTCGGTTAGTGCTCCAAGGGTTTTGAGACTTCCAATGCTTGAATGTACTGCCTGTGGTGATGGGGGGTTTGGAAAGCCCGCGAAGAAATCTTGTATAGATACCTTGTGGCCTAGGGCTTTGATATTGAGACAAGCTTCCTGCAAATCCACACGATCAATTTCTGGACGGGAAATGGTTCTCAAGTATTTATAGCGAAGTTTTCTGCATCATGTCAACGCTGAAATGTGAAAGATGATTGATAGAATGACTCACGAAAATAGAGCGTAATAATTACCATTCTGCACACGGCCTGCTCGACCGGCTCTCTGTTTCACACTCGATTTACTGATCCACTTGCAAGGGAGTGACCAGATTCGTGACATTTGATGGTAATTTGTTTCCTTGTGTTTTCCAGTATCTACAACATATTGGACATCGTTGATAGTGATCGAAGTCTCGGCAACATTTGTAGCGAGAATAATCTTTCGACAACCTGGAGGAACAGCCTTAAAGACAGCATCGTTATTTCCTTCCGAAATAGAAGAGTGTAATTGAAAAATCTTAAACTTCCGCTCGTCGTTGAAGTCTACATTGAGAGCTGTTTGCGTTCTGAGAAGTCTTTCGGCCTTCACGATATTCCGCAAGCCTGGCAGGAAGAGCAGTATTGCACCATCTTCTGTGGTGCTCGCTATGTGCCCAATCATAATCACAGCTAATTCAACAGGGACCAGAGCCTCCTCCATGTCCATCCTCATCTGATTTTCCAGACTATCGGGATCATCAAGGTGGCTGTCCCACTCGATCACGGATTCGACCTTCTGGTCCTTGACATCCACCACTAAATCAGTCTCTTTGAGCTTTTTTTCACTTTTTAAGTACTCTTGACAATTACTTGAACCGAGAAGACTCCAAATAGCATGGTCTTGTGGATATTTTCCTCCAAAGGTTTTCATGATGTCCTCGAGATACTTTTCTTCGACTGGAAAGGCTCGACCCTCTACATGAAGAACTTTGCAGGTAGCTTCTACCGTTTCGTCCGTGAAAGAGAAGTATTCTTGGAACATTTCGGCATCCACAGTGGCGCTCATGAAGCACACTCTAGGGTTACTCCTTCCAGCCTTGATCCTCCTTTTCACAATATCTCTGACCATGGTCAAAAGAGTGTCAATGTCAATACCTCTCTCATGTACTTCATCAATAACTAGATGTGATAAATTGTCAAATAAATTATCAGGGTCATGAATTAATTGTTGCACGATGATTCCTGTGGTACAATATGTGATACTTCCACGAGGCTTGGGAACTTGGGGATCAGAGCGTACGTGGTAACCAACTTGATCACCTAAATTCTGACCACGTTCTTTGGCGACCCGACGTGCCACTGAAGTCGCAGCTATCCTTCGGGGCTGTGTGCAGACGATCTTACAGTCTCCACCGCGATTTTCACGAATATATTCATCAAGAATAATCTGAGGCAATTGCGTCGTCTTCCCACTCCCTGTTTGCCCAACCAGGATCGAGTATTGATTGTTTTCAATGAGACTCAAAACTTCAGAAGAATGCCTGTTTATGGGGAGTACATTCCCATTTTGATGTTTGAACTGACTTCGAAGACGCCACCACTCCAGTAAATAATCGGAGCGTTCTCGAGCAAATTTCTCAGAACAATGAAAACGGTTTTTGCGAGAGAAGAGTGAGATATCATCAACAGGTTCATTGGCAAGCGTGGAGGACAATCCTAGCTTTGTCAAGGCTTTCACAGTGCTTTGCATTAAACTCAAGTTACTCTGGTGTACTTGAAGCATGACAGGATGGGCTTTTGAAAGGTATTTTCCAGTTCTTGAATCCAGTTTTTCTTTGTAATCCACAAGTAGTTGAGGTCTTTCCTTGACTAGTATTATTGCGGCGACTAGCATGGTGAGTTCTTCAAGATCGTCACGTCTCTTTCTGGTGATTTCCGGGCCAAGTTCATGAGCAGTAGTGTTAGAACCCCCAGTAAAAGCTTGACCTGTCCATAGGTTATCCTTGTGCACTACCTTGATGCTTACTTTGCCATGGTGGTCGTTGTAAAAATCCATGAAGTTTCTCGCGTTTCCTGTGCTTAAAGTGATTGGCCCATTTGATGAATGGGAGGGTACAGCATTTGCAATGTGATACTTCTCAACTTCCTGTTTGAAGATCACACAAGCCATGTCCTCCACGTTACGGAGTGAGATTCCAGTTGCACTTGCATGAATGCCATGTTCAGTCAGGGAAATCTCGACGGTAAATTTCTCTTTTGGGCCTCTCTTTTTCTTTTTCGAGGTATTAGAGTTACGCGGTTGGAAAGTGACCGTATATTTAGGGATATATAGATAGCTCGCTGCATAGTTGAAAACCTCACGCACGACGTGACTACTTGATGGTGTGGTTTCTTCTGGTGGCGCTGCTGCTGGATCTGCAGACGGCTCCAAGGTTGATGATTGAAGTGCTTCCCGTGCCTCGTTGGATATCCGTGCGTGAGAGACACGGGATAAGAAGACATCGAGTAGTTGTCTTTCTTCGAGCACGATAAGTAATTGCAAAATTGCAGCATTTTGAGCTGGGACCTAAAGATTTTTAGCCGGTGACGCAATATCATCCCCCCAGAGAACTGAACCTACATCTTTAGTGGCAATGGCAGTGATTTTCACCGGATGTTTGGGATCAATGTCTGATAAAGTTGAAGAACCTTTGGGGAGATTGCATGTCAGGTGACAGCGAGTGAGGACTCTGCCACGCATATAGCTTGGGCCGTTCGAATCAAATCCCATCCTCTCAAACTTAAAAGTACATAACTTTTTCTGTTGCAGAAGAGGTCCGAGACCCGCCAGCGACTGAAGGAAAGATAAGTCACGGTACTCTGAACAACCAAAGCCAACAATACTAGCCAACGCGGGGCGTTTCTTTAATATCTTTTCTACCGCTTCCCAATCAATCGGGTGTTTCAAAAACACTGCTATTCGGGGAAGAGGCACCCCGATCTTTTTGGGTAGATTGAGACCGGTGGGAATCTGAAATAGCCAAGGGTTCGGGGTGGGAGGCTGAGGTATCTCATCACTGAAGTCATCTCGAATAGCAGGCGATGATGCTGAATGATACTTTACAGACAAGTATTTGTGACTTCGAATCCACTGTGTCGATGCATGGCGGCGATCTAGAGGATTGAGTAGCCAACCGTGGTGAGTCTAATAAAAGTCAATTGATCACGCATTAGATGTAGGTGGAAATGATACAAACCAGTCTCCGGATCATTTGGTGATTAATGTAAATTATCACTTATTTACTTCATAATAGCGAGTGAGAGCATCGATAGGCCTAGTAGGACGAGGACGAGCAGCTTGGAGGTTTTTTTTTCAGTTTGTTTGTGAGGATGAAAGCGGTGTGTACATCATTAGCTATATCCAATCAGAAGAGGCTTTTATGCCTTGCACTTCTGAAAATGGCCTGGTCTGTTTGACATGTGACATATTACATATAAAGTATTATATTCCAAGTTCACAAGTTCTCAACTCAAGCAGAGTGGAGATCCAGGATATCGTTCTCCTGATGAAGAGAATGGGGAGTATACGAGGCCATGGGGGCTACATATCAATGAGTGTGGAAATCATGGAACGATGATGTTTCTTGATAGGAGAAATGAAACGATGCATATGGCTTGGGATTATAATTAATGATAATGAAATCCTACATTCACAACCCCCTCAGTCCCTCCTCAAATCCTCCTTCTCCTACACAAGCGCAACCGGATCCAACTCCCTCGCCTTCTTCGCCCTCTCCGCATTCAAAACAAGGCTTCCCGGTAAATCCACCTCCTTATCCCCCATCATAAACGCCACCACCGCCTTCGCACTCAACCTCGCACTCGACATCCCATAGCCCGTAAATCCTGCACAGATATAAAGTCCCTCGCCTCCTCCCAACTCTTCACCTACGTTCCCTACCCAAGGCACTCTATCCCTACTATATCCCATGATCCCGCTCCATTCAAATGAAGCCTCGAGTTCTTCGTGGTTATTCTGAAGATTAGTTACATGTGGTAATTCACGACGGAGGTAAGATGCTGCGGAGGGATCAATGGATGAATCGTCGAAAACACCCCTGCCGACTTTGAAAGCAAATTTAATACCACCCCCAAACATGAGTTCGCCACCGGATGCCTTATTGGAGATCGAGGTGGTGGAAAAGGTTCGTTGAATGAGATAGTCATCCTGAGCGACATTTTGGCCTGCGTTTCCTAAGATTGTGTAGGCGTAGTCCAGAGGTCGACTTAACGATCCTGCAGATGGGGAGATGGAAGATGGAGGGAGAAACGAAGACATTTCACCGCGAACGGGGACTATGAGATCGCTGAATGAGGGGAGGAGATGTGACGTGTAAGCGTTTGTTGTGAGGAGGACTTTTGGAGCTGAAATTTGCCCGCGAGAAGTGTGGATGACCCAGTCCGAGGATACTTTTTGAAGTCGGGTTACGGATGTTGAGGTTTGAAGGTTGAATTTTGGAGAACTGGAAGATTTATTCTTGGATAGAAGATCTTCTAAGATCCAAGATACCAATTTATAGCTCCAGAGCGAAGCAGCTGGTGAAGTCTTGATTGCACCGGCTGCGTTGGGGATTCTGAGATCTGACAATGAAGGATTGTTTGAATCTTTGGTGATGATGGTTATTCCTTCGCCCAAATTTGGATCCGAAGATTTCATTTTTTCCGCAGCTTGAACGCCATCCTTGAAAAGATCTTCCGACATATAGGTATAACAGGTGGCTATTAGCTTCCAGTCACATTGAACATCGTTCTTCTCCACAAAAGACTTAATATCCTCATAATTTCTCACTTCGAACGCCGCGAGTTCTGCTGTTGTATCAAAGATATGGGGCGCACAATGCCCTCCATTCTAGATTCATCGATTTTGATCAGCTACTGGGCAATCATAAATTTCAGACTCAAGAAGATGCATAACTCACCCTACCTGTCGCTCCCCAACAAGCTTCCCTTGCCTCCAACATCACAACTCTAAGATTCTTCCCCTTATCATGCTCTCTCAAAAAATGCGCGGCCGAAGCCCCCGCAATCCCACTCCCAATAATAATCACATCTGCACTCGAAGGAAATTCCTCTGTAGTTCTGTGACCCAACAGAATCTTGGAAGGTTGACTAAGCCAGAATGATTTGGTAGGATTGAGAGTTGGTAGTCCCGCTTGATCTGTCTTGCCATCTGTCCCTGCCATGATGAATATCCAAGATGAAGGCTTGGTATATAGTATTTTGTTGAAGAGCTCGAGGCTTCAGCCGTGGTTCTATAGATAAGCTCGTCCACCCAATGCCCCCCTCACTGTCCGATTGAGGGCATATGAGGTTGAACTTGCCCATTGTGGTTGATTTGCAATACGAGGATACCATGGATATCTCATACCGTTATGGGAAATATGACCATGTCATGTTCCTTCGAAAAGGTAGGCCCTCCCACCATCTCCACGAATATACTAAAGCAATCTCTTAATCCACTGCGAACAAGATCGATTCACTCGTACTCGTCCTTCTCGAGTTAAAACAAAACAAACTATTGTAGCTTCACATTCATCGAATGGCCGAAAGATCCGCTCTCTGGCGGGGCTGAACATGAAAGAGAAGGGACCATCAGAAAACACGATGGATCGTATGGAATTAGTTAGTATACGTTAAATCAAGATCCGCAGCTATAGCTTATCTGTAGTTACCTTTCGGGAGACTAGAGCTTAGAGCTTAGACAGCAACAGTAGCTAGCTCCCTTGAACGTAAATCATCATCATCATCATCAAGAGCCCAGATCAGACGGTATGAATTAGCTCTTTCAAATTTCTCCTAGAAGTCTTCGAATTCACTTGCGCACAATTTCCCATTTGGGCCATCAGCCAACTAGATAGCAAGTCAGTTCCCCCCGAGTTATGGTATAGTATAGCCGCCTACCTACGCGTATTAGGAACGGGTCTTTCCATGCTCATCATGATGATGCAGTTGAAGATTGCAGCTATAGGCAGTTCTTCAGAATTTGAGATTATCGAAATGTCAGAGGGTATGATGCTGAGTCAGCATACTTACTGGCTTACACAGACAGAATGATCTTGTTGCAATTGCATGGGCGGGCAGAACAAAACAATACAGAGTAGATGATAACAACTGATTGATTTTCCGTGGCGGGGTGCGCGAGGAGAATTTAATGGCTAATTCATGTGTGGAGGCATACTGTATATACATACGTTCAAGTACGTGGTAAACAAGCTCTTCTAGATCTTGGGTCAAAATATATACCCGTTCACCCATCATCAGGCAAATGAACTAACGATGAGGACATGGTATGGGATCTCATGTTCGAGAGAGAGAAAAAAAACATCGCTTTGATTCATGGCCTAGCTAGCCTACCTGATAAAAGGGATCTCGATAGAATGTACAACGCCCCAGATTCCATCCAACAATCCTGTTGCGGTCCATTCCAGTCCATTCCATTCCAGTCCAGTCCAGTCCATCCCGTTCCCTTCCCTTCCCTTCCCTTCCCTTCCCTTCCCCTTTACTCCTTCGAATATACAAACGCTCGTGCCAGCAGCGCAAAAGCAGACCCAAAGAAGTAAACCCCAACAACTAAAAAGGCATATCCTGCCAAGGTATCCAAGGAACGAACTGAACGACCAACTATTATAGCCTCCCATTTTTTGTAACTCCTGATGAAAAGCTCCATGCACGTGTGAGCGATGCCCCGATCCATGGTCCTGTTGCTGTTGCTTTTGTTGAAATGGAGATGGGTGTGCAGAGTTTCGTATGAAGTGACCCCCATTCGATGGACGAAGCACCCATATGCCGTGCCGTGCCATCCCTCCCTACCATGAATGAATCAAAAGAAACTGTGTTGCTTGTGGTATTGGTAAGATGTGATGAAACCAAAGTCGAATTTCGATTCGAGATGCGACGAAATGAAAATGCCGTGGGTAATCGTGAAGATTGAAGAAGATGATACAGGAGACGTACTGTATATATCCTCATCCTCACATGATTACATGCGCGCTAATGTACACTCCTCTCATGCCACTCCCTCCATATGTGTTGTTGGTGAAGAAGAAGAAAGGATCTATCTTCGACAAGCGGTGCTCCAACTCTCGGCAGGAAAGTTGATGGGAGATGGTGGCGGGGGAGCAGGTGGAGCGTACTCGTTTTCGTGAAAGATGTACGGGGTTTTGTTCTTGGAGTTGTTGGCTTTGGCAGTATCGAGGTAGAAACTGACGTCTTCACCAAAGGTAGAGGAGGTAATGAGTGGAGATAGACGGCGACGTGGAATGGGGGCGGCCATGGTAGTGGTCGATGATTGGGAAGGCATGCTGATTGATGTATCAAGACGTGAGTTGAGGATTAATGGGTATATGGTGAGGTCTGATGGAGACGACGAGTTGTAGGGGAAGGTCTGAAGGTTGAAGGAGAGGGGCGGCGTGGAGAGGGTGAAAGGGTCGAGAGACCTTGGATCTTTATGTGCTTTTTTTCTATGGCTGGCTACCCCAGAGTGGACGTGGGCTGGCAGGTTCGAGGTCAGTTTGGGTGTTGGCTGTAAACATGGGGGACACGGGGGGGGTTCAGCGACGACGCACCAGAAAACGTTGGATCGGTATGGGGTAACGGGAGAAGGTTGATAAGCGCCGACGATCCTTCTGGAAGAGTGACACTGTAGATGCTTTGCAACTGTAGACGTCGAGGCTGAGTGAGATGTAAAATGTTGAAGGAAGAGGAAATCAACAGAGAGGGAGGGGGGCAAGCGAATGAATTTATCATCCATTTCCTTCTGCCTTACGAAACCCTGATGAATTAATATCATATCATATCCCATCCCATCCCATCCGATATTAACAAAGAAAAGCCAAAGGCGGATCCGAAAAGAGAAGGAAAATAAGAAGAGGCATTCAAGACATTCTCATCCCTTCGGAAAGCCGCCGAACAGTCTGCCAGTCTCCCAGTCTCGCCCAAGAATGCAATCAGGGGTTATGGATCTTTCCGTCGTGTTCCTGTGGGTGCGCTCGCTGGCTTGGATCCATGGCTAAATTCGAGAACAAGCAAGAATCTAAGCAGATGCAGCAAAACGAATGGTGGCTACATATCTGATAATATTAACTGGCAGTGGCAGATGGCATATCTCACCCGAGTGCCCCGTATTCTTCCAAATTGTTGAACTGTCATCCTGTTGCACGGGATCCCTAGAAACGCTGCATTCGTTGTGTGATGCATCTCATCCAATCTCAAGCACAATCCCCAGCTTCTTGGGTCGCATCTACACGTCGGATTGATTATGTCGTGTTGTTGAGCTGTTTCCAGCCTTACTACTGCCACAGTTGTTTATCCTTGCATGTATGTACGGAGGCATGGGATTTCGTGGGGTTGACATGCATATTGCTGCGGCATGTTGGAGAAGAAAGCTTGGAAGAGACGGATGGATACGTATGAAGGCGGAGTTCTGGTTCCCTCCATTGCTTCCGGATCATCGAACCCGTAGATGCTTTTGATCTGGATTCATTTTATGGTTGCAGGCTGGATTGAACCCCTTCATCTCGCCAAATATCCGTACGCTCTGTCTCCGCCCAAAAACCTAATATGCGTATGCGTATGCGTATGTACAAGGACAGCTGTCACATATCATCATCCACTGCTTAATTAGTATGCTTCACTACCGAGCCCCAGGGTTTTCTCATCTCATCTTTTCGAATGGCGGTGTGGAAAGATGGTCGGCCGAATCAGAGAGCAGCAACCTTATGAGAGCCGTCAGCGTCCAACGTTAGGCAGAAGCTGGAACGCTGCGAAAGCAACATTGCACGAAAGCCAAATGTAACCATCGTTGATTTTACAATCTAGACCCGGATTGACTTCTCTTCTTCATTTGTCGTCGCCGCCTTTCTCTTTCGGATTGGTGAGAAGGATTCCTCGGTTCAGCCTATTTGGACAAGGAAGGTTGACAAACCCCCCACGTTATCTTCTAGACTTGGCCTGCTTGCAATGTGTGGTTATCGGAAAGACCGCTTTGATTTCTGTTTGCAGCGTTGACTATCTATATCTTCCGCCCATCTCGGGCAACCCTTGCGGGATGAGGTGGGAGGTGAGCAAAAGGAGCCATAGAAGCCGCCAGCTGATTGATAATACGCTTGCAATGAATGAGGCGAGGGCTCACAACGTAGGAAAACCTAACGAAGGCGACATCGTCGTTAGTGATACGCCGAACACATGGCAGTGCCGATTGAAAAGTCTCACATTTCTACTTTCTACCGCTCGGAAGCATCGTATTAGGTCAAGTAGCTCGTGTCCATGCGGGGGACCGCGCTTCCACTTGCAATTCACAATTCATGGCACAGAATGGTAAATCCGGGGAACCGGGTTTTTTCATCGTACAGTCCAATATTTGCTTCACCACACTATTGTTATCTTGGCGAGATGTTCCGGCCTTCGTCTGAGTAAGATTCGGAAGTGTATTCTCTTCACGCTCACTCTATCTTCCCCTGCCTGATGCATGGTAAATCCATCGCCGTTGAGCTCCACGGTGGGTTGTGAAGAATTGGAGGATCTACACGGCGAATGACATCAGGATATCCCCCTCCATTCCCGATCAAGTCCAACGTCAAGGTCATCTGGAACATAGCTTGGTTAGATCACAGTTCGTTGTCGGGAACGCAGTGCAGGTAAGAATTGGCACCAAGACTTCGGTCTGTAAGGGCGCCAGGTAAGCGGTGTGACATGATCTAGCGATGGATCGTTTGCTCATCACACACTTTCAACCCATCTTCAAAATATCATCCAGCTCTTGATATCTGCTCAATCTTACTTGCTACACCGTGATATCAACATCGGACCCCTTCATCAGCTCGTCCAGCTCCTCAATCCCACCTCATTTGTCATCAATATTAACCCAACGCTATCCCGCGCCACAGAAAACAGCGGCCGTCGTATTGCAGACGGGACGGTTCTCATTCCGAGGTGCGACGATCCAAACTCATCCATCACATTCTTCAAGATCCAATCCAGATGACAATACAGCTATCAAGTCTGGCGAGAACCCCCGCATCCCAACTTTGACACCATACTGACATATAACCCCTTCTTCCCCGCTCAAATCCGCGTTCGTCAACAAATACAGATCCTTGTCATGATACAACCTCTTGATATGCCGCCAGCTTCCTTTATTGGCTGAAGCTTTCTTGTCCGCATATCTTCGCACCACACATTTTCCACCCTCTACTCCAACTTTATTCGACGTCAATGTTGACATCCATCTACCGGTCTATCATCAGCCGTCATAAGTGGTTCAGTTGATGATCATCGCCGATTAGCCATGGATACACAACAGTATTGTATAGTTACATGTGTACTTGATGCAATTCGGTTCCGATCGAGGCAGCAACGATTTGTCCTATGTTAAAGTTAGGCATCTGATAATCGTGGCCGATACATATGATTAGCATTCGCGCATGTGTCTCCTGTAGTGTTACCCGCACGTGTCAATATTCTTATCTTCCAAAATTAGAGGTTGCGTGGGAAATTGGGGGTGATGGTGACATCGAAATGAATGGGGACAGTCGTACGTCCTCATTGCTATTCCGCGATCGGATCAGCCTTTTCGTGAGAGCCCTTCCCATAGCACTTTTCCGAGCTTCTGATGGTCGAGCTTGCATATCTTTCTTTCTAGGCGCTGGAACTTTTCGGCCCTTGAAACGATTCCCTTTATGGCGATGGCCACTATCATTCTTCCTACATTCGCATTTACAAGAGATCAAGATCCGCAATCAACATGAGTGCATTGCAAACATGTTCCGACTTGCCTATTGCTCGGATTGAAACTAAAGCCCTAAGAATGATGCTGTTCCATTTCCATCTGTATCAAACTCAATTTTCTCAGTCACACATTAGAATTTGGATGAATCCAGGAATTCTCCTCTGCAAATATGTCGGTTTAGATGGTGAGTTGATCATATTTTCGTTTGCTTCTGGCATCTAATGATTGTTTTGCCCCCCCTTTTCTTCTCTCATGAGTTGAAATCCTCGTAGTCCGAAAGATTAAAGCCTCACGCTCGTTTGAGGATAGTTGTTTCCTTGAGCCTCGACAGCGATAATCAAACGATGGGGACTAGCCACCTAGTTCTCTCCCCCGGCTTCATAAATTGCACAAGTTGTATGGGAAGGCTCGGAACGTACTGGATAGAGCAAACTAGCGGTCCTTTGATGTTGAATATTGGGTGGTCAACCAGGCATACTTTGATTTTCCTGCTAAGTTCTACACGAGGAAGTGCCTCAATTTTTGTACTCGGCCGTACATCACCCACATTTTTGGAAACGCCTGACGTACAGTTCATAGCTATTATAGAAGATCAGCTCATGAGGATCGAACTATTTCGTGCAATGTTTTGCTCTCCAATCTTTTCACTTTGCGGCATTATTTATCATCTTCCCAAGGGGCAAAGCCACAATTTTGGCGGCCTGTGCCCGATTCTCCCGGATAATAACATTAGCTGATGAAGGGTTAGTTTTCCTTCATTGTTGCTACTTGGAATATTATCAATCTCGAACCGATAACCACGGCTCGTGAGAATGGCACATATAAACTGGTGGGTATATAGGATATGAAATCTATCCCATCCAAATACCAAAACTTCCAAATAACAAAACTTGTTCTTTCAATTTGTCTATGATAGGATCAAATCACCAGGAAAATATGGTATTACAAAGTTAGATGCTGCATTAATAGGTAGATTGAAAAGATTCAGCTTATATTTTGAGCTCATCCTACCTATCTTCCCCGATTCATTTTGTTGCTGTCAATTTTATTTGCACCGTTGCCACTCGATGACCTCATTCCATCACAGCGTTAGTAATTCGTGACAATGGAACTCCCCATCAGCACAACTCAAGCTCTCTTGTTTAGCCCATATCTATCACATAACCTGAAATCCACCCAGTGAGCACCTTGACACTTTCATAGCCGCGGATACTGATCTCGACACGACGCATATGGCCTTATTACCGTAGCCACAATGCTTGTTGTACGCCATCGGCTTTTCGTACACAGTGGAAGGGGAGGGGGACTTTATGAAATATACCAACTGTCTACACTTCTTCGGCTGGTCCCCCTGCCCCGCCCTCTTTAAGTCAACTATGGCATTACTAGATGAATAGAATGGTGAATGGCTCAAATGAACTCCGCAGCAACCAACACCAGACGACTCCGCTTTACAGTCCCAAATAAGTGTAATGGATACTGTACTGCATCGAGTAGCTTCAAAAGCAGCACATGAGAATCTCCACTTGAGAATGAATCCTCCCAGCCCATACTTCCTTACGAATAGAAAACACATATCCTGCATCCAGCACTGTACTGTACATATCAGACATCTTGCGTTGTAGGAGAGAGCCAATTAGCAGAAACAAAGTTACATTATTGTTACCAGAAAATCTAGAATCCCCAACAAGGTGAAACACTGTCCGCTTAACCTTCATGTTTGCTATCATCCAAAACATCCTTTCTTATCATTCACGAGTAATTTGGAGAAGAATTCAATATTGCAATATGGATTTAACTTAACCCCTGTTCTGCTGTCATTAGACGAGCCATTGCCATCGCTCGCATCACATATCCCTTATTACATCCCAACCCCTAGAAATAACCACTTATCTATCATATTGACATATTCCGTATAAACCTCTTCCCACTCACAGAAAAGATTATGATTGAGAGACAATAAAAAGTCTTGTAAGGATACTTTGAGCTTTAGCTTTCTATTTATTGACTTAAAAAGCTCACACAGTTCGCTGATTTATATGATAGGTATAAGAATCGTGTGGTGGATTGATTATGTGGAAGGAAAGGAGATTAGATGATCATACCGCCGTAGGGAGTAGAGTAGTGAATGAAGGGAAACAGTTTGATATGATATCATCAAATCAGGAAGATTATACTATATAATATCATATCAATCTGCGTATATTTACGAAACCAATCACAACAAATTTAAGATCGCGCAGAAATGTAGGGAATAGCAAAGCACGTCTATCTTTTGAACTCCTTTTCCTCATCATCTTATATGAGGAATCCATGTCAGCACATTGCACTGTGCAGCATTTGCCCAAACTCGAAGCTATACCAGCTGAAGAACGACGGAATGAGGAGTGGAGTGTTGTAGTGTGCAATCTAAGATGAGGGTGGTGATGATGTGATATGAACTCTACCTATATCGTTTCATATCTACTTCTTCTTCTGCTGCTTGCTCTCTTGATCATGACGAGAAAGAAAGGTTCCACGTAATGAGTGAATAATGAGTGGATAGTTAAGAAAGGAGATAAACTCCACCCACCATATCCTTGGTTATGAAGTGTGCATTGCTTCTATATTCACATTCATATTTCCTTGATATGAAAGACAAAGGGAGGCTGGAAAAGTTGTTGGGTAAAATTGTCACAGAAGACACTAGATAAGCGAGAAAGTGGTTCTAGTGATCTACTATAAACAAGCCTACTTGTATATTCTTCATAGTATTATCTTCTTTACTAGTACACCTACTCAAACCAATAGCTAGTTGTGCGTGCTATACCAAAAATGATTGGAGTGGTAAAGTATTTCATCGTTTTCTTTTTCTCGTTGTCGTTTTGGCTGAACATCGATCCGTCTCTATTATGGTTTTGCTACTGGCTGCTCATCTCATCTCACCTCATCCCAATCTCTCAGATACTTCTCCAAAACCCACATCCTCATTCATGATGGAGATCTAGCACAGGCAATCAAGCAAGCAAGGAAACAGACAGACCTCATTGGACTTCAAAAAATCTGGATTTCGAAACCTGATATCCTTCTTTTCTCTCTCTCGAGACTCATCAATTTATAGAGTGCATCGAAATGCAAAATATGTGAGCGAGGAACACGTGTACAGGATACCCGATTCTAAAGATCGGGGTAATAGAGAAACGAAATCCCTCAGCATCCTATACATGCATGCATGCTCTGCTGTGCAAATCTTCTACAAGATGCTTTGGGATCCTATAAGAGGGATCGTGATATTTCTTTCTAAAGCTCTTCTTTCTTTCAAGCACTGGCGTTTTAAGATCATGAAGAATTCTTTTTAAGGGTTGTTGTTTCAAGCTCAAGGTTGTGAGAATATAGAAGCCAAGGGGAAGAAAGGGGTGTTCGAATAGGATTCGATGATTGGGATAGAGATTAGAGTGGGAATGAGTGCTCCAGGGAGGGTACTTTCTGGTGTATGTGGTATTTCATATCGTCGTCTACATTGAAGTTTCTTGATCATTGTTGCACAACGTTGCCATGGTCTGTCTCATCACTTGCTAGTTGTGAATTCATAGTATTCTATGAATATCGACAGCGCATGAACAACCCGTCCCATCTCATCCTGTGTGAATTACTTTCCAATCTCTGTGATTATACCTCTGAATACTATGCTCTGCCCCAACAAACCTCAAGAAGCTCACCGTATGAAATTGTAATGATGAGCCAGACTCGAGGATCTAATAGTGTGTGGTAGAAATGACATATTGTTTCCGAACGCCTTAAAAAAATAACTCTTGGGTCTGGCTGGCAACTTAAATATGCAAACCGTGAGGTGGCTTTGGTAAAGAGGAGTAACAGTGAATCAAGAAGAGAAATCTCAGCCCAGTACAAATCACCCGCTCTCGATATATTCCATGTTGCAGTTCAGAGTTTCATGAAAGATGGCCTCTTTATCGAATCTTTTTAGAGTAACTCTTTCGGATAACATTGGTGGCATGGCGAGAAGTATTCTCGGGCAAAAGGGAACGAAATAGATAGCGATGCCAACTAGGTATTAGAATGGGAATTCCAGGGAACTAGAAAACTTAAAAGTTCGCCTGATCCCCCCCTTTAATGTTGCTGCTGTGGAAAGATTCTTTCGCTGTCTCACCGTCTGACATGGTAAAAACATATCATCTCATCCCACTTCCCGTATCTAGAGCTTCTACGAGCATACACTTATTGAGGCTATTCAAAACAAAACCCACCATTCAAACAAGGTACGAAGGCTTCACTGGAAAGTACCCAAATCCATAGATCATCACAAAGAGGTGAATGTCGAGTATAAGAATAGGAGTTGGAATGAGAGTGGAAGTGCAAGTGGAAGTGGAAGCGCACGTTCTGGGAAACTTTAGGGGTTGAAATATTATCTCGCTAGCTCCGGGCCATTGTGTTATAGCGGGGATGAAGACTAGAACTTAAAGGCACGTCGTATCTCAATTGATCTCAACTAATCTTAGCATTTGATCATCGCGCAAACATCCTTCGATCCCTACCATCCAACGTAGCCCCAATTCCGGCCTTATATTGAATGATCACCGCATCCCCCAGCTCACCAGATTTCTCCATATCGACCGTGGCAGGTTCCTGGGGTCGGTTCCCTCCTCGACGACCCTTGCTTGTTGTTCCTAATCCCTGAATCGTTTGGTGATGAGCCAAGAAGAGGGATGGGGACTTGATATAGAAATGCCGTGGCTCTCGAACAGGTAAGCTTGGGAGGTGAATTCACTTGGAGAGAATGAGACTTGAGTGGTATGAGGGGAAGAGTAACGAGGTGAACCAATTCTGAGCCTCCTCCTTACTGTGCTCACAAATCCAAAAGATCTAATCAAGATGCCATCTCCATTCCACGCCTCCTTTGCCGAAGGTATCACATCACATCACGTTTTCTCACACCAAAAGCCAACACCCATCAAAGTTTTGGATAAATTTCTATTCATTCATTTGATTTGCTTCCAAGGGAATTCGCACCTGCACTATGTTGGTTCATTTGATGTACCTCTCCATATCCACCTCCCCTTGCCATAATCACCTCACCCTGATCTCCCGATTCTCAAAATAAACGCTCCCACCCTTCCTCAAAAGTGCATTTCTCCCAGTTCCACTCAACCCCAGTTATGCATGCAAGCAAACAGGCATTCGACCCCCCCCCCCACCCCTTATCATCACAAAAATGCAAATGTAACCGGATCCCATCCGCAAATGCAACAAAAGCCATCCCGCGCCAGGCCATCAAAGCCCTTGGCCAATCCCAATGCTGGCACGTAACCCAAAGTCAAATACCAAACGCCAACAAATGCCAGTTTGTGAGCAACAAAATAGTATGCCTCCCATGCACCATTGATGCCATGCCAATGCCAATCCAGCCTGTAGTAAGTTTCGTTTCGTGAGTATAATTTGGAGAAAAAGAAAGAAAGAAAAAGAGCGAAAGAAGAAGAAAAGACTGTTCCGCGACTCAAAACCGTGCGACGATGCTGATTTTTGAGTGGAGATCGTGCGTATTTAAGTTGGAATATTTTTTTATCTGAGGGTATCTTTTTTGATGGACAGGATCGAGACAGAGACCCTGACAGTCGGAGAGAAAAAGTGTGTAATGGCTGTATCGTAGAACTGCAGCTGTTTTGATTCAAAGTGTTGAAACCTCTTTGTTTAGAGGCTGATAAGTGACTGCCCAAGTGTCATAAGACCCCTCAAAGTTCTCGATAATCACTCGGTCTCGCTCTCCTCTGTCTTCCCACATGCCTATGTGGATTGACGGGCTTCCTGAAATACGCATTATCTTCTTCGTTTGGCAAAGGCTCCGCAAAAACCGTCTTTTGCTGATTAGGGAATCCACCCGCCACACCATTCGACATGCCCATTCCTCTACCCATTCCATTCATCAGTGGCATATTTCCGCTCATCATCGGATTCATATTGCCGAATGCGTTTGCATTGTTGAACATAGGCATGTTGTTCATACCAGGGAAGTTCATGCCCATCATAGGGTTCATACCCATCATTGGATTCATACCGCCCATTCCGAAATTGTTCATCATGTTCATGTTGGGCATGCCATTATTGAATCCAGTGCCATAGAATTGTGGTTGCATGTTGTTCATGTTTGGGAAGCCGTTCATACCATTCATCAAGTTCTGTTGTTGTGGGTTCATGGCAGCTTCTTTTTGACGCATAGCTTTTGGTCCTTTGGGAATCTTGGGGTTCTCGAATAACTCATCTGCAGGTCGCTTTTTACCTTGAGGCCCGGAAGGTGCACCAGGAACACCAACAGCGGGAGTATTTGATTTCCCTTGCTTAGGACTACCCTTTAACACTTTGGAGATCTCAGGTGACTTAGCTTTGGGTGATTGTTTGGGCGTTGGCGATTTGGCTTTTCCTGCAAGTATTGTTGCCTTATTTGTGGGTGGTGTTTTGATGATGTCGGACTTTACGCTAGGACTTTTAGCTCTCTGTTCCTCTCTCTCTCTTTTGGCGGCTGCATCTTTTTCCTCCAAATATATCTTGATCTTTGCGGTCATCTCATCATCAGGCTTTAGATCATCAATCAATACTCCATCAGTCTGACATCCGGGGCATGTGAAATCGCTTTCGATAAGAGCATTAGTAATGCAGTCATTGCAATACGTCTTCTCACAACAAGGCGTCTTCATTGGATCTATGAATATTCTCATGTCGAGCGCGCATTCCAATCCCCTATCCCGTAACTCTTTATCTCCCAGAGCAGCAGCTTTCTGAGCAGCAGCAGATGACTTGGTCTTCGCCTGAAACTGTTCCCACGATGCTCTATCAGGCTCAGCAATAACAAACTCTCCCTCAGCATTTACCATCACACCAGATGGAGTCTTTGTATCATCCAATGTACCATCATTGGCCAACTGCACTGGCTTCTCTACAGTCTTCAAGAAAGATCTTGGAATACCAGTTGTACGCTTAATCCGTGCTTTGTTATCGAAGTTCGGATCGTCATTCGTAGGGCAGACCTGAATCCAATGCCCTTTCTCTCCACATCGATAACAAATGTAACCAGTGGGTGGCTCATGATCGGGAACGTTTTGTGGAGGTTGGCCTTTCTTGCCACCTGGTCGAAAGACTGGTGTTTGACTAGAGACCTTGTTAGGAATAATTATTGAATTGTCAAAAGAATGAATGACTTACTTGGCCATATCTTCTTGTTGTGCCGACCATAGATCACCTTGAGCCTGAAACATAGCTTCCATCTTTTGCTCCTCGGTCATCGCAGTGCTCATTTGTGCCAACCCTTGTGTAGATGCAACAGCCTTTGCACTTGCTTGTTTTCCTTGCTCCTTTCGTGACGAATTCTTCTGCTTTATCGGCATTTGCCCTGACATGTATCTTGCAGCTCTACCTGCTCCCTGCTTGAGAGGTGGTAATCTACGAGCGATGATCGAGGTTGATCGTGGGATGACGGTGGTATCATCATCATATTCTATACTGGTCAGAATCAATTTTGGTACGGAATGCAGAGTATGCTCACCTTCATTTCCTTCTTCATTGTAAATGGCGAGGTCGAAATCGGTTCCGTCACCTAAACCACTCTTGATGATAATATCACGCTTGAGCTCAAATACAGAGATACCAGTACCATCAAACTCGACTCTAGAGGGCTCCTTCTGGGACTTGAATTTGAAAAACACTGAGGACGTCATAATTGCGGTTGGTCAGGTTGATCAAGTTGAAGTTGCAGAGGAAGTTGAGAATCCTTGAGCTGAATATTTTCGTATTTCGATGCTGTGTACAGAGAAACAAACTACTCTTCTGATTGCACTCAATAAGATCAAGCAAACGCTTGAAAATAAGTTAATAGGATGGAATAGGGAAGGATGGAAGGGATAGTTCGTGATGCGACCGGTGCAATATCAAGATTCTTCTCTTTTTTTTCCGTTCAGGGAACGAGGTGAAATCAAATCTGATTGCGATCACTGGAGATAACTCTGGTGACACAGAAAAAGGCTCTCTCAAAAGGAAATGATTGTACAAGATTGCAGTAATACTGCTATTGTGATGATTTTGTTCTTTCTTTGAAGTCTGCCGCTTTCCTCCACACGACCAAAACAATTGCACCACCAAGATGATCCACGCAAACACGCACTCTCTCTTCTCTGTATGATTCTTTTCCTCCAAATGATGATTTCCTTCCACGATTTCTTCCCAACAGTATTATCTTTCCGATCGAATGATTCTTTTGATGCGAGATTGAGTGATGGATAGTAAGGGTGTTGTGATCGTGTCGAGTTCGTTGTCGTGGTTGTGTGAAAAGAAAGTAGTTGTTGGTTGATGAATGAATTGAAAAGGAAGAGAAAAGGGTTGGGGTGAGGATGACAAACTCTTTGTACTATGGTAAGCGCGAATGGCTTAGCGTCAATTATTCTATGACGCTAGTGTGAATGCGGCTTCTTGTACGGTATCAAGATTGCGTCTGAGCGTAAACACCTAATGTGCAAAAATATTCTAGCGGCGGAAGAAGCCGTCCTTGGTAGCTTATGTGTTGGGACGCTATATACGGTATCTGGGTCAAATCCAAGACCAAATCCATTATGCGACGTCAACGGAGGCAGTGGCTTTTGAGAAGATATGTGTCTTTCTCCACAGAAAACATATCATATCGAATCAAGGTTTGTTGGAATAGCAGGTTTCGCCATTTTGGTCGATATTGGTTGCACAGTCACGCAGCAGAAGATGTTGTCAAAAAGTGACATTGTCTTCTGGAAACTGGAGCATGGTCCTTTTTCTTCAGGGTTAGATTCAGCGGCGTTGATATTAGGAAGTGAGGATTCAAAAGCTATAGCTTTGGATGAGCCATCCCCACGTCGGAATCCAGGCGCATTGCTTTTGCCAGTGGAAGTACTACTGGTATGTGCACGAGTTGGGAGGAGGATTCCTCTGCGAGAAAATTGGGGTGGTCCTAAGTACGGAGAGACTCGGGGACCATTTGGTGAAATCTGTTCTCGTCGACCGGGATCTAACTTCTTATTCCTAAAGCTGACAAAATTGGAGCGGGGCAGCTAATCCAAACGAAGCTTGGGTCTCGTAAGAATGATCTTCAAATCGTCACCAAGGTGGAAGCCATGATCAAAGATGCTAGTTTCGAATATTTCCTTATTCTGCATGGACTGAGCAGGAGATCATGAGCCACTCAGGGGGAAAAAATGGTAGCTTGGTTTTCCATGCGACCGGAATAACTCTTTGATATTTGCACTTCTGGAGAGTTCAAGAGATCAGTCATCTTTGTAAGCCTCAAATACGACAGCATCTTTCCCAAATGGCTCATGGTAGCTATCCCACCTCGAGCCATGTATCATCTCGCCATACTCGTTCGAGGCTAGTTTCATTTTCATGGAGCAGTCCTGGCTTCACCAAACCTTCCTTCTACTCTGGGAAACCAGGAGAAGTTGTAAAGATGAGCACCCCGAGTTCCAAGGTAATCAAGTTCCTGCCAATATCATACTCAGCGCTTCGATACGTGAGAGAGGTCCGTGCGATGGTGAAATCCACCCCTTCAGATCTTTCGGATTTTTCTGTAGCTTTAACAACACCAAGTTTCGGTTGTAATAAAACGGGAATGGTGACGGCTGAAACACACTCATTGGCCTTTCTTCCCTCTCCATTGATCAACACAGTCATTCTTGCAGATGAATAGTTGAGATGATCCACCATAAAGTCAACATGGATGGTGGCGAGGACACCTAGAGCCATGAGGATCATTGGCGGTTTGAGAACCAAATTCAGGACTAAGAATAGTTGTGGAAGAACTCTCTCATTTCCTCGGGCTGAATTGATGCTTGTACCATTTTCTTTCTTCTTTTCCTGACAATCATCAGCTATATTATGAGAAACAAATCAATCAAGTCTCATGACATGAGAAATACGAACCTCAAATAGCACATCAAGAAGGCACGCCGAAGCGGCTAAAGGAAACTGAATATATTGCTACAGTGTAAAAAGCTTTGAGATACAGAAAATACCATCAAATTGGCCTCCTTTTTCATACAATATCCAACTCATCAAGCTCACGGCAATATTTCTACCTTCTGCATTTTCAGCCACCACCATGCCTGCCTTTGAATTCCACTCGACCATCCAGTAATGAATGGTATCTGTTGAATAATTTACGCAACCTTTTGAAAGTAGTCATGCAACTCTTGGGCTGGGGTTCGTGTCGAATCATTCCGAATTCCTCGCGGTAGTCGAGATCTCCAATGTAGTCAAGGGGTGGTGCGGGATCATGCACCTAGAAATGGGGATGGAATCAATGCTAGCTGCTGGTTCCTGCCGAAGTTTCCATCAGGACTAACCAATCGTTCCAGGCACGATCTGCCTTGGTTTAGGCCAGCATCATTCTCCAGCTGACCAAGGCAAGGTGACCGCAGGCTTTCTTAATGAAATGGTGGATGGAAGTTGATTGGGAATGTAAACGGAGTCTGACAACTTGTACGATGAGGTTTGATGTCGACCCTTACCTTTGCCATTGTTGATGTAGTAATTAGCTGGCAATATTTCGTCATTGTCATTCATACTTTCACGCCATGGGTTTCAGGATAATTCGTGAAGTTATTGCCCCATAACGCGAAGTTATAAACGGCAATGTTGGGTGAAATTGTCACGGTAGACACGTAACTAGCATACTAGCGGTACCAGTTACATACCATAAATAAGCATTTCTTCTCCTTCCTGCGTCTAAAAATTGTGGTGTCATTAGCCATATGCACACACCAAATGGAAAAGATCCATCAAGATATACATACCAGCGTTGATGTGTTCCTCCATGAACGAATTCGGATGGCTTGCTTGTTTGAATTCAGGCTGTGATAATGGTTTCTGGTTATGATCTCCATATGAACTGGTGTTTTATAAGGGACCAGGAGATTCTCGAATATTATCGAGGCGACATCATCATTTCATACTCATGTCTACGACATATGAGTTAAAACCAGTCTCAATGTCGTTTTCTTCGAGGCATGGGAACGAAGCAAAGATGGTGGTTCCGGTAAAGTGGGGCACTTCGCTCAAACACCCAGGTTGTGATTCAAAAGACAATGAATCTCCTGAAGATTCTTCATTGTCTTGCATGTGTTGATCCTGGGCATCATTGTCTGATGATCCTCCAAGTTCTCCATCTCCATGGAAGTTTGCCAAACCCTTGGTATCGAATACTGGTTGGTTATCAAGATGATTAGGAAGATTAGCACTGGATTCATGACTTGTACTTTGTGGGAATGCTCCGTATTTTCCCCTTCAATGAATCAAATTGTTCGAACTAATTCTTCACTGGCCTCGACTTGGAAGGTCTTCACTGCTTCTTTCGCCAACTGATGCCTCAAATCTTTTCTTGCCAAGAAGTACAGCACCTAGGTGGAACCCCATAACTCATCATAGAGCTGAAGTTAAAACGTTAATATCGTTAAAGGTAGCATATATACAGGAGCAAGAGAAGATAATTGGTACGTACGCTGAATAATCGTAAGAGTATTAAGAGCAACCTCGGGGTTAAAAAGACCTATTTCTTGTTGCCATGATACATGGAGGGGTCTAGTTGGATCTCCATTTCCCTTAAATTTGTTGAAGCCCCTTCCTGTACCTGGCCGGGCGCCTGTTGAGGTATTGGACGCGGTGCCGCCGATAATTTCTTCAGAACTTCGATTCGATAAAGAGGTACCAAATAGCCAAGTCACGGTTCCTCTTGAGCTTGTCAGTAATGAAGAACTCAGACGATTGAGTTGTAGAAAAACATACCAGTATACGTGGAATAAACAGCTTTTCTTAAGCCCTCCATGAAACCACCATCGACATTGCCACCGTCACACTGGACAAAAATCTAGCGTTATCCCTTACGATTACAACCATTGAATGGGTTGAATCATTCGCAGTAAAGCGATGGATACGCAATAGCCATGCATAAAAGTTCACAAACCAGAAACAAGAATCACTTCATTATCATCAGTCTTGCACCAACGGTCGATGTAGTTTCATCGACCATAATGGGACGCCAGAATATCTGAGTGAGAGAATATATTAAAATTGCGTTCGACAAGCAACTAAAAGTTTTCTCGCCATCAATTCCAACATTATCTCTTCTTCTGGAGAGGCTTTCTTGAATATGCTGCTCAGTATTGGCTAGTGACCAACTCCTATCAAGCTGTTATCAAATGCGCAGAATACACAATAGAGTGTAAAGACATACCCAAGAGTTCCTCCAATTACAACTCTGTACGATTTAGAAAGAGACCTGAAGCCAGATCATCTTATCAATGCAAACATCCATTGAAGTTTTGCTAACTGTGCTAGCTCAAAGTTGTTGCTCAGGTATTGGAGTAGGTATAAGTGAAAACCTGTTAACAAAAGATTTATTAGTATTAATTGGTCATTTTCTCTATAACAGTGATATTGCCACCTATAATAGCCGTCTAAGTAGCGCGTACTAGGCGTGGCCATGGAGCTCGGAATCAGCCAAGGAGTATGTATTATCTCACTTGCCAAATGAACTAGACCTAAGGATGAATGGTCTTTGAGCATACTACCCATAGAAACTATTCCCTGGTGAGTAAGATAGCTGCAGTATAGGAAGAGACCGTGTTGGGAATAACTACCGATTGACATTCTTGTTGGAGGAAGGAAGGCACAAATTAGCCCCAAAAACCGCAGGCATTATTTTTGGATGAGTGAAAGCGAGGACAGTCTGGCGTCGTCGATACTGAATGGCTTGAGTGATCTCAGGAATTCTGACAAAGACTAACGCAGCAAGTTAACTCATTCTGCTTTCACCACAAATACCGATGATTATGGCATTTTATTTTGTGCGTCGACCTGATGCGAGTCTGTTGAAGTATGGCCACGATCCGGCCAGACCAAGTGGTTTTCATCGGCGGCGACGAGGTATCATCGAAACGGATGAGTGAGTGAGTAGCTACTGTTTGACTTATCAAATTAGCTTTGGGGAATTGATCGAATAGTGCCATAGTGTTTTTGGATTGCAAGGAAAACCTCTTTCTCGTTGTCAAAAGTAGATTCCTCCATCAACAGACTCCAACTATGGAATTTCCGCACGCAGCGACGATGAGTTGCAGATAAGAAGAATTGAAAGGAGTGACAATACTCACAGAGGATATAGGTTACTGTTGATGCCGTCTTATGAAATAAGCCTATGGTGTTATTGATGATATTGATGGAATCAAGTTGAAAGATGGTTGAATTTGCAAAAAGGAAGTTGAAGAAAGCAAAAAGCACAAAACAAACAAGGCAGAGATTTTCAAAGGCAGCTGATAATGGAAGCTAATCCCATCTGAGACGCCGAGAAGACAGACCCTCGAGGGTCTGGAAAGATAGAGCTCTGTTTGCTTAGTTGCTTAGTCGGCTAGTCAGTAGGTGTCCATGACTTGGAAGGTTTGAACTTCCTCAAGTTTTATTTAATGTTAATCCTTAGTTCTTGAGACTTTGAGAGATGATCTGGAAGTTTGTTTGAAGTTCTGTTTGGGTTCTAGGATAGTCTTCTTCTTCCATTACTATAGGACATCGCCGACTAAGCAAGTCATGGAGGGAGGTTATTTGGAAGTCTTGAGCATTGAAACTCTTTGTATTCTCTTTTGATTCTTGAAGTCTTCACTGCTGGGTAAGAAGATAGACTGGAAGAAGGCCACAACCTTTTCTGATCAGAACTCTCCTTAATGAAACTCGTTTATGAGGGGAGCATTCTTTTCATCAACATTCTTTCCCCAAGAGCCACCTTCCAGTCAGTACACTACACAACTAGAAATTCAAGATTAGAGTACACCTCCTACCTACCCACCTACCTGCAAGGGAACATAACATCAAACCCATCAACCAAATTCCAAATATCCAAAAGGTTAACATACAAACTCAAACTCATACCATCCGTATTCTTAGACTTCTCCCTCCCTCCCTCCCCAACCTAAAGCTCTGTTGTTGAACAAGACATTCCAACTTTCCAATTGCATATTCCAAATTCGAATGAGTCTACATGTAGCCATCCCTCAATCAATCTCACCTCATCCCCCAACTACGCAAGTGGTGAACAACCTGACCTGACCTGACCTGACCTGATCCCACTCGTTACATACAATACATATAATATATACAGCACCACGGCCACAGCACTACTGTACGAACGACAACGAAGCGAGATCAAGCGAGGTTAACATATTAAGGTATGAAGATATTGATTGATTGATACAATAGATGTCACCAACTATAACACTGATGTGATGCATACCATGCACCCACGACTTTCGATTCATACACAACCCAACCCACAAATCCGATCCCATATCGCCACGATGGGAAAATAAAAGCTGCTTGATTATGAAATGGATCATCAAAATAAACCCATTGCAGTGACTAACTACTCACTACCTACCCACTAAACATTCATTCCTTCCCTGCCCTACCTCCCTTCCCATCCCCATGCCCATCTAGGCCCAACGCATCCTCAAAATCTCAAGAAAAAGAAAGCCCCCCACATATCAACAAGAACCCGAACGAGACCGAAAGGTATAAAAGCAGAAGAAGAAGAGCATATGGAACCCCAAGGTCCCAAATCCCTTCAAGTTCGCACCTAACCCCGTCGATCCCCCGTAATCCCTCAAACCCATCAGCCCCTCATATGCAAACAAACCGCCAGCATCATCCCCAAACATCGCGGTCAACCCAACGCAGATAAGACGAGAGTCAGCGAGGTGCTCTCCATCAAGAAGCGAGAGAAGACGACGGTAAGAAAGAAAAGGAGAAGTAAGGAGTGCAAGAGAGAAGACCAAAATGAGTATCCCCCAAAAATCAGCCGTGGTCAACCACTCCGCTCCAAATGAGTATGAATGAATGAATGCGTGTGGCAAGAAAATTACGCCCGGGAATATTGCTGTGTTATGCAAGCCGAGCCACCAAAACCGAATCGCACGAAGCCCAGAATCAATTAGTCGACACACGTCAAAAAATATGCCTGGTCGAAATGTTCCCTGAAGAGTTTCCGTCTATCCGTCATAAATCGTATGTATCGTATTGTGAATCCCGTCATCAGCTGCTATTCCATTATCGACGGTGGGTTTCCCGCGCAATCCCTACAAACCCCCCACCCCACTATCTTTACTGGCAAGTCGTTCCCTCTCCCTTTCTCGCTTCCTCTTATCCACCCTCCTAATCCTCCTTTTTAGAGCAACCTCCGCATCCCACATCCCTGCAAACAGCTCTTCACACTCATCTTCATCCTCCGAATCAAAAAGAACCCATCCTCTCGCCTCCTCTTCCTCTCTAGTTTCCACCTGCAGCCCCTCCCCCCCATTCCAGTGCCCTCCCCCGCCCATTCCATCCTCGCCGCTCCCTCCTTTCCCGTCATCAATTTCGCGGTTGTAATTTAGATTGTGCGGGGAGACATCGGAATCCTCGTAGCAGGGCATCGTCACCACCCTCTTGGTCTCCAAGATAAACTTTCCAATCTTGTACCTCTGGCCGGCTTCCCGCGCATCCACATATTTCCACCCCAGCAACAGGTTGCACACGGCGCAGTTCGCATCCGCGACGACGTGGTGGCCGGTCAGTAATTCTCGGTTGACGGGACGCCCGATGTTGGTATTTGCGAGGTTTTTCGAGCGGTCGTGGGCAGTGGGGGGGAAGGGGGGGATGACGGGGACGGGGGAGGGCGGAGGAGGCGCCACGAGATAGGCGCGGCCGTGACGACCGGTGAATCCTTTCGAGACGATTTGAGAGGTGTAGGCAATTTGGGTGGAGCAAGATAGACAGCGGAGGGTAGAGGGTTGGGGACGAGTTAGGTGGGGGGCAGAGGGCGTGCGCTCGCTTCTGTCGTGTGGGTATGTTTGTTCGTTGATCTTGTTCTTCTCCTCTCTGCCTGCTGATGAGGAAGGTGTGCGAGTCAGAAAGCCATTGGAAGTCGGTGATGCGATGGGGGTTTCGCTACAGCTACTCGTAGGCGAGTAGCTTAATGCTGGAATCGAAGTCGACGTTTTGGCCGATACTGCGGCGCTGGAGGTAGAAGTAGAGGGTTGGCGGCGGCGAAAGGGAAAGGAGAAGGATGGGAGGAGGTAGGTTGGGAATGTGAGGCGGTCGGGGGACATTTCGCAAGTCCTGGGGGGGTTAGATTTCATGTGCAGTAGAGTAGTTATAATATGAAAGGTGTTATTGTAATATTATCTGAAGGTTGAAGATTAGAAGAGATGCGATAAGTGCCATGATTGAACGGACGAGGAATGAATGAAGGGAACAGACAAAGAGGTCGCGTGGAAAGATCTGAACAAGGCTCTTTGCGCAACGGGAATGATGGCTTGACACTCACTCATTTATACGGGCACGAGATGTCATGGTATTCTTAAACATACTGTGCCGGCCAGTCTACGAACATCGGAAGTAGGCACCGGCTGGCTTCATCAACTCAAGTAGCACACCTTTTGCATTGTGCACTTCGATAAGTTGTACAGAGGAGATGCCTTGTTGTGCGACGGTGATAGATTATATCTATCTACATTGATCTTATCGATAAGCCGGTTAGAAAGAGCCATCCGGGTGATTTGGAGTGCATCCCAAACTCAATGCATGATCCATGCTATGAACCGAGGTCCTGTACAGTATTGGGAAATCCGCCGGCTTCATTTATGAGTGATGCTTTTGATGAAAGGCGGTGACATGTACACCGTACTACTCGGTGGCATATGGGTTTGAAACAACCAATAATGTTGTGTTTGGGTGGTATTCATCTAATCCCAATCGAGATAAGTACAAGCATACGACTACATAAATACTTGATCTTATGCAGATGACCCTAGCTTATATCGGAGTATCGGTATGCTCCGTACATTCCTTAATAGATGTATCTCTGCATTGATACCAGGTACACAATAGTGATAAAAGGATTAATTAGTCTTGTTGCGGTATAAGATATTTATGTTATAGTGATATGATCTTCAGGAGTAACTAATCACAACTGTTGTTATGTATTGTTATGATACAGAATAAAACAGAATCATCGAATATGAAATTCCTAATGTTGTATCAGCAGGCTTGTTTGTGCATATATTGTTTCATCATGCATTTTGATTGGGTAATTGACTCACGTGGTTCATTTGGTAAGCGGAGAAATGTGGAAATGTGGAAATGTGCTCCTTCGGCTTTGTTCACTTCTCATTCTCCTTCCTACTCTGTAAAGGATAGAAACAAAGACGCAGATCACCAACTTTTGGAATCCTGACGAAGTTAGAAGAAAACATCTCATCTCATAACAAGAATCCCCGGTTTAGATCCTTACAATCATCCATCTGTCAACACCACCACGATCAAATCATTCAACTTTCGACTCTCCAAGTCAGATTTACGTACCAAAGAAACCCCCTTCACACCGCAATCCTGGCAATTTTCGAGAACAATGGCCCCAAGTATGAAAAACAGTAATAGTAGTAGTAATTGTGGCGGCGAGGTAGTTTGCACTCAAGCCAACGTCCTCGCCAGCTGCTACATCGTTGATTCTTCCGCTCGTCTTTCTGGATTCCATTATTCCACTACCGGCGCTGGCGGGTTGGTTTTCCCATTTCCACTAGAGCGAATCGAACATTCGCACACACGCACACACACAAGATACTAATGCTTTCCAATAGGGCAAAGTGGTATCCCTGAGGTCCGCTCGGGGTCAATCTCCCCTCCGTCGAGTCCCCCTCTTGCGGCCTTGACGTCTGCCAACGAATTCGCGTTCATCAATAACTCATCGAGGAAACATGATGCGCGAGGCAGAACTAGAAGCCGCAAAGAGGGGGCAGCGTACGCCATCCGGGAAGAGTGTGAGAGACTCTTCTGCGAGAACATGAAATCCATTTTTCTTGGTGAAGAAGGAAATGCTAGTAATGACTCAAACGTGATGGGTGCGGACACGTATTCAAGTCTTGACGATGATGTGGATACGCATGATTACTTTGGTAACGTCAAACCTGGCCATTCAGTTGATGCTTGGGTCGAAATCTGGGATTATACGGGGGGATGCAGCTTTCGAGGATTTGTTGGCGGAAATGGTGATGAAAAAACACTCTTTGCATTCTTCGATAATTCTGTCATTGGGAGGGATCTGAAACAGGGGTAAGAATTATTTTCGTTGTCAACACGATTTATTTGGCTAATGGCTATAGGCTTATGGCACTCATCGAACTCGCCGATGAAGTCTTCGCAGTCTCACAAGTGGTTATCAATGTCGATCGATCAATTCCTGAAGGAGATAGGTCGACCTTTCTCAAAAGTCTTCGCTGGGTGGGATTCGAATTGACAACATTGGACATGTGGTCGCATCAATTGGATACCACGAGTGATAAATGGTTATTGATGGGATTGGAAGTATGAAGAATGCTCGATGGGTGATGAACGAATCAAGGGGGAACAAACAAGCAAGGTGCTAGGTGGATATATTCTTTTGGGGCGTATGGTTGTCCGAGGATTCTTTCTGCAAACAAATTGTTCATTTCTGGGGCTCGTGGCGTGGGTACTTTCGTATTCCTGATTGTTTCCTGGGCAGTTTGAAGGAAGTAGGGCAGCAGGCACTTTTGTCTGTAGGAGTATTCTCTCTTTGGAAGTCGCTTCTTATTAATATGGTTATGGACTGGGCATACATTGCTTTCTCAATTCAATCTAGTTTGTCAAATATGAAATGTAGGCGTAATACTGGAACCTTCCTTGATAGATCTCTCTGGAACAGGGTACACGTACGTACCATTGTGAGACTCATAATGCCCTCATCCGTACGCAGGCAGAGGCAGAGGCAGAAGCAGAGGACGAGGACGAGGACGAGGACGAGGACGAAGACTGTGTCAGATTTATGGATTCAAGGCTTCAATACCTATGGGAAATGATTAAGAAGATGTGAGATGAGTTTGCTTTTTCTCAATTTGATGCATAATATTGCATAGTGACAGTGATCTTGATAGGTTGATTGATATGATAATATTATGAATTAATATCTAGGTCATAGATTAATAGTGTAACTTACTTTTATTTGTAGGTTCCATATTTGTTCTGAGAAAGAGTGACCGAGTATAATATAAAGTCGTATGTTGGTGATGCCGACACCGCCGACACCACCACCTACCTACTTGAGGAGATGATTGATTCTTCATCATTTAAAAGCCTCTTTCCATCTCATTCTATTGGCAGGAACCCATACGTACAGTGCAGTAAGTCGTACGGTCGCCTTCCAAGTTCCAACTGTTGTTACTCTCTCCGCTGGGACTGCGCTAGCTTAGGTACAGTAAGTAAGTAGTAAGCTAACCTTAGCTCGAACTCTCTTATAACACCTCCACATCCCATCAACCTTTCCATGATCCCCCTTCTACACATCTACATCAACATCATCAACACCATCAACACCATCAACACACACCACAAATCAATCAATCCACAAGAAGTACCCTTCATAATAGACCAAGAGGGTGCTTGTCGCTTCTTTGATCGGTTCTTCTAATATTGATCCTTCGATCTTTCGAAGATAAAATATCTACAGGAACTGACTGATATCGTCATCAAAGATAGATACGTAGGTTGGTTCCAGATTGGCTCCGTTGATTGGAGATTTGCTGACAACGATACCTCTTCAATAGTCTTGATAATATCAATCATGGCAACTGTCCCACCGCCATCGCCAGATACTCTTGTTACCCTCAAGATTAATATTGAGGGTATCAATCGGAGATTCAAGCTTCCTCTTCGTGATCTGGGTGCGAGTACTCTTCCCGATAAGGTATGTGGCAATGTCAATCTAGTTGCAGACGAGGCTCGACGATTATTCAAACACACCCTTTGCTTGATTCACGATGGATCGTGATGATTGTTTGATCACATGGCTAACCATTATCATCTACATAGCTTCGTTATCTCCTTGCCATCCCTCCAACTTCGGAGGCCATCTTCGAGAGATATTCCGATAGCGCTGCTGCCTTCATTGTCCTCGATGCGAGCAATCCTTCAGTTTACAAACAATTGTACCGTGCAGCCAAGGCTAAGCTTAAGCTTAGACTCAAGGTCACCGTTAAGGACAAGGAGCCGGTTATGCCAAAGCCAGCAACGGTTGAAGATGAAGAACCAGTCCCAGCCAAGTCTGTCGAATCTCTCAAATTCGCCCCAATATCTGCATCGAAAGAACACCTAGAAATGACCCAAGCGACTACTGAGCATTTAGAGGTCGCCCATGAAGGACCAGGAGAGAACGCTGTCCTAGCTTTGGCCTCGATGGAACAGAACTTTGTTGGTTTGGCTCTTGCTGACCGATCTTGTACGTCGGAAACAAAGCGATTAGACTTTCCAACAATTCATTGCGCTCGTGGCTCCGCTGAGCGTGATTCCTGGTTCTCTCAGAGACTTGCTCAAACACAGAGAGAAATCAATGCAGGAGTCAAGACTGTTCATCCCAGTGCTCCAGCTCCCGTGGTCAGCATGTTCTCGGTCTATTGTAACAATTGCAGTATGGCTATCCCCGATGTACACTTTCATTGCAGCACCTGTGATGATGGTGATTTCGACTTGTGCCCCGAGTGCAATGATGCTGGAGTTACATGCCATGGTGATCATTGGTTGATCAAACGCATCGTTGATAAGGGTAAATATATCCACAGCACGACTGAAACTCTCCCCCCCAAGAAAAAATCCTCAGAATTCAAGCCTACACGCGTCGCCCTAGCCGTTGAAGAAGAGAAGGTACCGGTTCCTACTCGCACTTGCAATCGTTGCATCTCAGAATTGTCCGAGGGGAATTTTGTCACTTGCATTGATTGTGACGATTTCGACTTGTGCATCCAATGCCATATATCATTGAAGCATGGTCACAACCCTAAGCACGCCTTTGCATTCGTTGATGAGGATGCCAATCACGGCTTACTGGCTCGTTCTCTTCTCGCCCCAGGCCGAAACACCGCTCACGCTGCTGTTTGTGATGGATGTGACAAGTACATCTTTGGTGTTCGTCACAAGTGCCTTGACTGCCCAGATTGGGACTACTGCGTGTCATGCATTGCGAATGCTCCCTACATCCACCCTCGTCACAGATTTGTACCCCTATACGAGTCTCTCTACAATGGTGCTCGACAACAAGTTGCCAAGGTTCGTCACCATGGAATCTTCTGTGATGGACCTCTTTGCAATCAAAATGACTCCATGAGCACTTATATCACCGGAGATCGTTACAAGTGTGCTGTTTGTCACGATACCGATTTCTGTGCTAGCTGCGAGGCCAGCCCATCTAATCTACACAACAAGACTCACCCTCTTATCAAGTTCAAAACTCCTGTTCGCAATGTCAGCGTTACTACTTTCGGTGACCATTCCAATGGTAAAGCTATGCCACCAATGGGTGATCGTCGTTCAGATAATCAAACCACCTCAAAGGCAACTGAGACGATTCCAGCCCAATCTATCAATGCTGCAACACAAGTTCTAACAGTTGCTGAGGTTAAGCCTACCGAGGTTAAGAGCGATCAACCAATTAAGGTTGAAGAGCCAGCTAAGGTTGAGGAGGCTGCTGAGGTTGAGGAAGCTGCTAAGGCAGAGGAGGCTGCCGAGGAACTTCCAGCACCTGTTGAAGAGGGATTGGTTGCACACTTCGTTCGTGATGCAGTCGCTGATGGTACTATCATGACATCAAACTCCGTCTTTGAACAAACATGGTATCTCCGAAATGGTGGCAAGACATCTTGGCCTGCTGGATGCAGTGTCCGATTTGTTGGTGGTGACAACATGTGTGCTGTTGACCCAGATCACCCAGCTAGTGTTCATGAACTTGTAAGCGCTTCTGAGAGCACGACTTGCTATACTGAAGTTGCTCCTGGTCAAGAATATGGCTTCACTGTCTTGATGAGAACTCCCAACCGTGCTGGTAACTTTATCTCATACTGGCGTCTCACTACTCCTACGGGTGAGAAATTCGGTCACAGACTTTGGTGTGACATCACTGTCAATGAGCCAACTCCAGTCATCAAGGAAGAGCCCATGGAAGAAGAGTCAAGCCCTAGCATGTTTGAAGTTCTCAAGTCTCTTACTCTAGACTCAAGAAAGGCCCCGATCAAGGTTGAATCCAGTTCAAACGATGATGCTGCCTCGGTTAAGGCTGAGGGTAGTCAAATGATCTTCCCAAAGCTTGACAAGGAATCTCCAATCTCAAGCATGCACGAGGAAGCTCAACACGCACCACAAGAAGTTACAGCTTCTGAGGAAGTCTTCAATGATGACTTTGAGGAGTTTAATGAAAACTTCGAAGATGAAGAGGTTTGTGAGGATGGATTTATGACTGATGAGGAGTATGATATTCTCGATGCTAGTGATGAGGAATATCTCGCAGAGCAAGAGTCAGCATCCAAGAAATAAATGGATTACCTGGGGAAATTGTATTGGGGTAAAGTTGACTACATAAGTAAATGGGAAGGACGTGGATGAATATGGCGATGGGGATGGGGATGGGGATGGATTATCACGAATAAGGCAGGCGTAAGATTGACAACAGACAAGCTTTGGATAGCGGATGGATCAAGGGAAATGAATGGAGCTTTTGGGGGTTTTTTACTTGACTTATTTTGGTGAGGAAGGGGGAAAGGATCTATCTCGCTCATTGCTTCTTTTTATTGCTTCTTTCTCTTTGGGCTTTGCCTTTTCTTTTTTCTTTGGTCACTTTCAATCATATGTGATATTTTTCTCAAGGAAGGTTTCACGCAGGGTTGATTGTGGTGGCAAGTGGTTCAGTGGTGCTTTGCTATTAAGTAGGATTAATTTGTTAGGGAAAGGAAATGATGATTTTAAGAAACTCTCTTCTCAGTTGATTCTTTGAAATATTGTGATGTTATGATAAGCAATCAATGGTTGAATGATGTGAATGGTGATGATTTAAGCATAAAACGAAATGGACTTGTCTAAGCCAGCCCTCGCGTAGGGTTGGACGTTGATATAGGATCAACTCAACTGTCTAATAAGGATCAAGAATCCAGACCCCTACCGTTACACCCAAAGGACTTGGTCATTGCAAGTCTAATGACCAAAGTCTACACTGACAACAATAGTCCAAGTCAAGTCAAACCCTGTTCAACTGTAATGAATGGGGTGCCGGTGAGGTGAGCGGAAGGTGGATATTAGCGATTGAAAAGGGGGCTTGGGAATAGGTTGGTTGGTTCAACAGGTTGGAGAACACTTCCCTTGTCCTCTATCAGTACCCTCACTATTACTATTTTTACTTTTAGTCTATTTTTTGGTATTTTTTGGTGGGAGAGGAGGGGGGTTTGTTAGAGAGAGAAAGAGAGAGAGGGGGGGGGGGGAGACAACTCATTCTATTCCACCCCGCATTACAATTCTCGACAATGTGCGTGCTCCGTTAGCTAGCTACACGATACGACGGTACGGCTTAGGATGTTTGACGAGATACCCTACCGACTCGTCTCCATGTAATGTCTGGTGTTTCAACTGCATACATACATACATACATATAACTTTCCCTACTTTCTCCATTTTGAAATTGGAGAAATTCTCGATTATTATTGTATGTATGTATGCGTGGTTAAATACTGCATTCATTCATTCGTTGATGGATGGTAAAGGCTTGATTGAGATCTGGATTATTGTATTTGCGAGTTTTTCGGTTTAGGCCCTGCCTGATGATGATGATGAGAAAGGGGGGAGGGAGGGGGTTCTGCTCTGCTCTCATAAATTCGTTACTTAGTCCTAGTACATAACTCACCATCCATCATATCAAATCAAATCAACTTTACGTTAAACATCATCATCACTCACTCACCACCATTTTAAAAACTCAACCTGATCTTAATTAAGCGATGGATATGCGCGCACACCTCTTCTTGAAATTAAGCCTGTATGTACGTGCAACTAACTTGAACCTTACCTTTATTTTCATTTCTCTTCGAGTTTCAAGTTCCTAAGAGCTAAGAGCTAAGAGCTAAGAGCTAAGCTAATTGAGATCTAGATCTTGGAACTTGAATGGCTAAACAGCTAAACAGCTAACAGCCAGCCGACCAATCTTGAAACGAAAGCTATTATAAAGCCTATCTTTCCCAATCCACTTTCTGTATTCCCCATTCCTCATCCCGCATCCCTCTCCCTCTATCCCCTCTTCATCCCTCCTCCTCCTCCTCCTCCTCCTTCATCCGCTCGGAGCCCCTATCCTATCTTATCCTACCCTACACCAATCCACCCAACCAATCACCACCAAATCCTAAACCATAACCATAACCATAGCCATAACTGCAAACTCCCTAACCACCATCTATCTCTCTATCTACCCATGCCCATACCCATCTCAATCTCATCCCAATCCAACCCACCAACACCAACAACATCAACATCAACACTAACACCAAACCACACCCCATCATCTCATCATCTCATCATCTCATCTGAGAAGAAAGATTCAAGAATCAAGAATAACATTACATTGCTAACTGGCAATATACTCTAATACAACATGATGATCCATTTCCTACCTACCTAGATTACTCGGGCGGGGTGTCAATATATTGAAATCCTAAAATATGTTCGCTTGTATGCTCACTCATACGCACGCAATCAAAGGTAAGAAGCAAAACCCAAAGTCAGAATCAAAAAATCAAAAAATCATAAAAGTCGTGATTAATCGTAAACCCATTATCATCATCTCTAGGTTAAGTAGGTAATGTATCAAACATCCCCCATCTTCAACCCGAATCCCAAATCTCTCATCCTCATCCCTCCATTACATCCCGCATTTCATTACCATCAAATCTGGGTATCACTGCCATTAAACTCACGCGTCTTTTTTCCTCCACTCCATAAACACACCAAACCAAGAAAACCCCATCGCAAACATTAAAGAATTAAGTAAAAGCAATCCATGTCCATGCCAGAAACCCATCCGATGTAGCATCCCAACCTATCATGAGCTTTTCCCAAATTGAGTATCTCACCAATACCATCAACCATAGCTCATAGTTCATAGTTCACACTATGCCCAAGCAAATCTCCATTTCCCCTCCTCTCCTCCACAAAACCCTGAGGCAAGCCTCAACTTCAGAGTCCAGCTAGGAACAAGGAACCATATACAACCCAATAGCAGCGGGTCCACTATTCTCAAAATATTCCAACCCCACACCTCCCACACTCTTCGCACTATAGCTAACCGTCTCTCCAGCCGGACACGCAAACTGAGCAACCGTATACGAGTTTCCAGGAATAATCTGCACCGTCTTCAATTTTGTCTTGACAGCTGGTTGATTATTAAACGTCGTATCGGAATTGGCAGTGCCATTCAACAAAGCAAAATCAATCCCACCGTTTTGTTCCGTCTCTTCTTCAATGCCTGTGAAATTGTATGTACCGAATTGAGTAGCTGAAGCGACTGGAAGAAGGAAGAGGAGAGCGCAGGTACCGGTGTAAAGGGAGGCGAAAGGGACATAGATATTGAAGATGGTGCTATTTTGGGGGGTGATATGAGCAGTGAGTTGGTTGCCGAATGCGTGATCTGGAGATTCAGATGAAATTGGAACAATGAGGTGGGGAAATTGAAATTGCCCTGATGTGATATCTGTTGGGCATGAAGCGGTATTCGTGGGGCTCGCTACAGGAATAGTTGAAGAAGCTGCAGTGGAAGTAGCAGACGCAACTGAACTAGTAGAGTTTGAAGGAGGTCTTCCCAAAACCGCACAACTAAATCCACCAGTAAGAATCTGAATAGTTTCACAGCCCGTCGTATTGGCCTTTGCCTGGGTAAAGATATTAAAGCTTCCATCCTCACCTGGACCCGTCGCAGGACAAGCTAGCCAGTTCGCATTTGTGTTATCGTAAAGTAAGCTCCCATTATTTCCCAATGTAAACAAAGTCACAGCAAAACCTTGCTTGCATTGAAATTGGGCCGTGATGGAAGAAATGCTGCAATTATGGCCTTCAGCGTCGGTGAGTCTTTTGGCATCGATGCTGTAGACGCCTCTAGGATAAGATCCGCCGATTCGATTTTCTCCTATGGTAGTTTCGACGACGGAACCATTTGGATCACCAATTGCAACCATGGAGAAGGTACATGGAACAACCTGTCTCGAGAACGTTTGACTTGGAAGGACAGAAGCATTTGTTGCCGCTACCAAGGCAAGGAAAGAAAGCAAGTACTTCATGGTGGTGAAATGTTCAAAAATGTAGGGATTTCGGATTGAGATTGAGATTGAAGGTTTTGATAAATGAGTAAATGTAACCAAAGAGGACGAGAGAGAGAGAGGGAGAGAGGGAGAGAGGTTGAATTGGAGGTGGTTGATATGAAGGGAAGTTGAGGAGAGTTAGGAGGTTGAGGTTATGCTTGTGCTTATTTATGTTGAGATGCAGTGAGGTGAGGTGAGGTGAGGTGAGGGGCCGGGTGGTTCGATCCAAATATTGAACGAGTGAATTATCAGAAAGGAAAGGAATATATGATGATATATGATAATATATACATAAAAATACATAAAAATACACCCTCTAACCCCATCAGGAATAAAAGTGGCTAAAATTAACGCTTTTTTTAACACTTGGACCCTTAGATCGATCTACAATCAAGATATTTATCCCTCCGATCTTTACCCGTTGCCGTTAGATCTTTCGTCATAGATAAGGTTCAAGGGTTAATCAGGGGCTTTCTTTTGCTACTTGGATACAATTGACGACGACGACGATGACGATGACGACGACGACGACCAGGATGATGATGACGATGCTATGGCGACTGACTGTCAGTCAAGATACCCAGATACTCTAGATCACGTATAGTCCTCGCGTCTAACTCCCATACGGTGACTTTACTATTCACCTCCTCCTCGTGTTTGACCAAGACCTCCTCCTTCACCACCACCTCCTCCTCCTCCTCCTCCTCCTCCTCCTCTCCAATCATGACCTCCTCCTCTTTTTCACAAGAAACTCTCCGCGGATCGATATGTTGCATCCGTAAGAGAAATCCCCCCAGCCCCGTAACCTCTCCAATAAACCCCACAATATCATCCACCCCCCTCCGATGATCAATCCAATGCCCCCCACTCTCATAACACTTGAAATCCACCCTCACCCCATCCAAACTCGACCTCGCCAAGAGCGCCGCCAACCCCTCCGCCATCTCCAACCCCCCCAGCAGCGGAACCTCGTCGTTATCCCGCGCATGCGCAAGGAAGACCGGCGTCCGCAAACTTTCAAAGCCCATCGACTTTTCCTCATCGCCATCCATCACCTTGTGGTAAAAGGTTTTCTTAAGACGTCGCAATGCTCGGCGGATGCGTCGCGGTTCTTCATTTCCGATTTCTTCGAGCTCTCGCGTAACGGTCAGCCAGCCGGACATTCCGATAAAACCGGCGAGTTCGTTCGCGCTTTGGATTAATGCCGAGATGCCGATGGCGCAGCCCATGCCGACGCCTGCCAAGAATATCCCCTTGTGGGATTGTAGAATGTGCGCCTGCCGGGTGAATGGGGGATTAATATGAGACACGCAGATGAAAGTGTAATCTGGAGGAGAGTGCCGAGTCGAATGCAGAGATAGACTGTGTTGTGCTACAGAAACTTACTTCTTCATCTATAATGTCCAATATATCTTTTAAGCTTGCGTTGAATCCCTCATTCTCTAAAATCTGTTCTCCCCCCGGTAGAATCGACAACTTTGTCTGAAACCACTGAGGAGGTACCAGTCTTGTCTCCTCAATCCGTGCTTGCGGGAACACCCATTTGATAGTAGGGAAGGTTTGGGGTAGCGTAAGGGTACTGGAAGCGGTGAGTTGCTGGAATTTAGAGGCAAGTTCTGAGGCTGAGCTGATAGTGTTGTGTAGGAAGATGACGGTGTGCGTATGAGGGGACAAGGGAGCAATTGTTAAGTTTCCCATGGTGCAGTGAGGATTGTTAATTGGATTGGATAATTCGGTATGAATGAGGTGAGTAGAACAAGTTGGATCGGTGTTTTTCAAAGCTGGCTATTGTTTGTATTACCAGCTACTAAGCCCTCAATGCGGTATTATGCGTATGCATACGTGAAAGAGTAATATTGGATTCGGTAGAGAAGAGAATAGGAGAAGAAGAATGGTGATGAATTTAAGATAAAGCTGGCTGGGCTCAATGGAATATGAAAAGGTTAAGAGCTATTATGACCAGAACCATTTTGGCCATGCCAAAATTTAGACTTTTGCTCTTTCCTCGGTGTTGGATCAACGCGAAGCTTGAATGAAGGTATATTTATTATCAGCACCTTGAGGTTCATGAATCTAGTGACCTTCATTCCCAGTTCTCAAAGTCCTCCATGCACAGCACATCCCCATTGGATCCAGGAACCACCTCATCATCATTTGAATGAGACAGAAACACTGGACGAAAAGTCCTTGTACAATGCAGTACCTAGAGGTAGTTTCGTTTGAGCTGTTCTCACCACTTGTCACATTTGTCCTTTCCTAGCTTCAAGCTTGCTGCAAGAGACACAATTTCCTCCTCGAGTGGTAGCCAGCTTGACGAGCCTATGCGCCCCGCGAGGCACATAGAGTTCAGCAGAAAGGCAAGAATGGCCGTAGCATCACCCTGGCTGGTTCTTGCTAAGAAGATTCGCTCGTCAAGGGTGTGAGGAGCTTCTTCGTCGATTACATTGATAATTTGTGCGATACTTTCTCCAAGACCGTTGATTTGTAGTTCTTTGCGTTCTTTTGATTCTTCGGCAGACCACATATCGAACCATGGATTGAGACATCTCCGTTTCAAACCGAGCACACAATCTCACTTGAAGCCAGTAAGTGTTCCTGTGAATGTGCGATCACCTTGATTTCTCAGATTGACTATCACGACCGTGGAGAAAGATGGTAGTATGGGTGAACCTGTTGATCGTGTGAATATGATTGATGTTGGCGTCAGTCATGCTGGAGTTGGGAGAGAATATTGACAAGAATAATGATTTATGATTTGGATCAATTTGTAGGTGGTGAGCTAGATACACGTGAGGGGCAACTAGTCTAGTGTGTGTAAACGTCCTTGATATTTGAAGCCCGTATCGACTTCAAGTTCTGGTATCGCATCGGTATATCTGCCAGCTGGTGAAGTTTCTTGTGTTGTTGTAGAGATTCAAGTTCAACCCTTTTCGGCAGTTTTTCCTTTCCAACATCATAGGAGAAGATTCAGTAGGCGAAGAGCTTTTCGCTTGTTGGGATACTGGGAAGTTTGAAGATGTGATAGAACGATGGTCAGACTCAACATCAGCGCATGAACTTCATGCTTTGTACGTCTCATGACAACGTCATTTAAACCATAACCCTGCCGCAGGGAAGTTTATCGAGAAATCCTACGCTGAAGATTAATTATCAGATGGCGCGCAATCCTGTGTGAACTCTACAGCCGAGATCCCTCTGTCTCAGGCAACAAGAAAGGTATTGATTTCATCAAATCGCCCATAAAGTATGTCTGCTGGCTAACCCCAAGTCTCCAATCCCAGCTTCAGTCCCAAACTATCAAAACACCGGTTCATCCCCTTCATAAAGTCATTGCAATCATTGTGTCAGATATCAATTGAACATAACAACACACACATTTAACCATCCATCTGCATAACTAGCTTCTCTCAGCAAGTCTTCCAATACCGCCTTGAAAGGAACCGTCGCCCCATGTAAGATCACCTCCGCTAGAATGGCATCTCTCCTACTCGGGAATAAACTAGGGAGAACAGTATTAAGAGCTCCACCTAGTGTTTGAGGTTCTCGAGATGCGGTTTGTGGTTGTATGAGAGTTTGTATTGTTCTAAATGCGAAGGCTGGTGCGGGTGACGAAGCGGTAGCTTGAGCTTTAGGTGAACTCGAGGAGGCTGGATTGGGAGTTGATGATGGGGACGAGGATGTGGGAAGATATATGCGTAGTGGAATGTGCTTTAACGGGGTAGGGGGATTCAGGAGGATAGTGGAGATCTTGACAAAGGTGGAGAAATCATCTGCGTGGTGTTCGAGATCAGCCCATGGCCATTGTGAATGACTTGTTTGTTGATCAAGGAACCATACTATCCTGTAACGAATCCCATAGCTGCGTCGAATGTTCTTTTGACATACTCATTATACCCTTTGCATTTCCATTGCGCATAAAGTCGGCCTAAGGTCTATGATCAGTATAACGAGGCTGAGGCTTTTAGGATGTTGATGGGGTGGAAGGGGGGATGTAGGTACCTCTTTCACACTATTGATAAATGTGTCGTGGATATCAAATAATGGACCATCTCCTAACTCTATCCTCCATGGCAATTCTGGTTGATATAGATCGCAGAGTAAACCAACTGGATGATTCTTCAGTAGAATCCCTTCATATGAGAAACTGCTAACATTCTCCCGGAAGAAAGATGTTAATCGTGGTAAGAGGAGTGCCAGGTAAGAGACTCGAGGGATGTTTGTTATGTACGGTATGTTGGATGAATGGTGAGTGATATACAAAGGTATAGTGGAAGCCCAAATGAGAGATTGCATAACGTTAACGTTGCTGGGTACTGAATGGATGGATGCAGAGGTCGAATTCGAAGGAAGGCTGTGAGGCTGTGAGGCTGTGAGGCTGTGAGGCTGAGAACAACTCGTTAACGTTCAGGCTTAGCGAGATGACAAATAAGTGCCCAAGGCTGTGACAACTGAAGCAAAGGCGATGCGAGCGATGCGAGATTATTACTTGCTCTTTACAGTAAGGTCAATCAATATTTTATGTTTCGGATCTGGTCTGGTGGAGATGTTAGGTAATTGGACTTGAATCAAATCTAACTTACCAAGTTATTGAACGTTGGGCATTTTTGCAGTTCTTTCTTGCAGGGAAACCTACCATCTAGCTATAGCTATGAGAGTTATCTACAACATCTACTCGCTTAAACAAGATCGTCTCAACCTTAGAAGCTCAACAAATTGAGATGATGAATACCGTTTCGGGGTCGAGTTATTGAAGAAGTCTGATCCAAGGGCCTACGAAGAAGGTTCGTCAAGCCATTGATCAGAGACAAACCAAGTTCATGGGATTACCTTCCAAATCCGTCATGCGAATCTTAAGAACCCGTTTTATCCACTGTAATTCATTCCATAAGGGATTTCTTCTCGCCATCTTCGGTATATAGTATGACTCTTCCACTATATAGGCGAACAACAAAAGATCTTCCTTGATCTCTTCTTGTAGAGTACTCTTCTCCACAAGAAATTCCGTTTCCCTGTCGGTTCGTAGGCTTTCAAGCTTGGACTGTAGGCCTTTTGAAAACTCAATTTGAAAGCGACAAGCAAGGTTACTCATGCCGCCAGAAAGTCTTCAAATCCGTACGCTAATTCTATAAAGCCCCATATAATGGATTTACAAAAGGGAGTAATACCATTGCCCTTTCCCCTTCTTGCTTGAACGTACTGAGTAGATGTCTAGCTAGGTATTCGCTACGAATGATGTAACGCCACTGAAGAAACTCGGAATTGTGATGGCCACATATGCCGTTACAATAAACATATAAAGTTGAAAGTATTATTGCGTATTAGACTTTTGTCTATCAACGTTAAGATGTGCATGAATCATCGATCATTTTGGCAACTGTTACCGGCAACCCAGGACGGGTTCTTTCTCGAAGTTAATATGATACGTAATCTTCTTCTTATTCCATCTAGATCCTACTTAGTATATTCGCGTAAATATACTTAGACTTATAGACTTACCTTTATATAGTGGTATTTCATTATTTAAAACTTCTACATACATATATATATATATATATATTGTAGAATCTTAAAAAAAATCTTGAAATGTATTAAAAACTTTCATTATCAAATCATTTGATGCATATAGATTTATTAACTTTCAAATACGAAAAGAATAATACCTCTCTCTAAGTAATCTTGTTGTTTAACTTACGATCTTTCGATCTCGTAACTTAATTATGCTCATTATAGTCGTAACATGTACTCGTATACTTCAAAGGTAAAGAGTAAAGTGCTTATAGACTCTAATCATTCTTTATAGAGAAACGTTTAAGAAAGTTCGAAATACGCTTTCAAGAAGTTTCTAAAAGCATGCGCACAGAAGAAGTGGTATCACCAAGCTAATGATGCTGGCCACTAAAAGAACCAACAAGGGGAAGGGATCGATTTACGCGTTACATAGTTTGTAATACGCGAGGCCCTATGTTGAAGATCATCTGAATTCTCCTTGTCAGAAAAGCCTGGGATTAAATTACAATGTCTCGCCCAAGCTAATTTCTTGCCGGCATGTTCAGCATGGCCTGTAATCTCACTCCAAGCGTGCCATTCTTGCTTCCCAGGCTTCCTTGATTGAACATGCTATGCCCTCATGGATCCGTGAGATGAGATCCCTGGGCTCCGGGATAAGACAAGTCATCCACTACAAGCCCAATGAATGGCATTGGCCCGAAGAGCCGGGATTGCAGATACGGAGGATAGGAACATATTTGGGAGGAATGCACCCCAGGCCTTGTTCTCAGGAGAGAAAGTCATCTCAGGGAGTGGAAGGTTATGTTCAGACTTTGGCTTGACTATATGGATCGGCAACTGTTACACAGCTATATGCGGGTCATATTTAAAGTCCAGACTCCCCAGTAGAAGCTTTTTTCTGTCTTCGTTTGTTTTTCAATTGTCTTAATTCTACTCATAAGGTTACATACTACTCTGGTATCTAGAGTCGATCCCCCGAATTCTTGATCGGCGCGAACCTGTCTGTATGTTGATCTAAATGCAAGTCCTACTATCACCACCCTTACAGAGTACTGAATGGGCACCGGGGTTCCGCAAGAGGCCATAGGTGTCTCTGTTACTGTTTTGGTATACTCGTTTATATGCTTCACGTTGGTGACCTTGTTCATTTGTATGCTATGGGCCTATGGTGAAAGATGGACTTGTAAGTTTTCCTTATAAAATATGTGCCAATCCTTCTAACAAAAAAAGATGTAGCATTCCTCGCAAAGTTCTCTGCGTTAAGCACAGCTGGCTCTATCGCACAGCAGATACACTACAATCGCGAATGGCTGATTATCAAACATGATGATTATATGAGAGCAGTAGAAGCTCTAGACACGCCAGATCTGGGACGTTTTGCGGCTGTATCAAATACTCTCGATCTTATATTTTTTACCATTCGTGAGCTCGCATTCAAATCTTGCTGGCCTTGGCGGTTGTTTAACTCTCATTCAGAATTTTACTCTTATAATGTTATGGCTCTAATGGTTTTGTTCTGGTGAGTAGCTTTGGATTTTGATTAGGGGATAATCATTGAAGGTTAACAATGACTAGGGCTGTGAAGTTATTCTGCGGTTCCTGGGAAATTCGTGCCAACTTCCTCGGTGGCTGGATGCTAGATCGCATATCTCTCATTTCCAAAATATTCGCAATCACCATTCCAGCCATTCTCGTAGGCTTTGGGCATTCTTCATTTGTGCTAAAAAGCCGCGTATCGACGTTTATCGTAACTAATTTGACAAGTAAGTCATATATAGCTAACCCATTCCCTCTTGATTGTAGGTGTAGGTTCGAAGCTTCAGTTGACTTTATCTTGCAGTGCTCGTATGCTTGTCGATTGGTACCATACTCATGATTCTTATTCTCTACAAATACATCAAAACCCGACGACTTCTATATGCACACGAGAAGCGCAACGAATGGTGGGGCCCAAGTGCGACTGATACGACAGTGACTGGACATGGAGATGTAAACGACAGTATGAATGGTACTGGAAATGGTACCCACACGTCGAAACGTCGGTCTCTATACGATCGGGCACTTATTACTCGTTTTACCATCGGCTTCATTATTCTTTTGTGAGTTCTCCTGGCACTGGAAACTATAAGACGAAAGAAAGATATACTAATGGTTTACAAAAAGAGTTTTTGAAGCCGTGTTAGTTATATTTTCTTTATACTCCGAAGATAACGCTCAGAAAGTTGGTGAATCATTATCTCCCGATTTCTCCATCGCCGGGTGCATCACGGAGATTATACTCTTTACACCCGGAGTTACGACCTCGATGTTAATATTCCTCGTGTTCGGGACCGCCAAGTCATTCCGACAATACAAAGAATTAATCACTAGCTGTTGTGGACGCCGCACACAGTTTCCCAAGAGCAAAAGAAGACGCGTGATGTTAACTGGAGGCGAAGAACGGGGTACTGAGTTCCAAAGATTACCTAGCATGGGCATCAAAGTCCCCACGCCAGAAGAACAAGCAGTGCTAGAAGCAAAACTGCGAGACATGTTACCCGATCAAAGAACGTCCATCGGGACGCAATATACAACAAGTACGATACAAACCGAGAACACTAGGCAAGAATCATCAGAAGACACTTCTCAATCACGCACTTTGAATCCTTCAATGACCAATCTCAATTTCAGTCTTCCGACTATAAGTAGAAACGACATTCGACCCGTGGTACGCGAAGAGGAACGTGATGTTGGGGTTAGGGAAGCGTGGGCGGAACAAAATGATTTGGAAGCTGGACCGGAGCTGGAACAGAAATGGATGGATGATGAATATGGATATGGGAGGGAGGGGGATTCAGCGGGAAGCATGGCCGCGAGCAACACTGAAGCTCATGGAGATCTTGATTCAATATCGCGTCGAGATTTAATTTTGGATGATGGTGATGGGCATGCATAAGAGATGGAAGGAATTTAATGATTCATGATTGATACCTTTGGTACCGGAGTCAGGATTTATATGGGTAATATTTGGAAAGAAGGGAAAAAAGGAAATATATACTACTGTAGCAGCGCGCGCAACTCCTTAAATTATATCGCTAACGGTTGGAAATGTAAGGAGTTAGGCTTCATCGGATCGGCTAAACTATGCTCGTCGGTCCTATGTTATTCCGTGCCTCGGCAGATCCATGCCAAGTGTACGAGACTACGTAAAACGGCGTAATTATCGATTATTTGTACCCAGACTTTCTTTTCTTTGCGCGTGTTTTGATTCTTTTGAGGCTTGAAGTTTGCAGTGTGAAGTGTGCATCCTTTCTTCACCAGTTTGCAAGTTTGCATACATTTGACTCGATCACAATGGCATCAGCAACTCGTCTCCCTCTCAAATCCATCATCTTTACCACGGCGGTGGTGGCGGCAGCAGGTGCATCCCATGTCAACGTGCAGAAACTGCTTGTCGATACATTTACTGGACCAGGTAGCTACTCGAGAATTGCTGCAACGGTTGTTATTTTAGCAAACTTGAAGAGTCTGCCCGGTGTTTGGCACGTATGTTTCCCCTTTTCCGATTATAGCGAGAGTGTTATACCTAACACACCCAGTTCCGAGTCTGGAACGCAATCCTCAAACACCTCGTCTTCACCATCCCCTATATCCCCTCCGACCTCGGCCCAGCATCGCTCTTCCTCCCCTGCATAACTACCTCCCACGCCCCCCTCTGGGAATGCGATTACAACCTCCACAAATCCAATTCCACCTATTTCTCCGATCTAGACGTTACACGTTCCCATATCATTTGCTGTCTCCTCGAACCCGGTATCCACGCTCTGCAGAAAAATACCACGAACAAATTAGTACTGGATAAAAATGGTGATGCAGTGAAAGGTCGCTGGGGAATTATGCTAGGAGGCGTAATGTGCAACTTCAAGCGCGAGATAGGCATTTATCAAGGCTATGAAATGTGGAGTCGCGTCCTATGTTGGGATCGAAAGTGGATATATGTCATGACGCATTTTGTGAAGAAAGGAACTGTTCGCCCGCGCGGATTTGTGCTGGCAGATGGCTCTTGGCTCGGAGGTGGAAATGCGAGGTTTGAGGAACAGGAAGGAGATGGAAATGCGGTGGAAGTGGATGAGAAGGCGATTTTTGCAAGCGCGGTTAGCAAGTATGTGATGAAATTGGGACGTTTGACCGTGCATCCGGAGGTGGTGTTGAATGCTAGTGGATTGCTTCCTGAGAGGCCCGGGGGATGGCATAGTATGGCTAGTTCGGGGGTGCCGACACCAGATATGGAGGATTCGTTTGTGGATGCCAAGGTTGAGGAAGAGGAGGAGAAAGCGGAGAATGGATGGGATTGGAGGAGAATTGAGAAGGAGAATAAGAGGGGCTTGAAGTTTGCGGAACATTTTGCTGCTATGGAGGATTTGCACCAGGAGTTTTCGGGTAGTCAGGTGCCAGCGTTGGGGAAATATAGAGATTTGTTGTAATTTTATTTAGGGGTATTTAGGGGAAGCGAGGCGAGGAGGGTTTACTAACGCAAAATTATAGCATAGAATAGATTAGACTAGATTAGAAGAAATCTCACGACAAATTAATCAGTCAAAAACATAATGCGCAAGGCCTGTCTTTCTCATCAATTCGATGGAGTGTATCGGCTCTTTCACAAGCCATGGGAATGTTAATACAACAAAGTAATGTTCCATGAAGAGTACATGGACAAAACACTCAAGCAACCTTGGCAAAAAAAAAAACTTATACACCTATCAGCAAAATCAACAATCAAAAAATACTATTCCAAGTCTATTTATCGTACTGACGCATGTGTATTAAGAAAGCCGATTGTAGGTTCCAGTGTGGGTTGCATACATGACTTGCTGTCCAGGACGGAAACTATAAAGGTGCTATTCTATACTTCTATTAATCAGTATTACGCAGCTATGGCAAGAGCTGTATCTTCCCCCAAGTAAAACCCCTCACTCCATTACTGATCCAGCATTCTTCTCCTTCGGTTAAGGAGGAAAGGGGGATTGTGCTTTTTTCGCAAATCCTATGTATGTAACATTAGCTGCTGGTTGTCTTACTCTGCTCGATTCACTCAAATGGGAGGTTATCAAAGTGGGGTCAGTAGAGGCAAAGATTGAATGGCATACCCGTTTTCCGATCCCCATCGTCTCGTCGTTCCAATCTGTCCCCCGCTACTCTCAGAGGGTGTCACCCATTTTCCATCACGGTAAAAGAAGGGAGTCGTTAGAGTGCCTTCCATGATTTCTTCGTTTTTGGAAGAAATGAGGAGAGCTTCTTTTGGGGAGGTAAAGGTGGGAATTTGGGCGCGTTCGCGTGCTCTAGGGGGTGGAGAGTTAGTGGTGGTGATATAACGGGGATAGGGAGGGAATTGTGCGGTGGGAAGCGGAAGCGGAAGCGGAAGTGAGAGAAGCGTTATGATTAGATGATGGTTAGAAGCTATGGGAACAAGGGAAAGGGGCCACTACTTGAAATAATGGGCTGCTTACGATGTATACATGTCGCGAGATGTCGTTTTGAAAGATGTATATGGGGAAGGATCTGTGCGTTCTGTATCCGGGATTATAGACCATGGTGGCGAAGCTTTTATTGGATCGCTGGGAATCGAATCGCTAGAACCCAGTTCAAGGGCTCCGCCTGTCAGGGGGGAAACTTTTGGTTTTTCCTCAAAAGCTGATTCTGGAGGAGGAAGACGTCCTGGGAAGAGGTTTGAGAGAGGGACGGAAGGAACGGGGCTCGATTCTATGGTGAGGTTTCCATCGTAGTCAAGAACAACGCGTACTCGTAGTGGAGTACGGGAATTGGTATCGATATCCTTGGTGAGAGTATCGAGGAGGTTTTGAAATCCTGAGGGGCCTGAAATAGCGGATATGGCATTTGGCCACTTGAAGTGAAGGGCCGCGTGCAAGAGTCGGTCTCGATGGTGGGGGAGCATGTAAAAGGGGCATGGAGAAGGGGACGAGACGGGCCAGGATTGGGTGTTTTGGGGAGATTGGAGTAGTAGGGGGTCGTAGCGAATGGAAGTGATGAGTTGAAAGGTTGGCTTTGACGTCATTTTGAAGGGTGGAAGGGGGCAAGAACTGGGGGCGGATTAGAAACCGAGTTATGCTTGATATTCCATGAAGATAAATTTAAAGATGATGAAATGGGAAGATTGGGTGGTTTCGAGGCCTCGAGGGTTCATATGTGATCCCGAGTTACAATCAAGATCAAGACATGGTGGACATGAGAGGGGACTTCCCCATCCTATTCCACTCCAGATTTAACCAAGTCAAATAAAGTAGTGATGGTGTTTTTGGCCCAAAAGAATAACAACTTTCTCAAGCTAATAACCCTAAACTCGTAAGGCTAAATGAGCCGTACGTGACGTTACGCGACTCCCCGAACTTGGCTTGCTTCATTTCGGTATATGGTTTTGAGGAATCATACCCAGAAGTCGCACGGTAACTTTCGTCAAAGAAATTGACTCACAGAGCAATTTTGTATAACTCCTGTCTCTGCTTGGTGGAGACTTGGATCCTGAAGTCTGACTTACCTCTGAGATGAGCTCGAGGCAGGCGTTGAGATCACAAAGTGGAATGTATCGATCACGTGTGTGTCTGTGTTGTAACCCCTAAACCACGGTAAACGGGTAAACGCGTTAAACGCGTTAGAACTTGGTCTGTGAATATTGTGACGCTTGTGCCGTAAAAGAGCTCGTAGACGTATAGTATAGTCACAAAAGAGGGCCAAATAGTATACGTTAGAGGGTTATAAGATTCCTTAGAATATACTACTGCTAATACTAGCTACGGAACAGCGCTCCTATATATATTCTACACAAGGTGCACGTGAGCTACACGGGCAAGCACATGCACCGGAGCGGTGAGCTAGGCTTAGCAGAAACGGCAGAATCGTGACAGTTCCCTTTAAATCGAGACGTATATCACTTGCCAAAGGCGGCGGGGATTATATTGTGAGAGTGCACAATGACGAAAGAACGCCGCTTTAGCCGCACCCGCGGAAGAAAAAGACCAATTGCCATATCACCAAGATTTTTTGAGCGGAGCTTGTTTACAAGTTAACCCTCACATTAAACATCACGACTTGTCAACACCACCTATCAGCTACGGTATTCATCCTCCTCCTCAATATCCTACTTCATCTTCTTTAATTGCCGCTTTTCTTGTTTCCTTAAATGTCTGTATCAAATACGTTGCCTCCGGGCAAACCCATGCCAAATTTTGCGGCATCAACATCACAATCATCAGTCTGGGATCGCATAACAACATGGGCTTCGGAGAACAAGGCAGTTGTATATACAATTGCTGGTGTAGCAGTAGTAGTCTCGGGCGCTGGAGTTGCATACTACTTATTAGACTCGGTAAGTTGCATTTCATCTGTTCTTTTTAGATGCTGATATCCTTCAACAGAAGGATTCCACATCCGCCCAGAGCGTGCCAAAGAAATCAAAGGAGAAGAGGCGACGAAAGAAGGACGAGAAGATAGAAGCCGATGTAGAGAAGGGGTCCACGCCACCAGCTTCAAAACCTAAATCACCAGTCGAGACGGTGGATGAACTTCCTGAAATTGACGAAACTACTGTGGGAAGCTTATCGGATCAACAACGAAAAGAATATGCCGCAAAGTTGAAGGCAGCTGGCAATACTGCATATGGAGCTAAGGAATACCCGCGTGCCATTGATCTTTATGGGAAAGCCATTCTTTGCAAGCCAGACCCTATCTTTTATTCAAACCGCGCCGCATGTTACAACGCCCTCGGCGAATTTGAGAAAGTTATCGAGGATACTACTGCTGCGATCAACCTCGATAGCGAATATGTAAAGGCTTTGAACCGCAGAGCAAATGCTTACGAACACACCGGGAAATTCAGCGAAGCTTTACTTGACTTCACAGCCAGTTGCATAATCGACGGGTTCCGTAATGAACAAAGTGCGCAATCAGTTGAAAGATTACTCAAAAAGGTTGCGGAGTCGAAGGCAAAGGTTATTCTTGAGGCCAAGGACAAGAAGCTCCCAAGTCCAACATTCGTCACCAATTACCTCCAAAGTTTCCGATCAAAGCCCGCGCCCGCAGGACTCGAAGATACCGCTGAGCTATCAGAGGAGACTGGAAAGGGTCAATTACAACTTGGACTTCGAGCTATGTTAAAGAAGACAAATGAGGGGTATGAAGATGCTTCCGCTGCATTCGAGAAGGCTTTAGATTTGGGTGATCTTGGTGAACACGAAGCCTTTGCCTACAACATGCGCGGAACGTTCAGATATCTTCGTGGGGCACAAATGGACGCTCTTCACGATTTGAGCAAAAGTATTGAACTGGAGCCCGATTACACGCAAAGCTATATCAAGCGTGCAAGCATGCATTTGGAACTTGGTTGGTTTCCTTGGTGTATGAATTTATGATTGATTATTAATAAATTTACAGGTGATAAGGACGCCGCTGCCGCAGATTTCGACAAGGCGATGGAACAACATGATGATGATCCTGACATTTACTACCATCGTGCTCAACTTAACTTTATCCTTGGTGAACTCTCTCAAGCAGCAAAGGATTACCAAAAGTCTATCGACCTCGACCGCAACTTTATCTTCTCACACATTCAACTAGGTGTTACACAGTATAAGATGGGCTCCACAGCCTCATCGATGGGAACATTTCGACGCACGATCAAGGCATTTGAAGACGTACCTGATGCATACAACTATTACGGAGAGCTTTTGTTAGATCAACAGAAATATGACGAGGCTATCTCACAATTCGAGAAAGCGGTTGAATTGGAGAAGCAAACTAAACCACTGGGCATGAGCGTTCTACCACTCATCAACAAGGCTCTTGCTCTATTTCAATGGAAGCAAGATTTCAGCGAGGCCGAAAAGCTTTGCGAAAAGGCTCTTATTAGTAGGCTTTTTCCTTTCCCCTATCTTCTATCCACTATACTAATGTAATACCTAAACAGTTGATCCTGAATGTGATATCGCTGTCGCAACCATGGCACAACTTCTCCTCCAACAAGGCAATGTAACTGAAGCTCTCAAGTACTTTGAGCGAGCAGCAGAATTATCAAGAACAGAAGGGGAAATTGTTAACGCATTGAGTTATGCTGAGGCTACGAGGACACAATTGGAAGTTCAAGAAAAGTATCCACAACTGGCGAATAGATTGGCGGGTATGAGCGGACTTGGCGGGGCTGGAATGCGTTAATATTTTGCATTAAAAGAGGGGTTATCGGGGTATGGGGGGGGAGTGTGAAACGATGAGATGATGATCTTAGTATCGTTACCGGATGTGCAAGGGAAGTAAGTGGCTGAAACCAAAAAGTAGCAGCATAAAAGGCACGAGATTGTCGGGAGGGATTGTTGTGATCAAATGGCATGCGATGATTCCCATGATTTGAATTTGAGTAGAGAAAGGCAAAAAGCAAGCAAAGTCACTGTAAAATTATTATTTCGCTTACAACTGAAAGGTTGACCAGCTCCACTCATTGGGAATCTTCGGTTTGCAGTTGGAAAAAGGGTTGTGAGTAATATGTAATCTAATGAGGAGGTGAGCTATAATAGATAAGTAGGCTTTTACGTTTTGAGGGAAGAAGT